>CAJNDS010000583.1:0-109699 GCA_905221605.1 Symbiodinium natans | reverse complement strand
AATTCAATGATAGGAGCTAACCTGTGAGGCGGTTGAAGACTATGAATCATTTTACAATGAATCGGGCAAGTTTCGACCGAGCATGTTGACTTGGAGCCATGCGCGGCTGGATTTGCATTGGTTTTCAGCCATTGCTTAATGATGGAATCGAGGTTTTCATGAGCCAGCTGGTTTTCATTAGCCAGCTGGTTTTCATTGAAGTTTCAGTACTGGCTTAGTGCTGGAATTGAGGTTTTGATGGGCTGGACTTTCGTTGACTTTCAGCGCTGGCTTAAATACTGGAATAGCGATCCTGAGCATGGGTTCGAAGCTCTAGACCTTGCCTCTGGTTTAGGGTTTAGGGTTTAGGGTTTAGGGTTTAGGGTTTAGGGTTTAGGGTTTAGGGTTTAGGGTTTAGGGTTTAGGGTTTAGGGTTTAGGGTTTAGGGTTTAGGGTTTAGGGTTTAGGGTTTAGGGTTTAGGGTTTAGGTAGAAAACAAACATTCTTCAGAAATCCTTGTCAAAAAAAACCATGACCCCAAAACGCAACACTCCCAGAGAGACCCGAAAATACCTTACTTGAGGTATATCCGTTAAGTGCTAGTACGAAGCCCTCTAGGATTAAGTGATATTGGTGGCTCGCTGGGCTAAAGTAGCAGATAGGCCGTATTTGAAGGTTTGGGTTTAGGGTTTAGGGTTTAGGGCTTAGGGTTTAGGCGGGTTTAGGATTTAAACTATATATGGGGTTGAGGGTTAGGGTGGTTTCGGGTTTAGGGTTTATAAATAGGGTTTAGAGTCTACTTAGCAAGCTTATCCGTAGGTAAAAGTATGGCTATACAAGCCCTTTCCTTATGAAGCAGAGAGAGCGGGTTTATGAAATTGGATGAACCTCGGAATCGCCACATGAGAGGGGTGAGTTCAGGAGATGCGATGACACGGAATCGCCCAATGAGGGGATCCGGGATCGCCCAGCGAGGGGGCGCGTTTAAGAAATCAGATGAACCGGGATCAGGCAGCCTCATTCCTCCGCTGTGCGTCGGCAGGGTATTCTGTACTCGGTCGGATTCAGAAACTGCCACGGACGGATTCGGAAACTACTCGGTCGGATTCTGAAACCGTGGCGGACGGATGCGGAACCTAGTCGGTCGGATTGACAAATTATTTCCGACGGATTCGGAAAGTAGACCGACGGATTCAGAAAAAAACTGACTAAACATAATCCGACCGCCTCAGTTTCTGAATCGGACGCAGTAGTTTTTTCAATCCGTGACAATACATTCTGAACCGCAGTTTCTGAATCCGACCAAGTAGCTTCGGAATCCGTCCAAGTAGTTTCTGAAGCGCAGTTTCTGAATCCGCAGTAGTTTCTGATCCGCTATTCACCGCGTCCAGGCGTGGGTCTTCTGGTGGGTCTTGAGGTGGTTCTAATATGTGGCCCGAGATATGGGCACAGATTGGAGGTGCTAGATCAGATGGAAGTGGTACAGGGTAGCGATAATTAGGGGGCGAATACCTGATAATCACAATCCCCTTCACACTCGTAGGTGATCTCGCATCGCATGTCGAATGCGGAGAGCAAAAGAACAAACGGAAGAACGAGCTACTCTGTAAACCGTAAACCCCACATCCCATAAAACTGGGGGAGCGGCGAAGGACTTCGATTTTGGAGTCCAGGTCTCCTTGCAAAGAGCGGCCGAAAAACCTACAAGCATAAGCATTCATAGGCATATCACGAGAAGGGAATCAAAGGGCCCAAAGTGCTTGCAACCAGACTAACCTCAAGCCTGATGGCAACACCTGCCCTTCGATGGCAAGCTAGCTTTCTTGGCATACACTGTGATTGCTGAGAATTGGAGATGCCCAACTATGTCGAAACCCATGCACAACAGGGCGCGATTTCTCAAACCAAGAGCACCTCAAGATAACTCCCACAAGCCTGAGGAACATCGATGTTCGCAACGAAGTCGACCTGTCAGGGATTGAAACTCGCACTAATGGTGCTGTGAGGGCAGTGTCCACGCCCACATAGAGCGCAGAAACTACCCACCTCTGCCCACAACCTGCAACCAGAAACGCTTCAAGGCAAGACAGCTTTCGACATCTTCCAAAGTTCTAATTGTAGTCTTGAGAGCTTTTTGCCCCGCACTCATCTGCTCTGACAAGTCCGAATTACCCGCACTCATCTGTTCTGACAAGTCCGAATTACATGTCCGCGCCACGATGCTGCGAGGCTGTTAAGCAGCTTCCAGAAACGACGCCCGCTTCCACAAATCAGGTCACATCCAAAGGCATCATGCGGGCTTGGAGTACCACTTGATGCTTCAGGACTCCAGGGATAAAAACGAAGCCCGGCCATGCTTCCATACAAGGACAACACGGCACGGGCCAAACTTGGCTCAGTTGATATGCATCTTCTTTCTTGTGGCCTTGCGGTTTGTGGAAAGCTGTGCTGTAACCTCGCGAAACTCAGCCACCTTCGGTCGGGAAATGTAAGCGTGAGCAGCATCCTGCTCGGCCAATTTCTGAGTCGTGCCGTGTCCGATAAACACCCCGGTACCAATGTCAATCAAACCTTTTTTGAGCTCCAGAGTACACACATAACCCGTCTTGCTGGCACGCTCTGTACTGTAGCTTCTGAACGGCGTTGGGTCAGAGACATTCTGACTGCGCTGAATCAGCTGGTCGAGCAGTACTTTCGGAGTCGGCCCCAGTGGGACGTCATTGCGCGGTCGCTTTGGCATGATCTTTGTGCTTAGCTAGGACATTCTGAGGCCTCAGGACGGAGAGCTTTCAGTTCATGTCTCATGCTTGAACCTTATTGCCCAAATTACCAGCTAGCAAAGCAATCTTCTCGAGAAAGTGCAGAGTGAAAGGAATTACTCCAGTTCCAAGTGCAGTCCTACGTTTTATTTGGGGCCAGCGATGTGCAGCACAACAGAATGACAGAAAGCCTCTCCTTGAGGGGAAACCATGGAAAGATGGGTAGAAAGCTGCGCTGCTCACTATTATACGAGATGTATACTATACTGTATAGTATACTATCCTATATGGTATACTACACTTTGAAGTTTACTATATATAATATAGTATAGTATACTAGATTCCCTCTAAGCACCAGCAGCTCACACGCAAAAGGCCTTCGGGCGAGGAGCCTGAGCACCGCATCCTCAGCTTTCGGCTGCACCAGAACTTGCACTCTGACGCAGGGGACACGGGTAGACACTTTGAAGGCTACCATAACTCACGGGCAAAGCATATAGTACAGTATAATATAGTGTAGTGTAGTGTAGTATAGTACAGTATGGTAGAGTAAAGTCAAGTAGAGTAGAGTATAGTGTCGTAAAGTATAGTATAGTATAGTATAGTATAGTATAATATAGTACAGTATCGTATAGTATAGCATACCACAAATATCATACTACTGTATATCGTATATATTACAGTATTACTAGTATACGATGTAGTATAGTATAGTATACTATACTACAGTCAACCGTCGGGCTTTGCCGTGGCCCTTGAATAATTGGGCAGATGCACCGAAGCGAGATCCCAGAAGAACTGGCGCCATGAACCTCACCAAGACAAGCCAAGAACCAAAGAGACAAGCACAGCGCAAGGATAAATGAGGAGCCAGCGAAATGAGAGGTGCGGGGATGCGGAAGATGCAAGAGCTGGAGCACAGGGTGAGGTCGTCACAGGCTCCAAGAGAAGGTTGCATGGAACACTGGACAATCAGGGCACCAAGCAAAGATTCATCTGCCTGCTGGACTCACTCGCTTTTCTTGTGAACTTTTCGCGTCGATCAAACACTTTCCCAAGGAATGGACGGGGTGAACCCTAAATTGTGTGGGTGTGTGTAAGTGTGTAAGTGTGTGTGTGTGTGTGTAAGAGTAAGTGTGTGTGCGTGTGTGTGTGTGTGTGTGTGTTTTAAGTGTGTGTTTGTGTGTGTGTGTAAGAGTAAGTGTGTGTGTGTGTGTGTGTGTGTGTGTTTTAAGTGTGTGTTTGAGTGTATGTGTGTGTGTGTAAGTGTGTGTGTGTGTGTAAGTGTGTGTAAGTGTGTGTGTGTGTGTAAGTGTGTAAGTGTGAAAGTGTGTATGTGTGTGTGTGTTTGTATATGTGTGTGTGTGTAAGTGTGTGTGTAAGTGTAAGTGTAAGTGTAAGTGTAAGTGTAAGTGTAAGTGTAAGTGTAAGTGTGTGTGTGTGTGTGTAAGTGTGTGTGTAAGTGTGTGTGTGTGTGTGTGTGTAAGTGTGTGTGTAAGTGTGTGTGTGTAAGTGTGTGTGTGTGTGTGTAAGTGTGTGTGTGTGGTAAGTGTGTAAGTGTGTAAGTGTGTGTGTAAGTGTGTAAGTGTGTAAGTGTGTAAGTGTGTAAGTGTGTAAGTGTGTAAGTGTGTAAGTGTGTAAGTGTGTAAGTGTGTAAGTGTGTAAGTGTGTAAGTCTGTAAGTGTGTAAGTGTGTAAGTCTGTAAGTGTGTAAGTAAGTGTGTAAGTGTGTAAGTAAGTGTGTAAGTGTGTAAGTAAGTGTGTAAGTAAGTGTGTAAGTGTGTAAGTAAGTGTGTAAGTAAATGTGTAAGTAAGTGTGTAAGTAAGTGTGTAAGTAAGTGTGTAAGTAAGTGTGTAAGTAAGTGTGTAAGTAAGTGTGTAAGTAAGTGTGTAAGTAAGTGTGTAAGTAAGTGTGTAAGAAAGTGTGTAAGTAAGTGTGTAAGTAAGTGTGTAAGTAAGTGTGTAAGTAAGTGTGTAAGTAAGTGTGTAAGTAAGTGTGTAAGTAAGTGTGTAAGTAAGTGTGTAAGTAAGTGTGTAAGTAAGTGTGTAAGTAAGTGTGTAAGTAGGTGTGTAAGTAAGTGTGTAAGTAAGTGTGTGTGTGTGTGTGTAAGTGTGTGTGTGTGTGTAAGTGTGTGTGTGTGTGTGTGTGTAAGTGTGTGTGTGTGTGTGTGTGTGTGTGTAAGTGTGTGTGTAAGTGTGTGTGTAAGTGTGTAAGTGTGTAAGTGTGTAAGTCTGTAAGTGTGTAAGTGTGTAAGTGTGTAAGTGTGTAAGTGTGTAAGTGTGTAAGTGTGTAAGTGTGTAAGTGTGTAAGTGTGTAAGTGTGTAAGTGTGCAAGTGTGCAAGTGTGCAAGTGTGCAAGTGTGTAAAGTGTGCAAGTGTGTAAGTGTGCAAGTGTGTAAGTGTGTAAGTGTGTAAGTGTGTAAGTGTGTAAGTGTGTAAGTGTGTAAGTGTGTAAGTGTGTAAGTGTGTAAGTGTGTAAGTGTGTAAGTGTGTAAGTGTGTGTGTGTAAGAACTTTCAAGCGGCTTTTTGCTTGGGTTTTCCAAAGACTATGAAGCAAAAACGCCCGCGCATACTCGGTCTTGATGAAAGAGATGCTAAACATCTTCGCTCATCCTCATTTCAGGATGAGCTTTCCTGGCAAGCCCGAGCTCACCAAAGACTGTGGCGAGATGCCCTTCGGGCAGCTGCCGATGAACTCACACTCGGGTCTCATCCATCTGCGTGTCCCTGTCAAGCCATTTGCATCATCGCAATTCCATGCGGAAGTTTGTGGCAAAGTGCTAAGAGCCCGACATGGATCCCAAAACGCCTCTAGCCGGGCTGGCTCGCAATTCAAATGCTTTGAGGAGAGAGCTACTTTTCGAATTGCCACTCCAACTACACTTCTATTCTTCTACCCTAAGGAATCCTAAGGATGTGTGAGATGCGCGAAGCGCTCCACTCGACCCTGCTGAAGGCGCGGCCTTTGGAGGCACTTCGTCGACAGCCCTCCGTGCCACACTCAAATTGTACTCTGCGGGAAGGCCAACGCAAACACAAAATGCAATTTCCACGAAAATGCAAACTGCCACGCCAACTTGCACACCAAATTTGCACACCCACCACGGTAGTGAACTCTCCCCTATATCATCGGCCGCAGCGCATCTGCCCGCTGATCAAACAAGAGTCTCTGAGGAGGGCCTGTTGCCGCATTGACAGCAGCGCAGCCTGAATCTCCAGAGACTGAGCGAAGCTGGGAGCTTCTAGGGCCAATGGGCGCTAACCGAAGTTGCTGAAGTTGCTTTGAAGTTGCTGAAAGCTCTGATGCAAAAGTCTCATTGCTCGCGAGCATCCGACCTCCTTTCCAGCTGCCGTGCCAGAACCTGGCCGTCTGTGATAGGCAACAGCAGGGAAACTGGGCGCCCAGGAAGGGGGAGATTGAATCGAACTGAAACCGAAGCCGAACTAGTCAATTGCGGTGACGCCGCATTGTCTGATCTGGCCGCCGAGTTGTGAAGCCGAATTCCCCTCCTTCCCTCATGCTTCGTTCCTGACGCCGTGTCACCAACAGGATGGCTTGGCGGAGCCATTTTGGAGTTTTTACAAGAGCGGCTTTCGGAGTCTTTTGTTGAATTTGTGCTCTGGTGACCACCCCCAAGCTTGCCAAGAGTCGGCGGTCACTCGGGCACTACTTCTTTCCGCAAGCCTCTAGCGAGCTAACCGATTCTTTCCGTCAATCCAACAAACGCCTCAGCTTGCGTACAACGTTGGGGAACATTCAGATTGACCGCAAATTTAGAAGATACTCAGCCTGTTGAGAACCGTGAGCCACGCGAATCTATCCAAGTCATATATGCACACACATGTACTCCTTAAAGCCCCTACGATAAACATCGTGTGCACGAAATATTTTGCGAGGAAGGGTTGCGAATCGTGAAACCACCGTGGCCTGCGTATATGAAAGCCGCGCAGAGTCTCCCTTTTCAATTTCTGTCTATGCGCATCGCCCGCGAGTACGTCGACCCACTTGCGCCGCACCTGGCCTCGAAGAAATTCTTCCTTCAAAGCCAAACCATCGAATTGCTGTTCCCGCATCGATCAACAGTCACCACAAAGGCTCCGCTCGGCTTTCGCGGCCCGCTGCTTGAGTCGGCGCGAGCGCGTAGCCCTTGGGTTTGTACGTATGTATACATTTATACTATATACACCAGATGATGCCGTCTCGTAGCCTCAGAATGCATCCTGCAGACCTCTGCGGCGTCACGAGGCGTCGATGCTACAGAACTGGGGACTGGGGACCGTGCTTCGCTATAGGCCTGAGCCAGTGGCCAGTGTTCAACTCCTCACAGCATGCAAGCCTACGGTCCTGCACGTGTGCTCAAGCACCCTTTGGTGGAGGGTTTATAGGGTTGATAGTGTTTACCGGGTTTATAGGGCGTAGCAAAAAGCATGAACTTCATGGAACTTAATGCGTGCTTATGTAACGCGTGGGAACGCGCGCGCGAGTTGCGTTTGTAAGCCACTGGCTCGAGCCGGCTGCGAAGGTGAGTGACATCAAGAGTCGGCCGGAAAACAGAGGAAACTTATGAAAATAATCTCGAAGGAAGAAGGGGAAGGAAATTCTGCGGGCGCTTTGCGGATGAGCACTGGAACCTACAGTCGGCACACAAACTAGAGGAGCAAAAAACATGATCAGGGCCTCCCCTCAGTGTCTTACCGATGCTTACCACGCTGTCCGGCCTCAACATGTGGCAGCAGGTCTGGGCAAATTGCTGAAAATATCCTCTGGAGATCTGGTGGTCACCTTCTGTCAACAATCAACAAGAGAGTGTAAGGTCTGAGCCATGGGTCAAGTGAGCCAAGCTGGCACAAGGCCTCGCAAGTCGCCGGTCTTGAGCGTTGCACGCCACGAGCTCTCACATGTTGCCACATCTCATGGCTGAACTGACTACACACCTTAACAGCAAGTGAGACAAGGCCGCGTGCAAGGCCGCGTGCCAGCTGCCGTTCACCAAACCTCGTCGGAGCACTGCACAGAAAAGGAACTGATAAGGCCTAAGGGAACCGATGAGCTCGAGGGTGAGATTGCTTTTGTTTGTCTTCTTTCGGGGTTCATCCCTTTTAGATGTTGGCTACTTGGGCCGATTTTTGGTGGGTAATCTGTGTCTTGTTGT
Source organism: Symbiodinium natans (assembly GCA_905221605.1). NCBI lineage: Eukaryota > Dinophyceae > Suessiales > Symbiodiniaceae > Symbiodinium > Symbiodinium natans. The sequence continues at coordinate 101,808 of CAJNDS010000583.1, read as the reverse complement.
GTTGGTGGTGCTTTGCCTCCGCTCTTTCTCTTTACAAGATGGATTTGGTGGCTTGTGACTTGTCCCCTGTGGTGATTCCTGTCCTTCTTTTTGCGGCCAGCTGTGTCTTTTCTTGTCTGTGCTCCTTTGGCTTGGGGTTTCTTCGTTTAGCCCCTTCGGCTCAGGGTTTTAGGGCTTGCCCACCCAACTTCGGGTTCGCTCACCCAGCATCTTCTTTTGGGGTTTAGGGTTTGCCCTCGTCTTTGAGGGTTTAGGGTTCGTTTAGGGTTTGGGGTTTGCCCACCCAACATCTTCAGGTTTAGGGTCTGCCCACCCAACATCCTCTTCTTGTGGGGTTAAGGGTTTGCATGTTCTTGGGGTTTGCCCACCCAACATCTTCTTTTTAGGCTTTAGGGTGTGCATGTTCTGATAGGGTTTGCCCACCCGACGACTTTTTTACTTTTAGGGTTCAGGCTTAGGTTTGCTGCCAGATCTCAGCCAACGTCGACCCGCGGGAAGCTTGGAATGGTGCGCAGCCGGTCGAGATGCTCAGGCCCGCGCCCGTGGTTCGGAGTCGTCTTTGCAATGGATGGCCTTGGAAACGTTGCTGCTCTCGTTTATGTGGCTTTCGGCCTCCAGAACATGCATGCAGCACATGCAGCACGTGCAGCACTGCTGGAGTTGGGCTGAGTTGGCAGCATGCGATGGAAGCTTCCCGATCAGGGACTTCCGCCTCGAAGGACGGGATACTGATGCAAGGCTCCACTTGGATCACTGCATGCCAAAGGTCGCTCCTCTGGCAAAAGCCAGCGGCAATGAACGCCATGTGCTTCGGCCTCGGCCCAAGAAAGCCCAAGCACAAAGCATGGAGCTCACCAAACAAAGGCGACGGCTCGTGCTGCAAGGAAATCTGCCCATCCCCGCCAGACAAAATGGACACATCTTCTGCATGTCGACTCAGTGTGTCAGCAGAACACGGGTCGGCCTTACTGCAGGAATGAGATACTAAGTGCATTCCCAGAATATTCAAAGAGCTGATCTTTTGATGGATCAGGCCAGAAGCCAGAGGCCGTCAATTCAAATCTGCAACAGGCGATGCTTGTTTGTTCGCACTTGATCCGATTACGATGATCATGAGATCTCTCATGATCATCGCAATGGGATCTAGTGATCTACCTAGCACTTGCCATCAGAGAAGCTGGAGAAGCGTGCCACGTTGGCCAAGCGAACCTGCTCCTGAAAGCGAACGTACATTAGGAGTGTGTTGGGAGAAGTCAAGCTCGCAGGTTTCGGCCAAGCACCAGAGACATAACACGAAGCGCGAATGGACACATCACAAAACTGCACAGAGCCGTCAGCAACCTTTCAATGAACTGAAGCAGCGTCCCGACACCTCTCTGGGGATCCGCGCGCCAAGTTCCTGTTTTCTCTCAGGTCGAGGGATTCAGCGGAGCTCAAGAGCTGGAGGAGCCTCTCCTAAGATCACCCCAAACCCGATTGTTGAACGGCACGGCTAGTGAAAGTCAAAGTCGCAGGCATCGGGATGAACAGGATCCCTTTTTGTCATCACGACATAGGGTTTCAGTTGCCCTCAGGATGGATGCAAAAAAACAGTGCATTTCAGACATCGCAGCGGCAGCTGAGAATTGGCTGACACACGAGGCCGGACCATTTGACCCCGCTTCGGAACACAGACGCAACAAGATCGAACTAGGAGCACTAAGCCCTAAACCGTACATCCTAAACCCTAAACCCTTAACCCTAAACCAATAGACTGCAACTCAACTCCAAGAAAACCCGTTCTCGATCTGCGGCTCATCATGATGACTACACAGGACCGGGAGGGGTAAGCAAATCTAAGGAACACGTCTGCGAAGGCGCCTTTCGCATGCATCTCTTCGAGACACAAGAAGGCCGTCTTCGGAAAAACGTCTCGCGACACAACCCGAAGGCATGTGCCGACGTCGGAAATATGCCGTATCACAATCCCAGTATCGTGTCAGCATTAGAGCCCTCCGCCTCAGCCCCCTCAGCCACATACAAGCTATCAATGAGCTCAAAGAGGCGATTGAACTCGTCGTTGGTGCATTTCTTGCAGATCACCAGGGCATCTTTTATCTTCATGTCGAGAATTTTGTCCATCTCGTCGAAGCTGCCCATCTCCTCAACAACAAGAGACTTGATGGTCTCTTGGTCCTCCTCGCATGTCGCTTCAGCTTCTGATAGGGACAGGTCGGCAAGCCGCTTCCCGATGGTGATAGCCACCTCAGTCGTAGCCTGCCCAAAGTTCACAATGCCGGTGTTTGTGCAGAACTGGAGACCCTTGAAGTCTTCGCGTTTCTTCTCCAGGAGCACGGTCTGGAGCAGCTCAAACAAACACCAGGACCTCGTCAACGGCAGGGCCTTCTCATCCAAGATCATACAGGTCCCTTGAACAGGGGCGCTGTGCAAGGCCAGGTAAAAGGATGATTCCTTGTGACTGGTGCCGAGCTCATGCGCTATTTGATACTGGTTGTTGCTGAAAGCACAGATCCAGTATGAGATCGTTTGCCAGGATGTCCCTTTCTGTCCTGAAGTTACGTGCTCGGCATGCCGCCTCAAAGCTTCACAAGTGTAAGCGAACTTCGTGCCCCAGTAGTGAGACACGAACCACGCGACTGTGGAGGGGCCCAGTAGCTCGGCAAGAGACAACTTCACATGAGAGGTCAAAGGTTGGACAATGTTAGAGTCGATGTAATACAAGTTCCGATCCCGTATGTACTGCTGAAACTGCTGCATCAAGTCGAAGATCTGGTAAGCAGTGAGCGCACGATCAGGACCCTTCTTGCATGCCACCGGGTTCGGGTGCCTGCGCTGGAGGTCCCTTAGGAAGACCTGGATGGACTGATGTATTGGCGAGGGTCTCTCTCTCAAGAACCTCAAAAGCCAAGCAGCAACGCAGCCTAAAAGGCAACCCGAGAGTGCCACTCCAGTCCCGCCCCAAGTTTGGAATGCTGGCTCGCTCTGAAGGTTGGCAAGAACCAGCAAGGGGACGGAAGCCAGCAACAAGACCTTCGTTGAGCATTGGAAGAGCTGCCACATGAAGAGTCGGAATAAGGGCTTGGGGGCAACTGGTTCTCAAGAAGCTGCGGAAAGCTGATTTCCAAAAGTCTCCAGCGACGGAGGCCACGAGGAGCACCGGCACGCCGCGGAGTAAGTCCGTGTGTGCTACGCAACGGGCGTAGCGCAGCACAAAGTAACCTCGGCTGCCCTTCCAGTAGCAAAATCAGAGGATCACCACGTCCCCACAGTGAGCAGCAGAACCGGCTTGCGTCGGTCGGGAGATCTCGATCTAAACACGCAGCCTGCCACAACGCTACCCATAATGCCATGCTGATCTGCTGATCCCCTCGACCTTCACTACCAACTCACTTACGTCCACCTACCTCGGCATGCTGCCGCCCTGACCACGGCAGATACTCCATCGACTACGGGCAAGTTGCGAATCGTGAGCTGGTCTTTAACTAGAGCTCAGCAGCCCCGGGAGGTGTCGGCACTCGCCACCGAGTTGCCCTTGTCCTTAGCACATTGCGAGACGCGTAGAGATCCCATCCCAGGCCCATGCGACGCAGCGAGCAGCGTCCCGACGCATCCAAGGTGCGTCGAGGAGCTGGAGGCGATTCGGTCCCACGGGCCTCGCCCGGTAAAGGAAGCTCCCGGGCGCCGGCTTCCGGTCGAGCTGGTAGTGGCCTCACACAGATCTGTTCTGGGCTTCGACCTTCAATCCCAACCTCCCCTTGACTTTGTTTGGTTCGAAAGTCGCGAGCTGCCTGTCTGGTAGAAGTAGATGGGAAACGTGCCAAAGCGGGCCGTGAGGTGATGCGGCTGGACGGTCGTGACGAAGGCCTCTCTGGATTTCGGGGCGCTGGGGGGCTGCCCCTTGGGTTTTAGCGATATTTCTCCCCCTTCAAAGCCCCCTTCTCAAATTCTCTCTCCCAAGGCTTTGAAGCTAAAACGCTCGCAGAGACGCGCAAAGCATCCCTGCACCAAGGCTCCCAAGGCCCCCAAGGCCCCAAGGCCCCCAAGGCCCCCAAGGCCCCCAAGGCCCCCAAGGCCCAAGGCCCCCAAGGCCCCCAAGGCCCCCAAGGCCCCCTCGGCCCCCAACGCCCCCAAGGCATCAGCCAAGTTGCCGTCCAGTCTCCGTTCTCTGAGGGCGTGGAGGAGATATCTGCAATGTGCACCTGGCAGGGAGTGGGGGAGGCCCTGCTTTCGGTCTTAAGGACGAAAAATCTGCAGAGGAGCACCTTCCGCCCTGAGATGCTCAAACGTCTGCACCCTGGCTCGATGGAGAAGCTCATCTGATACCACAGGAGAACCCAGCCAATGAGGTAGCACAGGCAAAGACCAACTATCTGGCTGGCGTTCGCGGCCCGGGTGTTGCAGTCGTCTCGGGCTTGGTTGGGCTCGTCCCAAAAATAGTCGCACTGCTGGCAGGCTCCCGTTCCATTGGGGCTGTACAGCCCAGGTGGACAACAAAAAACCTCTGCAACTGGGGTCATCTGCTGAACAGCCAGCCCACAAGGCGAAGCCATGGCAACCGGCTGACACCAGCATGCACGGTACCTGCCGGGTGGCAATTTGTCCTCAGCGACTTGGCCGAAACTGTAGAGGAACTTCGTTGAAGACCGCGTTACATTCGCCAATAGCATTGGTCCTTCACTGCCGCAGTCTTGTTGGATGCTTAGGACACCGCCGGATGTGATCCCCACTCCCGACAGTTCGAGCTCGAAGACTTCACCGATGGTAGCGACTTCTGGCACTTCCCTCTTAAAGGGCCCACGCCAGGTCAGCTGTCCGGCAGACACGTTGAAGTCGGAAAGAGACTCACAGGCACCTTCCGTATCATTCTGACACCAGCAGAGGTTGTACACACCAGGGTCCCGCCCAGCCATCCACTTCCGTCCCGTAAGGGTGGTGTCCAAGTACGCCCCGGAGCTTGGGCCATACCACGCAAACCGGAAGTTCTGGGCCCAAGACTGCAGCGTGTCTGCTTCCACATCGGAGCAAGTGGCGGCGGGCGTCACCTGGAACAGCGACGTCAGCATGGACAGGCCAAATGAACTCGTGGTGGTCGCAAAGCACGAGATCGCCCCTGACACGCAGTTCTGCTTGTGCAGACTGCCGGGGCCCACGACATGCAAGGTTCCAAGCCTTAGTTCTCGGCAAGTCAAGTCTTCCTCGCCTCACCACATTCACCTGAAGATTCACCTGAAGATTCACCTGTCCATCGAGCCATGGGCATGGACCAGCATCGGTTCGAAAGCAGGTGTCACAAGTCTCCGAAGCGCTCACCAAGATCAGATCTTCGGCAGTGACGTTGTCACTGTCAAACTGAATGGAGCACGGACGATTTTTCACGCATTCCCAAATTGGGAGATCGGCGAGTGCCGAAGCAAGACCAGCCGCCAAAAACCTGACACGCCACGAGGACATCGCAGGGTGTCCTGCAGTGAAACCACCTGAGCCCATCACGGCCGCGGAGACAAAGAGTTCAGCTGCGCGCGGAAGCGCGAGCAAACCCTTCTTGGCTCTCGAATGCTCTCAGGCCGCAGCTGCGCGAGTGCCACCTTCGCCGGGCGATCTCATGGGATTCGTGGGTTCAGCCCGTGCGGTGTCCGGAATTAGCTCTTTTGCAAAGAAAGGGCTTGGGAACGCGCTCGCACGAACCAGACAACTCTGTCAACGATAGCTTCCATCAGGCATCTGGCCGCCTTAGCAGTGCCAGCAACTTGCACTCCTCCCCCTCTGTCCTGGAAAGCTGGTCTACATGCATTGCCAAGAGGCTGTCTTTAAATCATGCGCCGGCTCGTTGCGCTCGATCTCCTGGCCACATATTTGTATCTGACCCTTGCTCTGCATGAATGTCTGTTGCTGGCACTTGTGAAGCTCGCTGCCTAGGTTTCCGCCGTCTCTGCCAAGCCTCCTCATCATTGGCACCCATCCGGTCACATGGACCTTTGCCCGGTCACTCATGCAGTTTCCGCATTGCCTGCAGGGCTCAATGTAAGCATATTAGGGCTTTAGTACCTTTCCCACGAGTTAGTTCACCAAAAGGCTGTTATGTTTGGACCTTTGTCTCCCACCTTCTACCCCCCACTCCCACCCCCTGCCCCCTACCCCCCACTCCCACCCCCGACCCCCCACCCTTACCCTTGCGGAGCCTCTTCCAAAAAGCCGGCACTGCAAGTGAGAGTCGCTGCAGGCATCGCAATGAATAGAGCTGCTCAGACGATTAAAACCACTGAGGGACTGCAACTCAACTTAAAGAAAACCAGATCTGCATTTTCAAGAAATTCACCCTCATTAAATCAGTTATATGTGAGAGGACAAGACACCTCAATAAATACTATTTCAGCAACACTAAAATGTACTGCGTTAAGTCCCATCATTGGCCCTCAGCACCGCCAGCGAGGGAACGCGGACAAGCGCGCGCCCCGCTGCACCCCGAGCTCCACGGAGCGCGCGCTACGCCGTGCCCGCGTTAGTTGCTGTAAGAAGCCGAGCGCCTCAAAGCCGGCCGCCCACTTCGAGTCCCAAGACGACGAGGCGGCAACTGCCAAGCCGAGGAGGGGGGATGCTTTTCCACGGTCATGTACGTGTGTCTCCCAAACAACTTTCAAAAAAGATCTCGCCCAAGTTTTTTGCACGGGCTACGCAACTCCCTCGTTTTCCTCAGTCTTTCAGTTTTGGGCACATTCAGGGTTGGGGTTTAGGATTTGAAGGGAAAAAATATGGTATGGATCCAAGACTTCCGCTGTGACAAACTTTTCTGTTCAGGTTTTGCATGAGGAAGCTCCGTTTGCCTGCCATTTTTAGGCGCAGGGTCTGTAGGGGCAAGCCGTTTACACATGGGCAGGCAGGAGGAGTACGGCAGTTAACTGGCAACCACTGGCTTTTCCAAAAACATTTCTTTTGTGATGTACTTTCTGATTTGGATTGCGAAAACAATGGTGGAATGTGAGTGATCGATCAGTGTATCTGGTAGTTGATCAGTCAGCTTTCATGCCCACCCCCAATAGAAACAGGAGGAAGCCCCTCCTGGAGCCCTCCCCCCTCCCCCCTCGGCCCCTGCCTTCTAAAGGGGGAGATGGGGAAGTGGGGGGCACTTCCCGGAGCCGCGGCAACCAACCTCTTCATCTCTCCCTCTCTCTCTCTCTCTCTCTCTCTCTCTCTCTCTCTCTCTCTCTCTCTCTCTCTCTCTCTCTCTCTCTCTCTCTCTCTCTCTCTCTCTCTATATATGTTATATATATATATATCTCTCTCTATATGTTATATATATATATATGTGTGTGTGTTCTACAATCTACAAAACCAATTGCACCAGAAAAAAAAAAAAAAAAAAAAAAAAAAAAAAAGTAGACTCACACGCCTCATAAGCCTCAAAACAAACGTGCCTGGCATGGTGTTTCGGGAGCCACAGAGCTTGGAAAAAAAAAACACGGATCGGCAAGCAAAAAAAAACTCACAGAACCATGTGCTTGAACCATCTGCGTTAACGCCTTGCGCCATCAGCGGAGTCAGTCTCTCTGCAAAACCAAATGCTTTAGTGCCAACTGCTCAGGATCAGGCGTCCATTGAGGAACAAGGAACGTATCAGCGACTTGTCCCTGAAGACCTCCAAAGCCTCCAACGCTGCCAGATCTCAGCTAGTGTCGACACACGGGAAGCTTGGAATTGTGCGTGGGCGAGATGTTCAGGCCCGCGCTCGTGGTTCGGAGTCGTCTTTGCAATGGACAGCCTTGTCTGACCTTGGAAACGTTGCTGTTCTCATTTATGTGGCTTTCGGCCTCCAGAACATGCATGCAGCACATGCAGCACATGCAGCACATGCAGCACTGCTTGAGTTGGGCTGAGTTGGCAGCATGCGATGGAAGCTTCCCGGTCAGGGACTTGAGCCTCCAAGGACGGGATACGGAGATCCTGAGTGCACTCCCAAAACATTCAAAAAGCTGATCTATTGATGGATCAAGCCAAAAGCCACAGGCCCTCAAGACAAATCGGCCACAGGCGACGCTTGCTTGTTCGCACTTGATCCCTTTACGATGATCGTGAGATCTCTCATGATCATCGCAATGGGATCTGGTGACCTACCTAGTATTTGCCATCAGAGAAGCTGGAGAAGCGTGCCAAGCCGAACATACATGAGGAGAGTGTTGGGAGAAGGGTGTATCATCACCTGCACTTTAGCACAAGCGTCAGGCCATAAAGCACGCAAGTTGCGGACAAGGACACATAACACAAATCGCGAAAGAACGTAGACACTGCTTCACTACCTGCGCTCTCGTAAGATGACACCACCCCCCACCAGCCCCGTACTTGGTTCACATCCAAAGACGCCACCGTCCACGGCATCGACGTGACACCAAAAACTCCTTTCCCACAAGGGCTGCATGCCCGGTCTGTCTCCTCGAACCGTCCGTCCCCCGCGAACATGTCACGTTTCCGTGCTACGACGCCTTCACACACGTCTCCTGCTTGTGGCGCAGACTTGGAGGGCCGATGCCCCCATCTACCTCAAGAACCAAACTGCGGGCACGGTGTGAGCTTGGCATGCTCGGCCTCGACCCCATCGCCCCTTCCAGCCACCAGACAACCCATACGATAGTTAGGGATTCTGCAGCCAGAACGTTTTCCAACGCCGACGTGCCTGAACCGCCTGAAGCCCAAAACTGGGCTACGCTCCACGAAATGGCAATGCCTGTCCGCACGCTCAGCCGGCAAAAACATTACCATTTCGTGGAGCGTAGCATAGCCCAGTTTCCGCGTTCCCTGTCCGCGCGCTCCGCCGGCGACAAATTTGCCAGTTCGAGGGACGTAGCCCAGTTTCCGGGTTTCCTGTCCGCGCGCTCCCCCGGCGAAAACATTACCAGGTCGTGGAGCAAGGCTCACTTTCCGGGTTTCTTTGTTTTTTTTCCTGTCTGCGCGTTCCGCCGGCGAAAACATTGCCAGTTCGTGGAGCGTAGCACAGCTTCCGATTCACCGGGCGCTCCACCGGCGAAAACAATACCATTTCGTGGAGCCCAACTTCCGGGTTTCCTGTCCGCGCGCTCCGCCGGCGAAAACATTGCCAGTTCATGGAGCGTAGCCCCGTTCAGGAAACCCAGAAACTGAGTTACGCTCCACGAACTGGCAATGCTTTCGCCGGCGGAGCGCGCGGACAGGAAACCCGGCAACTGGGCCACGCTCCACGAACTGGCAATGTTTTCGCCGGCGGAGCGCGTGGACAGGAACCCGGAAACTGGGCTGCGCTCCACGAACGGGCAATGCTTTCGCCGGTGGAGCGCGCGAAGAGGAAGCCCGGAAACTAGGCTACGCTTCACACACTGGCAATGTTTCCGCCGGCGGAGCGCGCGGACAGGAAACCCGGAAACTAGGTTACGCTCCACGAATTGGCAATGCCGACGCCGGCGGAGCGCGTGGACAGGAAACCCGGAAACTTGGCTACGCTCCACGAACGGGCAATTTTTTCGCCGGCGGAGCGCGCGAAGCGGAAACCCGGAAACTGTGCTACGCTACACGAACGCTCCGCCGGCGAAAAAATTGTTAGTTCGTGGAGCGTAGCCCAGTTTCCGGGTTTCCTGTCCGGACGCTCCGCCGGCGAAAATATTGCCATTTCCTGGAGCGTGGCCCAGTTTCCTGGTTTCCTGTTCGCGCACTCCGCCGGCGAAAACATCGCCAGTTTGGAGCGTAGCCCAGTTTCCGGGCCTCCTGTTCGCGCGCTCCGCCGGCGAAAACATTGCCCGTGCGTGGAGCGTAGTCCAGCTTCCGGGGTTCCAGTCCGCGCACTTCGCCGGCGAAAGCACTGCCAGTTCGTGGAGCGCCCAGTTTCCGGTTATCCTGTCCGCGTGCTCCACCGGCGAAAACATTGCCAGTTCGTGGAGCATAGCCCAAATTCCGGGTTTCCTGTCCGCGCGCTCCGCCGGCGAAAAAATTGCCAATTCGTGGGGCGTAGCCCAGCTTCCGCGTTCCCTGTCCGCGCGCTCCGCCGGCGAAAACATTGACAGTTCGTGGAACGTAGCACAGTTTCCGGGTTTCCTCTCCGCGCTGCGCCGGCGAAAACATTGCCAATTCGTGGAGCGTAGCCCAATTTCCGGGTTTCCTGTCCGCGCGTTCCGCGGGCGAAAACATTGCCAGTTCGTGGAGTGTGGCCCAGTTTCCGGGTTTCCTGTCCGCGCGCTCCGCCGGCGAAAGCATTGCCAGTTCGTGGAGCGTAGCCCCGTTTTTCGGTTTCCTGTCCACGCGCTCCACCGGCGAAAACATTGCCAGTTCGTGGAGCGTCGCCCAGTTTCCGGGTTGCCTGTCCGCGCGCTCCGCCGGCGAAAACATTGCCATTTCCTGGAGCGTAGCCCAGCTTTCCGGGTTTCCTGTGCGCGAGCTCCGCCGCCAGAAAAATTGCCAGTTCGTGGAGCGTAGCACAGTTTCCGGGTTTCCTCTTCGCGGGCTCCGCCGGCGAAAACATTGCCAGTTCATGGAGCGTAACCCTGTTTCCAGGCGTTTTGTCCACGCGCTCTGCCGGCGAAAACATTGCCAGTTCCTGGAGTGTAGCCCAGTTTCCGGGTTTCCTGTGCGCGCGCTCCGCCGGCCAAAACATTGCCCGTTCGTGGAGCGTAATCCAGATTCCGGGTTTCCTGTCCGCGCGCTCCACCGGCGAAAACATTGCCAGTTCGTGGAGCGTAGCCCAGTTTTTCGGTTTCCTGTCCACGCGCTCCGCCGGCGAAAACATTGCCATTTTCTGGGGCGCCGCCCAGTTTCCGGGTTTCCTGTAAGCGCGCTCCGTTGGCGAAAACATTGCTAGTACGTGGAGCGTAGCCCTGTTTCCGGGTTTCCTGTCCGCGCGCTCCGCCGGCGAAAACATTTGCCAGTTCGTGGAGCGTAGCCCAGTTTCCGGGTTTCCTGTCCGCGCGCTCCACCGGCGAAAACATTGCCAGTTCGTGCAGCGTAACCCAATTTCCGGGTTTTCTGTCCGGGCGCTTCGCCGGCGAAAACATTGCCAGTTCGTGGGGCGTAGCCCAGCTTCCGCGGTTCCTGTCCGCGCGCTCCGCCTGCGAAAACATTGCCAGTTCGTGGAGCGTAGCCCAGTTTCCGGGTTTCCTCTCCGCGCGCTGCGCCGGCGAAAACATTGCCAGTTCGTGGAGCGTAGCCCAATTTCCGGTTTCCTGTCCCTGGTTCCGCCGGCGAAAAACATTGCCAGGTCGTGGAGCGCGGGTTTCCTGTCCGCGCGCTCCGCCGGGCAAAACGAACACATTGCCAGTTCGTGGAGCGTAGCCCAGTTTCCGGGTTTCCTGTCCGCGCGCTTCGCCGGCGAAAACATTGCCAGTCCGTGGAACGTAGCCCAGTTTCCGGGTGTCCTGTCCGCGCGCTCCGCCGGCGAAAACATTGCCATTTTGTGGAGAGTCGCCGCGTTTGCGGGTTTCCTGTCCGCGCGCTCCGCCGGCGAAAACATTGCCAGTTCGTGGAGCGTAGCCCAGTTTCCGGGTTTCCTGTCCGCGCGCTTCGCCGGCGAAAACATTGCCAGTCCGTGGAACGTAGCCCAGTTTCCGGGTGTCCTGTCCGCGCGCTCCGCCGGCGAAAACATTGCCATTTTGTGGAGCGTCGCCGCGTTTGCGGGTTTCCTGTCCGCGCGCTCCGCCGGCGAAAACATTGCCAGTTCGTGGAGCGTAGCCCAGTTGCGCGCTCCGCCAGCGAAAACATTGCCAGGTCGTGGCGCGTGCCCAATCTCTGGGTTTCCTGTCCGCGCGCTCCGCCGGCGAAAACATTGCCAGTTCGTGGAGCGTAGCCCAGTTTCCGGGTTTCCTGTCCGCGCGCCCACCGGCGAAAACATTGCCAGTTCGTGGGGCGTAGCCCAGCTTCCGCGGTTCCTGTCCGCGCGCTCCGCCTGCGAAAACATTGCCAGTTCGTGGAGCGTAGCCCAGTTTCCGGGTTTCCTCTCCGCGCGCTGCGCCGGCGGAAACATTGCCAGTTCGTGGAGCGTAGCCCAATTTCCGGTTTCCTGTCCGCGCGTTCCGCCGGCGAAAAACATTGCCAGGTCGTGGAGCGCGGGTTTCCTGTCCGCGCGCTCCGCCGGGGAAACATAAAACATTGCCAGTTCGTGGAGCGTAGCCCAGTTTCCGGGTTTCCTGTCCGCGCGCTTCGCCGGCGAAAACATTGCCAGTCCGTGGAGCGTAGCCCAGTTTCCGGGTGTCGTCTCCACGCGCTCCGCCGGCGAAAACATTGCCAGTTCGTGGAGCGTAGCCGCGTTTGCGGGTTTCCTGTCCGCGCGCTCCGCCGGCGAAACATTGCCAGTTCGTGGAGCGTAGCCCAGTTTCCGGGCTTACTGTCCGCGCGCTCCGCCAGCGAAAACATTGCCAGGTCGTGGCGCGTGCCCAGTCTCTGGGTTTCCTGTCCGCGCGCTCCGCCGGCGAAAACATTGCCAATTCGTGGAACATTGCCAGTTCGTGCAGCGTAGCCCAGTTTCCCGGTTTCCTGTCCGCGCGCTGCGCCGGCGAAAACATTGCCAGTTCGTGGAGCGTGACCCAGTTTCCGGGTTTCCTGTCCGCGCATACGCCGGCGAAAACATTGCCAATTCGTGGAACATTGCGAGTTCGTGCAGCGTAGCCCAGTTTCGCGGTTTCCTGTCCGCGCGCTCCGCCGGCGAAACATTGCTAGTTCGTGGAGCGTAGCCCAGTTTCCGGCTTCACTGTCCACGCGCTCAGCCGGCGAAAACATTGCCTTTTCGGGGAGCGCAGTGTAGCCCAGTTTCCAGGTTCAGTGTCCACGCGCTCAGCCGGCGAAAACATTGCCATTTCGGGCAAAACTTCATGTGCCCTTGGTGTTAGGCTGCATAACACCGGCTGGGCTGACTCTGGACTGTATTGTGCTGCCGCAGGGGTTGGGCTGACTTCACGCCGAGAAGCCTAGTGCTTGTAATTAGCCTCAGTGATCTTAAGAAGTTTGATGCAGTTGCAATCACTTTGTGAAATAATTTCATTCTTTTTGGTTGATTTCCAGCACAGCAAAAGACACAATATGTTCGGTTGTCCAGGGAGAACTTTCCAAGACCCCTTGTGGTGAGTTGGGTGGCTTTGTCAACCCAGCTCCCCACTTTATCACTTTCTTTTGGCGCCGGCCTCCCCCCCGAGTGTCCTTCCCACGTCTGCTTAGGTCTCATTCCCCCAGAGGCCGGCATTCAGGGCAGGAGGGTTTTCGGGGGGAAGAAGGGGAGCATCCACCGTATTTGCATCCACTCACGCACGCAGTGAACTATCCGTGCTCAGAGCCTCGGTATGCCGAGCATCCTGTGCCCTAAGATGCCGTAGGCATGTCCGATGCCAGAGTTGCATGAATCTGCGCTAGATGGAGTGTCCAGCCCCAGAGAATCCAACAGCATCCTATAGGGGATTGTCGCAACCTTTCAATGGCTTGCTGGGTCTGGTCAGCACCCATACCGCGCCTCGCATCGTGAGGCGGGGACCTGTTCGGCTACATCTCGGCTGTCTGCTCCTTTGCGACGTTGCAGAATCACGTGCCATACCGGCAAGCATGTTCTTTTTGTTGTGCGGATCACTGCGAGTATCCTCAAGTGCATCTGACAGAGAAAGCTCCATGATATGACGATCCGAAGTGCAGCCATATGATCAGTTAATACCATATCTGAAATCAATATCAATATACCGTCCGCCGTTTGATAGTCCATGCATCTTGCCTGAGGGCTGTGGGGAGGCGATGGGGGAAGCGTGCCGAAATCGCTCGCTCGCCGCGATTTTGTTTCCTGGGCACACAGGGTACGGGTGCGGAAGTCACGTACGCCAGAGCCAGGGCGCCGTCGAAGGCGAGCACCGGCAACTTGCGGCTATGGTGCAAGCGTGGCTCATGGACCTCCAGAAACGGTGCTCCAATTGCGCGGTCGACATCAGCCACGTGGTGTTGCTTTGGTTGGCAGCGAGATCTATCGTCAACGGGGCGGAGTGCCTGAGCTCCATCTCCAAATAATCTGGAGAAACGGTCACGGCGAAGCTGCCAAAGCAAGGCATCAAGGCGCAACGCCGATGGAGACGTGGCATCTACATGGTATCCTAACAGAGGCCGTTGCTCGAAGTGCGCGGTCGTGCGCCGATTGCCGCCAGCCACGCAGGCCAACCGAACCGTCATGCGAATTGTGGGGCACTCCGACGAGGAAGAACTCTGAAGCGCCACCTCTCCGGTAGCACTGCCAGCACCGACGCTCATGTGAAGTTGCGGGAGACTATGTGGAGCACGGAGGCAGGACACGGGCGAACTGGAGGAAGGCGCCGCCGCCACAGAAAAGCCGGCGTCACCCAAAGCAACAGCACGAACACCAAGCACGCACGCGCGAAGCCGTCTGCAGAGGAGAATCGGTTGACGAGGACGCCGCCTGCAGACACGAGCTGCACTTCAATTCAGCGGTTGTTAAGGTTCAAGAGATGATCTAAGCAGATATCTCAGGTGAGCCTCAAGCAGAGGAATATCTCTCTGGGGCTGGCAAGAAAAACTGGAACGGGAGTTCCTGGAGCTGGAGGATCCCAACACGGAGAGGAAGCCATCAGATTCCAAGCGCCACCCGCATCAGTTGCTCTGCACGAGCACACAATCGGGGTTGAACTGCCCAACAGCACTTCCTGAACATGCGCAGGGAATCTTGGGCGCCAAAACCCGAGCAAGGGCGCACACAACACACACACACACACACACACACACACACACACACCCACGCGCACACACACACACACACACACACACACACACACACACAGAGACACAAAGACAAAAAAACATGATAGAACGTTTGCGCATGGGGGGGGGTAGCATATATGTACACATATATATATATATGTATGTGTATATGTATATATATATATATACATACGCAGCAGCCAGTGCACGCGTAGTTCAAAATGCGAATGAGTACACTGGCAATTTTCTCTATATATTTTAGCACTAAGAGTTGAAGCAGAGCTCGTATGCACGTGTTGCCGTTCTCTCCCTACTCTTTCGCTCTTTCACATGCTCTAAATTGAACTTTCGGCCCCTGATGCGAAAGTTGGAGCATGGTGGAGCCAAGGGGTGAGTGACAAAGAAGCAGATGCAGGTTGGAGAACCTGACTCGTGAAGAAGAGAAAGAGAGAAAGAGAGCCTCTGAGAGATTGGACATTAAGCTTATACGATTCTGAGGGGCGGAGAAGGCTTAAACGAGGCCAGCGAGCACATTGAGCACATCCCCACAGCAGCTCTCGGAGGCGGACTGTATCCAGAAAGTATTCGGGGCGCTCTCCCGGTCGTCGGCGTATCCTGCAAACTCTGCAGCATTCCGAATGGCAAGATCTGGCAAAATGTTGCCATATTCCTGCCAGTCCCGGATTCTGGGCATAGGATTTCCAAGCATGCGTATGGGGGACCTCGCGGGCAAAGAGGTCGGGGGATGTTGGCGCTCGTTGTAGCTGCTCACTGCCCGGTACTGGCACTGTGTTCGAGGTCGGACACCTGAAGCGTCGCTTGCTTCAGAGAGGCCTTCCTGTGGAAGGTCTGCCAGGAAACGCGCAATATCACAAAATTAGCAAAAGGTAACGGATGGGAAACACGGAGTGACGCGGAGCAAGGGGACAACGATGGTCCATGCCACGCTACCTGGAGGTCCAGCTTCTGCTCGGCGAGGCCATACTGCTGATTCACGAAAGTGGTCAACACCTCCTGAAAAGACGAATGGCGAGTGGCAGTGGCTAGTCTGACTCCTCAGGCTCTGGTCAATCAAGTACTGGTGTGCCGTTGGCAAGGTCGCAAGTTGTGACCATGCCCCAGCAACTATTCTGTAGGCTACCAACGTGTGCTGTTGACTTGCGCATGCTGCACCTGCTACACTGCTACTCTGCCACTCCGAGCTGCACAGGCATGCACTAAGCTGGGATACCGATGCTTGATGGTGCATATTGTGCTATCTGCCGTGCCTACACACCCACAAATCCGAAAAGGGTGGCCAGAAGGCGGCTCCTTCACGGCTGCCCATATCTGCGCTAAGTCACGTGCCGGGAGGTATTGGCGCTCCCCTGAGGCCTGTCGTAGTGAGCGCGTAGCGGTACGGAGAGCATTCGCTGAAATGCATGTATATGTATATACATATGTATATATGTATATATATACACATAAATAAATAAATAAAATAAAATAAAAAATAAATAAATATATATATATATATATATATATATAGACCCCAGGGGCAGCGGGGCGGCGTCAGTGAAGACCCACAGTCTTCCCCTACCCCTTACCCCCAGCACCTCCTCTTTCCGCGCCCCTTCCCCTAACCCTTCCCCATATGACTCCGCCAGCACTCCTCGCGGAAGTGACATACCGCCGTCCCTCTTCCTCCCTTATCCTTCCCGCCCCCTACCCGCCCCCCCTACCTCCCTTGCCTCTCGGTAGTTCAGCTGTAGCGTCCACTGCACGCCCACGCCTTTCCCTACCTCCTTACCCGCCTCCCCGAACCCCTCTGCCGCTCGCTCCGGGTTTTTTTCGTCTTGACTGCGGAAGTGACGTATGCGGACACGCATACGGACACGGAAGTGAGGTAGAGTTATGGGCTCCAATGCATGCCCAAACCCCCACCCGCCCCGCCCCCCCCGGCCGCCCCGCCCCCTGCTTCCTTCTACCACCCCTCCCCCTTACCCCCAGCACCTCCTCTTTCCGCGCCGCTATCTGATTGTTCTCTCCACGACCCCCATCTCTTGCGCCGCCTCCTCCCGGAGCTCTCCTTGACCCCTGCCTTATCCTTCCCGCCCCCTGCCCGCCCCCCCTACTTCCCTTGCCAGTTCAGCTATAGCGTCCACCGCACGCACCAAACTCGGCGAGAGCGACAACGCTTACAGTCTCCCCCACCCTCCAGCGCTACGTAGCAAGATGCAAGCAATGAACGAACTGAATTGGAGAACAAACGATACCCAGACGTTAGTCAGGAACTATTCAATGCTGCAAGTATCTCTGCAAGTATCTCTGAGATCTGAACTGCTTAACGCTTGGATCTTGCTGGCCGTCGTAGATGATTTGCCACGCGGGTTGGGAGTCTGTCTCCTGTCAGACTGTACATGCCAGCTTTTTCTGCACGTCACGGATGTGCTCAGGGCTCGCCATCTCAACTTGGTAGCCGGATAGTTCTGCCACCCGTGTTAGGCTCCTGACGAAGGCCATGCACACGCATGCACGCACGCACACATATTATACACACACAGACAGACACAGACGCACACAGACAGACAGACAGACACACACACACACACACATGCTCTTTAAAGGGTCGAGATCGACATGCTGCCTCCCAGGACAAGCGCATCACGATGGAGCCAAGAGACGTCGTCTGAGGGATTGAAGCAGACACCGAAGCAGAATAAACAGCAAGTCTACAGATTGGAAACGCCGTTTGCCGTTTGAGTGAATTCATACGTGGATTGAGCTCTTGACCAACTGCCAATCAGGTGGACCAGCGGTCACGAAAGTGATGGGATGGCTTCCTGTAAAGAGACATATTTGAGGCAGCGCGTGTAGTGTGTCTTCAGAAGCAACTGTGGCGCGCACGAGGGCCATGAAATTTGAAGACCTGGCCCGTCACACCATCCCTGGCAGTCAGGATCGACAGCATTCTGGAACACTGGAAGCCAGTGATCGAAAGAAGTCCCGAGCTTCTGCTCTTGAACTCCAGGCCATCCCTACACCAAAGGCTCTTGAAGCAGAGTTTTCCTGGTAGGACGGAAAGACTTCCGATTATGACCCTAACTACCAGCTGTTACCCACATGCTCTTGCTCGCTCTGGGCTCTCGCGTTACCTTCCGGACGGAATGCATAGTGAACATGTAGCAGGCATCCACTTTCAAGCCGCTGTCCGACGAGTCACACACACACACACACACACACACACACACACACACTTACTTGTGGTCACTTGCAGCGGGTTGACCCCACCACCAACACTACGATCACCACCCGGGCTGGGACGCTCGCTGGCCAGCTTGACCAAGGTGACCTCAGTCCATCTTTCACGGTCATGTAAGTCTTGTCAGATACACTTGTGGAACAACTGTTGACTTTGTGCTCTGCAGCAACATCACGAAAAACTGTACCCTCGCCCTCGGTTAAATGCAGAGGTTCGCACACAGGAGCCTTTGAGGCATGATATGGACGGCTCCGTCTCGTCAGCATCGTTTCGGAACACCTGCTTTCTGCTTGGGCATTGCCAAGTTGGAAATGCAGGCCAAAACGATCGACCGTGGTGGAAACAGCTAAGCCGCAACCGAGCCTTATCAATTCCTCGATTGTGCGTTCTATGCCGTAGGTGCACACCTGGGACAGAAAGACTCGTAAAGAGCAATTCAGCTTCGTTAGACTTCGGCCGCCCCAATCCAAGGGAACGAAGGTCACATGCATGGAACGACTTGGTATCAGACCCCACATCAGTCGCAGCTGTGTGTTGCCTTGCATCTCCTTCCAGTCAACCTGTCATGTAAACAAAGGAACGCGAAACAAAAACACACTACAGTCACTAAGGCATCTTCATAGATCTTCGGAGCTGACGCGACCTTGATGGAGTAAAACCTGTCTTTCTCCAGCAGCTGTCGAATCCAAAGCTCAGGACCTCGTGGGTCCGAGCAAAGCTTTTGGCTGAGCAATCTCTGCTGCGAGCTCTGCGAGCTCTGAGATGCTTGCAACACGGAATGGAGGAGTCCCAGTAGTCCACGACCAAATGGCCTGGCTGTGGACTGAATGAAAACACTGCAGAGGGCTGAAATCCAAGACAAGAGTTGGCTTCAGTTGAATAACATGACCCATGGCCTTGAAACCAAACGCGAACACTATCATCTGCCTAAGACTCACATGCTTCCACGCTCTTGCTCCCTCCTGTGCCGACGTTTGAGCCCGAACACCGACGTAGATGGTGTATTCGTCTGTTGTAGGGCTCAGAAGGAAGCCCACCCACCTGCCCAGCACTGGCGCTCATGACATCTCGCAAGTGGAATGAATGTCTTGGTTTGGCAAAGAGAAAATTCTCAAGCTTGTCGACAGCACTGTAAGGATCTGGAAACCCTACGACATACGAAGCATGCAGCGACGATGCTGGCCTGGCAGTGATGTGGTCTCCAGCTAGAGCAGTGCCCTGCAATTCACCGCAGGACGGCGACCAAACACCCCAAACAAATCGTCGCCGAGTGAATGACCTCGTTGCGGCCCCACCTCAGTCATGAGCAATCCAGAAACGAAATCACTATTGAGCACCAGTGTTACCAGTGAACTGCTACTGTCGGAAACTGCTATGATGCAGCAGGAACCTTCATGCCGCCAAGTCGCTCAAAGCTGATAGTCTCATCGACTTTGGAGAGGACGGGCCTCAAAGCTCGCAGTTTTCGTGTTCAATAGCAAGCGATTGAAACGAGGCAGCCTCCCGAAGGCCAAGAGAAGAAGCACTTAGCCCATTGTGAACAAGCACTCCGAGTCCGTAACAATCCGTAAAGCCATGCATCATCCAAGTACCTGCCACAGTTTCGCTTGCAAGCGTCACAAGATAACAGTCGGTACGAACATGCTGGCCACACTGACCCCGGAGGCCTTGGCAGAGACATGTTCACAGCAGTCGGCACATGCTCTGCAATGCCAGCAACAGAACAGCAGCTCCCTTGAAATCGCCTGTGGAGAGGAATTCATGATCGCCGGCTCCGAGTGTTGAAGAGACGTGCCCACAACTAAGAGTTCATCTGATCAACCTCTGATCAACCAACGCTCAGCCGGGTATGTCACCATTGGCAAAGATTGCGTACACCATCAAGGAACAGATCCCCGTCTTGTTGCCGGTGTAGTTCAAGCCTCGGCTGAGCTTGCCCATGCGCCAGCTTCTCTAGTTGGGTCTAGGCGAAGCAGTCGTCTAGACTGGAGGCATTATGGCATGCTAGAGGTACACGATTTAACGACCTTGATCTGCCTGCTTGCTGGAACTGCCCCCGAAAGCGCGAACCGCAGAACTGCGAAAGGCTTTGCAACCAACCGAAGCTGAGCTGAAGGCTGTAGGCTCCGTCACCATTCGGAATTGTGGCATAGCAGCAGTCAGGGACCCCTGCAACCAGAGGATCAGAGGTACTTGAGGTATATGAACATGGACCGGCTCCCATCCGCAGGTTTCACACAGCACTGTCCCTGAGGCCTTCCCTAGCTCTCTACGACACGATTGATTTTTCGGTATTTACACCGCTCAAACCGTCACTGAGATCCGCTTGGTTGAGGCGCTGTCGGTGATCCTGCCGAGAGTCTTGGATCCGCACTCTGCCTAGGCAGAGGCACAGGCCTGGTAGATACTGCTCGGGAACGGGGAGGCACAGTGTACGCTCAGAGTTCAGCTCGCAGGCCTCGGTAGCCGGGCAGCTCACAAAGAGGCAACAGCTCAACCGCAGTCTCTAGAATCTAGAATGTGCCCAAAGTCGCTTGGAACATGTGTCCAAAATACCCCTATGCCCTATGCCTATAACCAAAAAACCTACCAAGTCTTTCAAACCTCGGGCTCCTGCTCCTGGTGGGCATGGGTCAGAAAGGCTCAAGCGCCAAAGGAGGCCGACCGCAGCGCATCGCGAATCGAAACCAAGTAGTTGCGATGAGTGTTATCCACCTGCACTACAAGCAACATCGGAAGGCAGCTTGACGGAAACATCTCATGCCTGTTTGGACAGAGCTGACATGCTACAAGCAGGTGGTATGGATGGCGGCCTCGAGCCATTCGGTCACGGGGTTCTTTGCACGGATGCCCAAGTCCGTCCTCGAGCACACAGTTTCAACTTTTCAACCTCAAGGTATTTGAACATGCAGCTTTCAAAACATTTCGGGATTTGCGGCACTCACGGAAAACGTTTCAGCATGCGCATGGATCCTTATGAGGAGCGTCAACAAGTGCCGCGCTGGCTCCCGGAAACTTGTAAGCCAAAGAACTGCGGTGTGAAATCGGTTTGCAGCAATGTGCCCAAATAATTTCAAAATCCCTAGTTTCAGCCGAACGTCTTCGGCAAGACAAGCATGAAGCAAGTTGGCTTGCAGTGTACCAGGAAAACGGCACGTTGATGCATGCTGGTTGGTTTTCCGCGCAAAGGTATCCTGTGCTATACAGATGAGGCGGCAGCATGACTGCAGCCCCTGATGTTTAACAAACTCCGTGCCGCCTTAGGTCCTGCAGGGAGCTCGTCGCAATGGCGCACTGAAATGCAAAATTGACGCACGCAGTGCAAGCCCTGGACTAGAGTTGTAGTGCGCCAGACCCACGAGGCCCCCTGACAGCCCCATGTTATGTATACCCATCAGGTCCCACCCCACTCCTGACTGAGCATAGGTTTTTGCAGGGTGTTCGAACCCTGGGTTCGAACTCCTGGGGGGGGGGGGGGGGGGGGGGGGGGGGCGGGAACATATAACTCTCGAGCTTAGGTTGAACCCAGGGTTCGAACTCTTGGAACCCTAGGTTCAACCCAGGGTTCGAACATAGAGTTCCCGAATCCAGGGTTCCCAAGGGTTCGAACATAGAGTTCCCGAACGCAGGGTTCGAACATAGAGTTCCCGAACCCAGGGTTCGAACATTTGAGGGGGGTGGTCCCCAGAGAGGAGGGGGGGGTCCGGGAAGGGGGCCCAGGGTTCGAACGTAGAGTTCTCGAACCCAGGGTTCGAACATAGAGTTCCCGAACCCAGGGTTCGAACATGTGAGGGGGGTGGTCCCCAGAGAGGAAGGGGGGGTCCGGGAAGGGGGGGGGGCGAGTTCCTGAACCCACAATTCAAACATAGACTTCCCGAACTCAGGGTTCGAACCTGGAGTTCCCGAAATCAGGGTTCGAACATTGGAGGGTCCCCAGAGAGGAGGGGGGGTCCGGGAAGGGGGGGGGGGGTGGGGAGAGTTCCGAACCCAGGGTCCGAACACAGAGTAACTTGCAAGGCCTCTGGATTCCTCTTCCAGAATGAGGCGGGATATGCCAGAGCTACTGCTGCCTAGACACGCGGACTTGGGCCCTTGGTCATGATGACGCCACCTTACCGGCAAGGTCTCCCTTCCTCCCACTCCACATTCTCTCTTCTCCCTTCCTCCAACTGCCTCGTCTCTATATAATTTAAAATAAAATCCTTTCTCTCCCCTTCCTCCCACTTTACAAGAAGTAAATGGGGGGGGCTGCGCCCCCCCCCAACCCCCCCGCAATTTACTTCTAAAAACAAAAACAGTCTCGTCTCTACTCGTCTGATTTTCGAACAATGAAAAAAACACTCTCGTCTCTACTCCTCTGGGCTGCGCGCCCCCCAGCCCCCCGCTCTTTACTTCTAAAAACAAAAACAGTCTCGTCTCTACTCGTCTGATTTTCGAACAACACTCTCGTCTCTACTCCTCTGATCTTCGAATAATGAAATACAAAAACAAAAGAAGATTCGACGGGGGTAGAATTTAGAATAAATTCCCTTCTCCCTTCTCCTCTGAGTTTTCGAAGAATGAAATACGAAAAACAAAAGAAGATTCGAGGGGGGTGGAATTTAGAATAAATTCCCTTCTCTCTCCTCCTCTGATTTCTCGAATAATGAAATACAAAAAACAAAAAAAGTCGAGAGGGGTTGGAATTTAGAATACATTCCCTGCTCTCTTCCTTTCTCCCACTCCGCATTCTCGCTTCTCCCTTCCTCCCACTCCCTCGTCTGTGATTTAAAATAAAGTCTACTTCTCTAAACAAAAACCGTCTCGTCACTACTCCTCTGATTTTTCGAATAAAGAAACACAAAAAAAACAAAAGAAGATTCGAAGGGGGTGGAATTTTAAAAAAAATTCCCTTCTCTCTTCTCCTCTGATTTTTCGAAAGATGAAATACCAAAAAAAAAAAAGATTCGAGGGGGCTGGAATTTAGACTACATTCCCTGCTCTCTTCTCCCTTCCTTCCACTCCACATTCTCTCTTCTCCCTTCCTCCAACTGCCTCGTCTTTATATCATTTAAAACAAAATCCCTTATCTCTTCCCTTCCTTCCACTTTACAAGAAGTAAATGGGGGGGGCTGCGCCCCCTCCAACCCCCCCGTTTGATTTAGAACCCAGAGTTCGAAACTCTATGTTCGAAACCTGGAGTTCAGAAACATAGAGTTTGAACCAAGTTGAACTCCAAGTTTAAGAGTTTAAACCCTGGGTTCGAACTCTATGTTTGCGAACCTGGTGTTGAAACACAGAGTTCAAACCTCGGTCAAACCCCAGGTTCAAGAGTTTAAACCCTAGGTTCAAACTCTGGATCCAAAAGTTCGTAGGTGAAACCCCAAGTTCGAAGAGTTCAAGCTGGAGTTAAACCCTAAGTTCAACTAAGAGTTCGAACCCAGGGTTTGGTGAACTTCCAAACCCCGGTTTGAACTCTAAGTTCGGGGGGTTTGAACCCAGGGTTCGGAACTCTAAGTTCCAACAAACCCTGGGTTCAAACACCCCCCCAAAAACCGATGAGCTCGTGACTCGAGTTCGCCGCTCTTGCGATGCATCCTGCACAGCATACCCCTCGGGGCCTGGAGCAGTCTCGCTGGCACGTAATACACACAAGAAGGGCAACCTTGTGTAAACGTGCTCACAAGCATTCTGTGGAGAAGGCACTTCTCCTGCGTCCTACCAAGGTTGGGGAGTGATGCTGTAACAATGCTGCAGCTGTCAGTTTGAAAGGCACGATTGTCAAGACAACCGCTCGTCACACAGCGCATTGCTTGGATCAGTGTTCCGCCCTGATCGTGTCGCCAACATGCAACACGCGCATGATACCAGCCCAGTGCTGCAGGTCGAGTGTAGCATCTGGATGCACTCTTTGTTGAGCAGATCACACCTGACAGCGAGCCGCGCGAATTGGAAATGCGCGGCGCTAGTATTTCAGGGGCCTTACGCAAAGCATGTCGGTGACTTTGCGACAAGAGTGCAAGGTCTCTGTCAGTGATGGGTAGAAACTGACGGGCTGCACAGCACTTCCAAAGATCAGTGACTTCTAATGTGGCAGCGCGTGCCGACATGCCTGCCAATCCCCTTCGCAGTGTGGCCAGCAGCTGTGCTGCCAGAAAGGCATAGAACTCAGCGGCATCATGTTGCGAGCGGATGTGTTTCCAGTATCTCAACACTGGTCGCATTACTTGCGCAAGCTTGCAGGGTGGGACTGCCAGAGTTGCCAGATAATGCCAATGCCACCCAACCCTCCGCCTGGCATAGAGCCCGAATGGTGCCCGAACAGTGCCCGAAATAGTGCCCGAAATAGTTCATAGTGCCCAAATATATTTTTCAATCTTCTTTTTTCACCATGCACCGTGTGTGGCATGCAGGTAAGTGGAGATTCCCGAAGCTGTTTGTTCTTGACGCGAGAATTTTTTAGATCTTAAGCACATCGCCTGTGCATACACGGTCAATGCGTGCATGCTTGCGCAGGAACACGGGAGCTTCTTAAGTTCCTGTTAAGAGAGTTCAGGGCAGCATGTTCGCAAGCAGGGTGACACGTTTTTTTTTGAAGGGCGCCTCTTAGTTTAGCAGCACACTGGGCCGTTCTTATGGGTCTCAGAACTGGTCCGCGGAGTGGGTGTTTTCTTCGCGCGCACCGAACCGGCCGCAAGTGGCAGCATAAAGGCGGAGGCTTGCATTTGGCCCAAAGCAAAAAGCACCCCATCAAGGTGGACCCGCGCAAGCTTTTTCTGCAATCTAACTTTTGCTTTTCTTATGGATCCAGCCAGTCCAGGATTTGTTTCAAGCTTGCATGCCTGGGCATGATCTTTACGCCACCAACCTTGTTGAATTTTTGAGCGGGCAGAAATGCGAGCAGGAAATGCGTTGAGCAAAGCAGCTGCTTTGAGCAAAGTACGTTCTAAAAACCTGAGCTTCCATTCTTAGCCTTTTCAAAACAGCGCCGGATGAATTACACGCTTCCTGTTGTCAAACTTTAAGGATCTTCACAGCACACGTCAAAGTTTGATTCTCATAGTTTGATCTCTCTGAGAGCAGAAGACACTGTGATCTTTGGCCTAAAAGTATAAAATCAAACACTTTGACTTTGAACATCAGACTCTGATCAAATTTGACCCTTCAGAAGGGGCTTGAAGCCCCCTTCGAGAATTATTTCTCAAGCCCCCCTTGAAGCCCCTTCGAAGCCCCCTTGAATTTGAATTTGAGGAAGCCCCCCTTCTCAAGTCCCCCTTGAAGCCCCTTCGATGCTTCCTTCAAATTGAATTTAAGAATTTTGCGGCTCATAATTCTCGAAGGGGGCTTGAAGCCCCTTCTCAAGCCCCCCTTGTTCGTCCTCAAATTCAAGCCCCCCCCTTAAGCCCCCTTTAAAAAATTCAAAAAGATCATACCTGACGGCGGGAGCGCCGCATGATGCTGGCAAGTTGCAAATTTGAAGACATGAAGGATGCCTCAAACGCAGGTTAGACACGGGCACGAGTCAAGTTGTTGGTTTTTGCTGTGTTTGTGGCGCCTGCCTGCATTCTTGAGCAGATTTTGCCACAGGAGAGCAGGACTTGATGTCTGTGAGCTGCTCCAAGCAAAGAATATCTCTGCGCCACATGATGGCGGCAAGGTGCAAATTTGAAGACATGAAGGATGCTTCAAACTCAGGCTCAACACGCGGCACTAGCCAGGTTGTTGCTGTTTGCGGTGTTTGTGACGCCTGCCGGCATTCGTGAGCAGACCCTGCAAAAGAAGAGCAGGACTGGGTATCTGCGTGCTGCTCCAAGCGAATAACCTCTCGACCAACAACGCAACTCTGCTCGGGCGTTTGCATGCATGTGCAGGCTCACATTCAGCGTAACATGTGTAGGAGGCAGGACCCCACTCTTTAAGTCTTAGCGAAGACGATTTCGGGAATGAGAGTTGCTTTTTAGAGTTTACGGGCTCGAAGGTTCTCTTCTTGAAAGGCGTCTCAGGTTTCGAAAAATGCAATCCAAAAAACAAAACAAGAGTCGGGAAAGGTGGTGTGTAGAATAGATCCCGTCTCTCTCATGTGCAAGACAAACGACTCTTTCGAGTCTCACCTCGCTGGTCTGGAATACTGACAGCAAAAAACAACAAGGTTTCAGGGGGAAGAAATATTTTACAGGACATCCCCTCTCTCTTTTCCTAAAGAATTCTGATTTTCGATCTTTACTGGCCAGTGGCACGGACGCCTCTCATTTTGCGCCGCGAGCGGCAGAAGTGCAAGAAAGCGAGGAAGCGCAGACCTGCCAAGAGTGCAGAAGACAACACACCCAACCCCGCCGCGTTCCGTTCGGCGCCTAGGCGTGCGAGGACGAGGAGAGGACACCTTGTGGTCCGTGGCCTGGCTCTGACGTCCAGGTCTCAGTTGCGGAAACAGGGTACGCAAACAAGACAGCCCCACGTACCGGGACAGCTTCGTGCGGTGCGAATTGCACACGACGTCCCGTTTCACCAGGGCCTCTCCGGACCTCGAAGGCTAGGACGTGTGTGGCCGTAGCAGAGACAACGTCTGAGACTCGGACTGTCTCTTCAGCCCCAGCCGACGTGCGGCCTTCAGAAGCCGCTTTTTTGTGAGGCCGAAAGCCTTCTTGTCTTCCTGCAGCAAGGTGTGCGGTTAAGGCTCACAAGGAGAACTGGAACGGGCCTTGCCGCAAACGCAGCAAACGCGAGTGCTTGCTACGTCCGACTCAAAGGTGGGGCCTGGACAAGGCCAGTGAAAACCGTTTGAAGCACGACCAGTGCTGGGGCAGATGCGCAGCAGCTCCTGCAAGCGCAGGCGGGCATCCTTCGGAAACGCCTGGCGCAGCTCGCCAAGCCCCCTCCGCCTAACTCCCGGCCACCGGTCATACAAGCGCAGTTCCCCCAACCCCGTGGGTCAGCCCCGGAAATTGGTCCCATGCGCACAGTGCCCCCAAAACCCCCCTTTGCGTAGCCCCGGAAATCCGGAAATCCGTCGTGCCGAAAATTCGTCATCCCGGCTTTGCACAGGTTCTTCAAGCCCAAACCCTCTGGTTCAGTCCGGAAATGCGTGACACGAGCACAGTTCCCCCAGACCCTCTTGCTCAGCTCACAGTTCCCCCACACCCCCTTGCTTAGCTCCCGAACTTGGTCAGATAAGCAGAGTTCTCCCAAGCCCGGCTCGCGTAGCCCAGGAAACGAGGCACACAAGCGCAGTTTGCTGAAACCGCTTTGCTCAGAGTCCCCCCAAAACCCCCGCTGCTTCTCCGTGCGGAAATTTTCACACAAGCAAAGTCCCCCCAAAACCCCGCCTCTCTGGGCGAAAATTCTTAAGCAGAGTCCCCGCCCAAACCCTCTGGTTCAGTCCGGAAATGCGTGACACGAGCACAGTTCCCCCAGACCCTCTTGCTCAGCTCACAGTTCCCCCACACCCCCTTGCTTAGCTCCCGAACTTGGTCAGATAAGCAGAGTTCTCCCAAGCCCGGCTCGCGTAGCCCAGGAAACGAGGCACACAAGCGCAGTTTGCTGAAACCGCTTTGCTCAGAGT
This sequence comes from Symbiodinium natans, assembly GCA_905221605.1. Taxonomy (NCBI): domain Eukaryota; class Dinophyceae; order Suessiales; family Symbiodiniaceae; genus Symbiodinium; species Symbiodinium natans. The sequence continues at coordinate 74,341 of CAJNDS010000583.1, read as the reverse complement.
CCCCCCAAAACCCCCGCTGCTTCTCCGTGCGGAAATTTTCACACAAGCAAAGTCCCCCCAAAACCCCGCCTCTCTGGGCGAAAATTCTCACACAAGCAGAGCCCCCCCGAAACCCAGCCTCTCTGGGCAAAAATTTCACCAAGCAGAGTCCTCCAAAAACCCCGCCTCTCTGGGCAAGAATTCTCACACGAGCAAAGGCCCCCCAAACCCCCCGCGGCTTTCTGTGCGGAAATTCCCATCTGGGCAAAAAAAAGTCTGAGACAAGCAGAGTCCCCCCAAAACCCCGCCTCTCTGGGCAAAAATTCTCATACAAGCAGAGTCCCCCCAAACCCCCCGCTGCTTCTCTGTGCGGAAATGCTCATACAAGCAGAGCCCCCCCAAAAACCCCCTCCTGCCTCTCTGGGCGAAAAATCTCATACAAGCAGAGTCCCCCAAAACCCCACCTTGGGGGGTAAATTCTCATAGAAGCAGAGTCCCCCCAAAACCCCCGCTGCTTCTCTGTGCGGAAATGCTCATACAAGCAGAGCCCCCCCAAAACCCCGCCTCTCTGGGCGAAAATTCGCAGACAAGCAGAGCCCCCCCAGAACCCCGCCGCTCTGGGCAAAAATTCTCATACAACAAGCAAAGTCCCCCCCCCCCCCACCCCCCCCACCCCCCCCCCCCCCCCCCACCCACCCCCCCAAAACCCCCGCTGCTTCTCCGTGCGGAAATTTTCACACAAGCAAAGTCCCCCCCAAACCGCCTCTCTGGGCGAAAATTCTCACACAAGCAGAGTTTTCCAAAACCCCGCCTCTCTGGGCAAGAATTCTCACACAAGCAGAGTCCCCCCAAAACCCCCGCGGCTTCTCTGTGCGGAAATTCCCACTCTGGGCAAAAAAAGTCTCACACAAGCAGAGTCCCCCCAAAACCCCGCCTCTCTGGGCAAAAATTCTCATACAAGCAGAGTCCCCCCAAAACCCCCGCTGCTTCTCTGTGCGGAAATGCTCATACAAGCAGAGCCCCCCCAAAACCCCGCCTCTCTGGGCGAAAATTCTCATACAAGCAGAGTCCCCCCAAAACCCCGCCTCTCTGGGCATAGAAGCAGAGTCCCATCAAAACCCCCGCTGCTTCTCTGTGCGGAAATGCTCATACAAGCAGAGCCCCCCCAAAACCCCGCCTCTCTGCTCATACAAGCAGAGCCCCCCCAAAACCCCGCCTCTCTGGGCGAAAATTCTCATACAAGCAGAGCCCCCCCAGAACCCCGCCGCTCTGGGCATAAATTCTCATACAAGCAGAGTCCCCCCAAAACCCCCGCTGCTTCTCCGTGCGGAAATTTTCACACAAGCAAAGTCCCCCCAAAACCGCCTCTCTGGGCGAAAATTCTTACACAAGCAGAGTCCCCCCAAAACCTCGCCTCTCTGGGCGAAAAATCTCACACAAGCAGAGCTTTCCAAAACCCCGCCTCTCTGGGCAAGAATTCTCACACAAGCAGAGTCCCCCCAAAACCCCCGCGGCTTCTCTGTGCGGAAATGCCCACTCTGGGCAAAAAAAGTCTCACACAAGCAAAGCCCCCCCAAAACCCCGCCTCTCTGGGCGAAAATTCTCACACAAGCAGAGTCCCCCCAAAACCCCGCTGCTTCTCTGTGCGGACATGCTCATACAAGCAGAGCCCCCCCAAAACCCCGCCTCTTTGGGCGAAAATTCTCATACAAGCAGAGTCCCCCCAAAACCCCGCGGCTTCTCTGTGCGGACACTTCCCACACAGGCAGAGTGTCCCCCCCGCCTCTCTGGGCGAAAATTCTTAAGCAGAGTCTCCCAAACCCTCGCACGGCTCTAAGACAAGCACAGTTCCCGTAAACCCTTTGCTCAACCGCAGAAAGTCGTTACACAAGCGCAGTTCCCCTCAACCCGTAAGTTTCCAAACTCCCTTTTTAAAAGCTCCAACAAACGTCATCGTGCAAGCACCCTCAGCAGGTGCAACGGCCTTGACAAAGTTAGCAAGTCTCTTTGTGCCCTTCTCGGTCGCAAAAACGGCGACAAACTTCTCCGTCTTGTCCTCGACCATGCCTGGCTGGCGTTAAGCAAAGCAGCTGCTTTGAGCAAAGTACGTTCTTAAAACCTGAGCTTCCATTCTTAGCCTTTTCAAAACAGCGCCGGATGAATTACACGCTTCCTGTTGTCAAACTTTAAGGTCTTCACAGCACACGTCAAAGTTTTGATTCTCATAGTTTGATCTTTCTGAGAGCAGAAGACACTGTGATCTTTGGCCTAAAAGTATAAAATCAAACACTTTGACTTTGAACATCAGACTCTGACTGATCAAATTTGACCCTTCAGAAGGGACTTGAAGCCCCCTTCGAGAATTATTTCTCAAGCCCAAGGAAGCCCCCCTTCTCAAGTCCCCCTTGAAGCCCCTTCGATGCTTCCTTCAAATTGAATTTAAAAGTTTTTGCGGCTCATAATTCTCGAAGGGGGCTTCAAGCCCCCTTGTTCGTCCTCAAATTCAAGCCCCCCCCCTTAAGCTCCCTTTAAAAAATTCAAAAAGATCATACCTGGCATGCCTTTGATGCGAAGCTTTTGGTGGCTTGGAACGGCACTAGACGCATAAGGCCTTCTGCAGGTTCAGAGTTTTAAGTTTAGATTTGGGCTCTTTTCCACAGTGGAAGCACCAAGCTGCCACGTCAAAGACCGAAACGCAGCAAGCAACCCAGCTCAAGACTTACAAGCCCCAGACACTTCTTGGTTTTGCATGCTCGCACACCGGTCTCAGCCAACAACCAAACGTGAGCCTTCAAACTTCCAAGACTCTTTGCCTTCAACTACATCCAAACGAAAAACAGCTCCAAACACCAAGGTATGGAATGGCTTTGAAACGAGCAACTGGCCAACCTTACGGTGCTCAAGAAAGACACTGGAAAACTTCCTGGACTTACAGCTAAGGCGACACTTTGCAAGCAAGTCCGAAAAAAATCCAGAAGACACTGGCGGCCAGGGCATCTTACCTTCCGATAAAAGGCATTGCACAGCGTTTATGGCTTCAAGATTTAATGACGAAATTGTGGCAAGCAGGTTTCAGTTAAACAGCTTTTTACACGTCCAATGAGCAGATTACGCAGCAGCCTGCATGGAAGAGAGTAGAAAGGTTTGTGTTCTGGCTTGAGATCTGACGTCACCGGATCAACGTTAGAGTTAAGCCACGCCTGAGCTCGATTCCTTCTTTGCCGTCTTTTGTGGAAACCAAAGTATTAAGTCGCTCCAATATCACCGCCTTCTGTGACCATCTTGTAATGGGCATGGAAAAGCGCACATGCAAGATACGGTGTGATCGCAAGACGTACTTGCACCTGCGCTTAAACCACTCTCAGAAGCTACTGATCACCATCTCGCCCTTGTTGTGACTTTGTGTGAAGACGCCGAGTGAGCCCGGCGGAACTGTGCAGACGCATCTTGCAAGTTGTGCTTGGGTTGGGTATTGAGCATGTTACAGAACATGCCAGACCATCAACCGTCAGCTCTGTCCAATTTGTAAAGCTTGTAGCCTTGCTAGAATGATGCTTGTACAGAATAGAAATCTTTGAAAGAAATGTTATTCATGTCCATGTCGTAAAAAAACCCTTCTCCATGCCCCCGCTCCAAGAACCTTAGCCATGTGGGGGCGAGAGGTGCCAAATGAACCCTTCATAGTGCCCAAATGATTTTCCGTGACGATTTGGCTTTGGGATCTAAGGTTGCAGGCTTGAAACACTCATGTTAAAGTCGATTGGTCAAGCTTCTTGGACTGGATGTTAAACAAATGCTGGCAGGAATGAGCCACTTAACAGATGTTGTCGCTGTACCCTGGATTGCGGACAAAGCTGATCCGAACATTGCGCTTGGATTTAGTGTGAAGGAGAACCAAGCCCGAGGGTTCGACCAAGGATAATAGGGCGATCCAGCTCCAGTCAAGCGAAAGGTGGAGTACGTTGAGATGACGGACAAGGATAAATCGAGATTGCCAAAGTCGTAACTTATGTTGGAAGGTAGTCTCGATGGCGCGACGGCGCTGAGACACTTCAAAATACAACAGGTGCTTGTTGATGATAAGGATTTCACGCGTATAAAGAAGGGGGCCCGGAGGAGGCGTCGAATCTTGATTATCGTACAAGAACACGCCACTCCTGAAGCTGAGAGGTTCAGCGTTCAAAAGTTAGTGTTTCTGTGGAAGAATATTATAGAGCTCCGGGCCACAGCTGATCAGGAGACGGGCGATGTCGAAGATACCTCTGTCTATGCGCAGCCTAAGATTGGCTGCGAAGTCTGAGAGAGATAAGAGCCGAGGTGCGGAGCCAGCGGAAGAAGGACATGAGGAAGGCCCATTGCTGATTGGATTAAGATAACAAGCAGCGTGGAGTTTTCGAAAGTGAGCGACCTCAGGAGGTGGATGATAAGATAAGGTGGATGTGAGATGGCCCAGGTTGGAGTACCCCTAAATATATCGGCGGGTGGCTATTATACCAGTCCACATGATGAGAAGAACGAATATAGAGGAACATACTGGGGCGGGCCGACTCGAGAGAACTTGGTGGCCGCGGGTGTTCTTAAGGAACCGACCAGGACCCTGAGGAGCGCTGAAGCAGATGATGGCATGGTGTGTTACCCGACCGTTGGTATGTGCGATTCCTCCGTCGCGCATAGCTACGATTGTGGCAAGGTCCCACTCGTCGTGCGAGGAGAGGATACAGCAATGCGTGGAGGATACCCCCGATATCAGGTTTATGGACCTGGCCAGAGAGGTGGTCTATGTATATCAAGACGGATTCTTTGATCTTGATCCGCGTGAGCATGAAGAGATACAGAATATGGAGGACGGAGTGAAGAAGCAGGCCGCCATGGCGCAGATAACGAAATATTTGGACGTTATGGCGTGGCAAACTGCTGCGCCGACGTCTGCACTTGTTGAATTGGGATAGTGCAGAGCTGATGGACGAGCCAGTGTTTACTGAAACGTAGGATGCCGAGACGATGAGAGGATGATATGGATTCCCATAGGTACGACCACGCCAAAATTCAGCCAGGTCGGAGACAAGCTGAGAGATGAGTATATTGAGTCGGGAATCCCAGCATGGCTGTTCCACGGTACGGCTCTCGAGTCTTTATGGTCGATTATGTCGACGGCAAGCATATATGATAAGCATGCCTGTGTTGAGGAACATGCGAAGAAAATGTACGTGCGCCAGCAACAAGGTACCGTGTGGTTTGGATATTATAAGGTTGCGAGTCGACACACCTGCTTTACACCCATCGGGGATGGATGGAGCGTTGCGCCAATGTTCGCATTATATAGGCCGGATGACCAGAAGTATCCGAGGATGAAGAATAAGGACGGTCAAATTGGGCTATACGTGGATAACGTTCAGCCTACAGCACTAATATTGAGATTCACTCCCACGAAGACATTGGTCGACAAGCCCGCGTGCCTACGGGAGATGCACCCCGTGCTGGGCGACACCAGGAAGCGTGACGATGGGGGTTTCTCCAGCTTCTTGGAAAAGCATCCGCTGGCAGCAGAGACGTTATATTGGAGGTTCAACGTGAAGGATATTCCGATCATAGGCCTTCCTGAGTGACCGCTACCGGCAACCCACGGTTCGCTGTTTTCTCCTGCATGCATGGAGGCCAGGCATCGGCATCATGCCGCATAGCAGTGCCCTCATGGGGCGAGCGGTGTCCACGCACAGTGCTGTGCCTGGTGACGCGATAGACCTTCCCCCTTGGGCGAGTGTTGTCACCGAACAAGGAGCGGAGTCAGCCCTGTCTCCCGGGCCCTGGCAAACTCCATCACCTAATCCACCTAGGGTCTGCTGGCCGGATAATAGTCCTCGCCCTCCCATACCGCCGATTCCTCCACGTGTTGGAGAATACCCAGTGAGTGAGGTCAGTAGGATCGAGCCGCGAATTCCACATGGGAGGCCACCTCCCGCGCCAGTTGCAGCCAACCTGCCACCTTGGCAGGTCCCTAGCCACCCAGGTCCACAGGTCCTTGCGGCGGCGAACCGCCTGAGCCGCAAGGTCTCCACCCAGAGATTGACTACAATGCATTACTCGGCTGCCTACTTCCACAGCTCCGGGCTGCTGAGTCCGCAGGAGCCCATGTCCTGCTCTTAGTCACGGATAGTCGCTGCTTCTTGTCTATTCCGCACTTCCCCTACTTTGTCCGGCATTTGGTAGCACGCATGCAGTGGGAAGGCCCGTTTAAGGAGAGGTGGTTTCCCATCTTGGTTAACACCAAGGAAGCGGGGCTAGCTTCTGTGCACTTTACGTGGGCGGGGCCCGAAATTCTGGCAGTCCTCAGAGTCCTTGCGCCAGGGGTGGTCTTGATGTTGCTTGACCATGACACCTTGTTCACTGCCAGGTGGGAGGCAGAAGAGCTGCGAAGGTTTGCAGTCCTCGATCTACTGCCCAATACCCTCTCGACGGAGTCACTGGGCAGTATGGAAGTCGAGACGGACGAGACACAGCCCTGTGGCTCGCTTCCAGCCTCGCCGTGGAGTTGCTCGCCGGACGGGTCCATACCGTGTGGGGCCCGATCGCCAAACTCAATTGGCATGGTTTGTGCGTCCGAGGACCAGCTCGAAGCAAATGGGGGATTGGTCCTCTTCTACCCGAATGCTCCGGACGGCAAACATCCCCGGCCCCCTCGCTTCTGCATCCCTGGCAACGTGTGCGGTGACCTCAATTGGTACTGCGTTGAGCCGAGCCCTGCAGCTAGTCATCATGCCCAGTGAAGTGCCCACTCCATTGCCTGGTATGCATGAGCAGGTGCCGTTGGACCAGATCCATTATCGGCAATGTCTACGCAACACCCCTCTTGCCGGAACCACTGCTCACAAGCACTCTGACTTTGTGTTTGCGTGGGCACTTTTAGGATGATACATACATGAGGTTGCGTGGAAAACGGCCGACCTTACTGCTGGCCGGCCAGAGCCAGACATCCAGTTTGGCGCCTCCCCAGTCAGGCAGGTCAGAGGGGTCAAAACATGGGGACAAGGCCCATATGAACAGGGATTTCTCCCCTTGCTCATGGGTTACGGCGGCTCGCACTCCCGTTTGGCAATCCTACCTGGTCCTGACTTATTCATGGCGAACCGATACGCCGAGGTTATACCCCCTCCTTTTGTGCATGGATATGGTGCCAAAGGCAAAAACATCTTGCCGCAGTGGGGGAGTGTGGTACGGCTGCCTACTCTACCCGAGTCGGTCTGGGGCAACGGGGACACCGTCCCTCTGTGGGCCTCTGTTGGGAAAAAGGGCAGTGGACCAGTGCGGCTCCAGCTCTTCCCTGGGGTCCTCATGTTTTGGAAGAAAGATGCCCTATCTTCCTGCAGGGCCACCCCGAAATGGCGCAGTCGACCCAATACCCCAACTGGGCCGCTTGCTCTTCTTGCTGCCGCTGCGCATGCTTGGCTGGCCCAGGCGGATCTGCCGTGGCCTCTCTTCGCCGCAGACATAAAGGTCACGCCGTTGGGCCTCAGTCAATACTGGGATGATGGACGAGCCATGCGTGTGCAACAAGCCCTGGCCGCCTTTGCCTTTCCTGCCTACCAGTACCCGCCTCCAAAGCCTCACCTAACCCCCTCAGGGGAATGTCGGTCGCTCTTCATTAGCGGGATGAATGGGAAGGCCGAGAATACGCCCCCCACTGTGTCGGGTAGCATCATTCACACAGCCAATTCCTATGCACTCACTGGCTTAGAAATGGAAACAGTCCGGGACAACCAGGGCCAAAAGGTCCGATATGAGGACACACAACGCCCGTTGTTGCTTTCGACCAGCGGTAATGCCGCACATGCATTGTTGCTCCTGCCCCAAGCCGCCCAGCTATGGGCACGTGCTCTGTACCCTCAGGTCGAAGGATGCGGTCTGCCAGCGGCGGTTCGTGCTAGAATCAGCTCGGTAGAAGCCTCCCTGACAATGTGCCCTGCCCTGGCTCACTTGCACATGCCACATACTGCTGCGCTGACCGCTCTGCATGTGGGCCTCGCCGCGGGTAGAGCTGGCGAGTGCAAACTGTGCGTTACGGGTTTCTCTGCTGGGTCGTATACGGGCGCTGCTGTGGCTATCGCTTGGCATGAGCGCCAAAAGCTTCCTGACTGCAAGGGCGATTTTGTCCACATCAAGGCACGTTTGGGCGGCGTTGCCATGCCACGGGCCATGCTGCAATATATCCTGGGTTCGGAATTGCGGCACGCTGTTAGTCTTGTCCATCATGAGAGCGACCAGCTTTGTATCTTCCGGCCCAGCCAGGCAGCAAGGACGCAAGCGATTGGCGCGGGAGCGCGTCTCTACTACTTCACTGGACCTGAGTCACTTGGCAGTGGTGGACACTCTTATGGTCACTTTGTCCACAGTGAAGAGCTATTCCAGCTCACGCCGGGGGATTATGTGCATAAGGAATTGACTAAAAAGATTTGCGGCTTGGCCGACCCCCGGATGGATCGCACAGTGCGAGCAGGTTTGATGGGGGTTGCGTGTGGCTCTGTCCAGCTTTCGGATAAGTCTAAAACTTTCATCAACTCCGTGCTGGGACGGCAAATCAGACGCCCCGATATGGAGGCTTTTCTCCGGATACCTTCCGCTGAGAACCGGAGCATTGCAAGTCTCCGTGCTGACTGTACCCAAGTCCTCCTGACGGATGCCAAGCCGCATCTGGCTGATTTGCCGCCCCCGTATCATGAACTTGGTCCCACGATGAAACTAGTTTTGGGTATGTGGCTCCCCCACCTGTCGTTAGAGCGCCTGGTTGACATGCTGGGTTATCAGTTTCTAGCCATGGCCTCGGAAGCAGAAATCGAGGAGGAGCCCTCGGAACAGTATCACTACCCAGAGCAAGCTGCGGTCAAGCGGGCCGCCACCCCTGTGGCGATAAAGCCCGGCACGCATACATGGCCAATCTGCCTTCTCCATCGAGTTTACCCAAGGGCATCGGTCATGCTCCTTACACCGGAGTTGGCGGATGTCCCTGACTGGGCTAAAAAGTGGTTTGCTGTCGCTGGTAAAGTGCCGGCCAAGGGCACTGCTTTGCTGGTTACCTTGAGAGAAGACAAGGGGGATGTGGCCTACCCAGGCATGTTTATAGAGCTCCTTGCCCCGAAGAAGCTTTTCACCGGCCCTGGAGAAAGTAAGGCCATGCAGCCAGTCAATATAACCATTGCCCTGCTCTTGACTGATGAACAGCACAACCAATTCGCGCAACGACCCTCACTGCCGAGAGTCAGCCAGCTTGAGGTTCTGCCCGGAGGAGCCTCTACCCCGCTTTGGGATGCTCTGTTACACATGCCTAGGGAAAGGCAGCATGTTGCATTGGGCGTTCCGCTAGAAGACTCGCCTCTTGATGCCATCCGGCAGCCACTGTGGTTGCCGGGCTTTCTCACAGATTTAGTGCTTGTCCTCCTTATCGGGCTAGTGGTGAAAGGGAACTGGCACGACACATGGGCACAGCTCATTCACCCGGAGGTCTGCCAAGTCTTCAGAGGCAAGCACGAAACGCAAGCTGCGCAGGCATCGCTTACTGCGGGTCCGGGGGCTTCCAACCCCTTGCAAAGCTTCCTCAACCTTTGGCTTGCGGAGGAACAATCCTATCGCAAAGAATGGACGCCAACGCTGCTGAGTGGCGTGTTAGCTACGCTGCCTGACTCTCCGCTGCCCGGCCAAGAGGACGCCCGGACTCCTGCGCTGTGGCATGCGGAGTGTCTACGCCTGTCCCATGACTCGTTGAGCAACGAGCACGATCCGAGGACTCGAGCCAGCATCTTTGCGCTCGCGGTTGGTCCCGCCTTCCTTACGTGCCTCTGTGATACCTTTTGGGGGGCGGACGGACACCTGGCAGCGCTGCTGGGAGCGTGCTCGTACGGCCTGGCCGCTAATCGTACTTCTGTATTCATAACGGGTGCGCCCGGCAGCGGGAAGACACGATCCTGCGCGTTTCTAGGAGTACTCCTTGCGTGCCTGACGAGCCGGCTCACCCTGTACACCGCTCATGGCAATGAATCGGTTCGGGCCTATGTCGAAGCGGTTGATAGGCTCACGACTGCTAGCAATGAATTTGTTCGCAGCCGCATCGTTCGCATACCGGGTAACAAGGAGAAGGACACACATAAGCTCCCTTTTGATGTGCACGATTTGTACCGGGGGCTACTTGTAGCCACGACACATGGTACGATTGTGGCAAGGCTTAGCTTTCCCTACTCGCAGCTCATTAACCGTCTAAAGGATGTTGAGTTGCTCCTCCGAGATGAAGCCCAGCAATTGGGCACGCCTGGTTCCAACACCATTCTGGCGCACATCAAGCATGCACTTGATGTCATGATTGGCGACCACAGACAGCCCGCTGGAGGATCGCGACCCAATTACCACTTCGTCACGGAGTTGTTGGAGCAAAAGATTTGTGGCCTCAATGCGGTCCCTGCCGACCTCCACACGCCAGCCACCTTGCCTGCGGCCCTTTTGCGGCAAACGGCCCAAAGTTCCGGCCCGTGGAAAAAGGGACAAGGCGAGATGCCCTCTTGGGGCAAGCCCCACCGTTCCTCTGGAGCGTCTGAGGTATTGTTCTCAGCGGTCTCGATGCTGGAATCGATTCTCTGTATAAGCATCGTCAAACCGAAGCAAGCCGAGACAGTCATGCAGGCCGCCGGGCTGAAGGCCATTGTCGGACCGGCTGTCAACCTCTCGCTCTGTTCATCCATGCGCCTCCCTCCTGAGATTGCTGCCATTCTATACGCATGTCGGTACTCGGAGGCGTGCCGCTTCGAGCTGATAGGCAGGGTCCCTCGGCTACGTATGCCACCAGGTCCCACGATGCAGCACCTGCTCGGGCGGCCACTGCGTAGCCTTGCAGGCAGGTGGATGGAAACGTGTCGATGGGTACGGGTGCAAGATCAGGATGAAACCCAAACCAAGCTAGGCAGAAGCTACGACCTCAGCATGGTCCTGGCGGACATTGTGCTCACTTTTGGGCACCAGGTCTATCCTGACTCCCCTATCGGGATGGTCTCTCAGTATGCCAGGATTGTTACCCAAATGAAGTTTATGCTGCAGTTGAGTCTCCCCGCAGACCCACTGGGCGATGACGATATGAGCCTACTTGAAGCCTGCCAAACCGCGGAAGACTTCCCGCTGACTGGCGCGCCCAACACTTGGAGCCTTGTGACGTTTCGGACCTTCCTCATGAATCGCATAGGGTCCCTTAAACGCTTCTTCGGCGCTATCACCACGGCCTGCTCCACTGGCCCCACATTTGGGATATGTGTCTTTGTGACATGTCGGGCTTCTGGATTCCTGTTTAGTAGCGAGGCAGGGTTTGCCCGAGCCACCTCCTCCTTCACGAGAGGGCTTGGGGCTTTGGTTTTCGTGGCACCGCACTACTCTGATGGTATAGGTGCATGCTTCCAAATGGCGGCCTGCGCAACCGGGGGCCTAATTGAATGCGCTGAATATGTGCGCACACAAGCCAGCTTGTGGAGCATGGATGGCCCTGGCATTGCAACGGCATTACACAAGCAAGCCTTCCGAGAACGGACAGTAGCCAGCATCGTGCTGCCTGCGGAACGCAAAGTTGGGCTGGACCTCTTTGGAACACCACCCCTGCATCAAGCGTGGGCTTTGAAGGCCACCTGGGGAGATAAGCGGGAGGTTTTTTACCGCACACTTCAGCAAGAAGGATGGGGGAGTCCCTCTTTCACCTCCAACTCCTACTCGGGCACCATTGTTAGTCTGCAAACGCGCGGCTTCGTCCTGGAGCCCCTGCCCAATGCTGTGTATTGTGTCCCCTTCCAGCCGGTGAGGGAAGGAGATGGGGTCGCCCAGTACCTCACCTGCTTGCTAGGGGACACCAGCATTAGGATGCCGCCCAAGCGGGGATCGGCTCAACGCGCTGACCCGGCTTTCGAACACAAGGCCGGCATACTGCGAGCCCCCCGTGGTCTTCACCTCCTACCTGTTCGTACGGGTAAGGCTGCCTCCGAAACTGCGATTGATGTGGACTCTCCGGGAAACAGCCCTGTGCCCGCGGGTAGTCACAGTCCCGACGTGGTAGTTGCTACTGCAGTCGAGGTTCCTACGCCGCAGCAGTCGCCAGCCCAAGGCGAGGCTACCACAAACGCGCGCCATGGCGAGCGGTGGGGTACACCATGGCTCCAGCCTCGGGCCGCGAGGGGCTCCATTGCGGCAGCTGTCAGCCCGCCTCCGCCAGCTAGACGGGACGTTTCCCGAACCCCTTGCGGCACCCCAACGCGGGAGAGAGGACCACTGACGAAGGAGCCTGCAACGAAAGAGCATGCGGTTGTGCCGGCCGCGAGTCCTATTGCTCTGGATGCTTGTGTGACGACTCCCTCTAGTGAAGTTGATCACAGGATCGGAGGGGGTAGCGCCGCCTCGTGTCCACCCCGTAGTGGCAGCAACATTAGGGACCCGCCGCCTGGCGTACGACGTCCACCCAGCCCCCGGACACGGCCCACGCACACAGCATCTCCGGATGGGATTAGGACGGTTGAGGCGTCACAGCCCCCTTGCGCTAAGTCTCCCACGGACTCACTTGGCCTGACGGAACCAAAATCGGATCTCCCTATGCCTCCCCATGGCCTGACGCCCATCCCCGCCAGGCCTGTGCCCGCTGTCCAAGCTCGCAAGGAAAGTCTCTCGCTTTGGACGAAGACGGCTCTCAACAGCTGGAACCACCAAAAGCCAAGCCTCGAGGGCCTAGCGAGCCCAGCGGCACCCGCGATCCCAGCGCCCCAGCCTGCGCAACCATCATGCAGAGCAACACAGTCTCGGTCTGTGATCTCATGTGGCGCGCACTTGCAGCGGGACATCACTTTGGTAAGAATGTCAAACCTCGGCCCTACATGAACCTGCGTGACTCGCAACACCTCACAACACACTGCCAGCAGCTTCGGGCATATAGGGCCTATGAGGTGTTTTTGAACGGCATACCGAACCAGCTGCAAGACTCGGATATGCTGATCGGAATCGCTGACACGCTACTGCATCTGCCTGAAACGTTTCCGGCAGCGTATTTGAAGGTTTATGACCCTATCATCACGCAGTGCCTTAGATTGTCGGGAGCATTGCAGCATTTCGACCTTGCTGAAATGTTGGATTGCCCGGTCCCGCAGCTGGACAAAGCGAGGCTTTCGGAGTCCCTGGTGGGGTACGGCTTTCTTACCACAGCGCAGTACATCGCGGATCTTTTCTCTGCGGTGTCGGACTTGCCGAGTGTCATCAATGCCAGTTTTCCTGCAATGCTCAGCTACGCTGACCCAGATTATTGGCTGGGTGCACTTCTGCTCGCATTCGAGTCCCACCAAAAAGGTCCCCTGGAGCGTACGGCAGGGCTGCCCATTGTTCTTGGTTTTCCTGAATCTGACAATAAAATTACTGACCTGCAGATCAATGTGCCGCCTGCAGCCATGGTGGCCTTCTTGGCTGGCCGCGCTTATCGGTGTCCCACGTGCCCTACTACCAAATATGTGATGGACGCGCACAGTGGACTGCCACAAGTCACTGGCCAAGCCTCCCAAGAAGCCTTGCAGGCATGGGCCGCAGCTGCTAAGCACACGGACGTGGAAACGGCCAGGCTTGCCCAGCCCAGCCTGAATACGTTCCTAGGCATCACGCTGCAGGGCACACAGACACTTGGGCAAAGGCACTATCAAGAATTTAGGCCGGACCTCCCCCCTGCCCATTTCCTTGACGCCATCCGGCTTGCTCTTGCGGCCTCGGTGGCCAACCAAAACATTGAACATTTTTGGTCAGTTTTTAACTTGGAATGGCCTGACACTTCTCACAGAATGGCTGTTTTTCTACGGCGAGTGTTGCCCCTAGAGTGCTTGCTCTCCTCGCCCTGTGCTGCGCCTGTGGAAGCGAACACTGCAGCAACCTCGCCGGAGGTCGTCAGCATCTCTTCCGAAACTAACGAAGGCTCTCCCTGCCCGATGGATGACATGTCAGACGCGGAGGACGAACCCGAGGCACAGGTGAATGATTGGCGCTTCTCGGAGCTGCGAACCACTGACCTTGCAGCTTTGCGAGAAGTGGATGTCTCCGCCCCTTTCCGGCTGCCAGTCATCTTTGATGCGCATTGGAAAGGGATCAGCACCACACCCACCAAGCATGGGCCCCAACGTCCCCAAAATGCGTGGTATGACGCAGCCACTGCTCATTGGGCTGCCATTAAGGGGCTCATGCGAGCCAAACATCCAACCAAGCAGCGCCTCAACAGCTTCTGGTTTAGGATGTACTGCCATGGCACCCCCAAGGACCCTGATCCTTCGCCCTGCGTACTGCAGTTACCTCCTTCCCCTTTCAGGATAAGGACGAAGGTGTTGTGCAGTACAGGCAAATCCAGGAAGCTGTCCGGGTGATGTGGCACGCGGCCCAAACCTCAATGACAAGATACATGCGTATCCCCATTCCGGACGGCATCCCTGAGTGGGGGGTTGATGAACAAGAGCTGCCTCCAATGCAGGTCATGCCCAGCCGAGGGAGGCGTTCCCATACCACCTCTGCTGGCCATCGCTCCCGGCGTCCGGACTGGGATGGCTCCTGGCAATAGCCAGCAAACTGTCATCTGAGGGCTCCTACTGACGCCATGCGAACGCACCATTGAGTCCTTTCATGGCATGCTGCCTAGCGTGATGTGAGCCCTCACGTCTCCTCACCGATACATGCCGCAAGACTACCTCGGGATACTCTTGGTTTGGCAACCCTCTCGTGGTCTATGCCACGGATTGGATCGTGCTTGTCTTTTGTGTGCTTACAGCTTGCAGCTGTGAACACCCTTCTGGGTCGGCCCCGCGGTGTGCCTGTGGCAACGGGGGGCCTTTCTTTCGTGGTTGCTCCACTGGCCATCTGCCACGGACTACCCTGGACCGGTCCTGCCTGGATGTTCCAGCTTTGTCATCGGTAAAACGGCCAATCTTCCTTTCCTCTGCCCCCTCTAGGTGGGCAGGTTGCCCGCTTCTATGTGCTACGACCGTGTGTGAACCCCTCGGACTTGAGTGTTGACCATCTCTCGTCTGGACGGTGACACCCCCTTGTCGTACAACGGCGTCATGCCAATTGGGAGAGACCAGCTAGGGGATGCTGCTTCTGGGCTGTGGACACTTCTACGCGGAGATCAGGTTTCCACTTCCCTGGCAATGTGCCATCGAGCACCTGTGGACAACCTGGCCTTCACGAGAGCCATTCTCGCCTGTGCTTGGGTTGCTGCGGGGTTCCCTGCCTGCTTGGGTGTATATCTCTGCTTGCGTCAAAGCAGCCATACATGACTACCTCCCCATCGGTAGGTGGCCAAGCGTGATGTGAGCCCTCACATCTCCTCGCCGACGTCTGTCGGTTTGGGCATGGAGGGTCTGATTCTGGTTATTGAACCCTCAACCCTCACCGGCCAAGGAGATAGTTGCTTGGCCTTGAGTGCGAAGTTTCGACTGGGGGACTCTCCCGCTTCCTGCGGGGCAGGTGGGGTCCCCGCCTGCTTGGGTTTACCTGATGGCTCTGATTGGAACGAAGCAGTCAAGCCTGCTTTGGCCGTCGGACGAGACTCTTGTGAGTCAAAAGAACGTTGCGCCTTGTGCTCGGAGAGGCTCCACTGGCTGACCACCATGGAGTGCTCTGGGCTGGTCCTACCCTTTGTTCTTGCCGTTAAGTCCCCACTGGCTGACCACCATGGGGCAACTTTATACTTCGGATCAAGAAGGTTGACACCTGCAACGTCCCGTGCCAAGGCACGACTATGCCCCACCTGTGATGGCGGACTTGTGAACCTTCTCGTGAACGGCCTTGGCTGGTGCTGAATGTAGTCGCATCGGTGGCTGCATGATGGTGGTTTTGTGAATCTGGCAACGTCGCCTTTTGCGACGCACCTGCGCACTCGGTGCTACATGTGTGCTCCCGGCCTCTTCGACGATTTCGAGTACTGAGTGCACAGGGTGACCTAGCAGTTCGGCGCGCTGGCTGTGGACACTTCTACGTGGAGATTATGCACCCGCTGACTTGGCAGGGAGCCATTCCCCACTTGTAGAACAACCTGGCCCTCTTGAGACTCTAGAGGGTCACCCTCGTCTGAGCTTGGCCTGCGGCAGGGCAAGTGGGCTCCCCGCCCGCGTGGATGTTACCTGAAGGCTCGGATTGGATCAAAGTAGTAATACCATGGAGATCCTTGCACTTCGGCACCAATGTGATGTGAGCCCTCCCATCTCCTTACCGACGTACCTCGCGGGTTTGGGTTTGGAGGGACCTGATGCGTGCCGACGCGCAGGCCAGCGCCAAGGTTGCGTGGCCTTGTGTGAGATGCCTGGACTGGGAGGTTCCTCGTTGTCATTATAAACCCTGCGGCGTTAAGGGTTTGGTAACTCGCTGTGGACTCTCCCCGTGGAACGGTAGCTGCAGCTACTCTCGCCCCCCCTCTGGCCGTGCGCGGGCACCTCTCTGGGCGGGCACTTGTACGCCAGGTTGACTGGAGAACCCTGTGCTCGGAGCTACTCCACTGGCTGACCACCATGGAGTGCCCTGGGCCGGTCCTGCTTTGATTGTTCTTGCTGTCAAGTCCCCACTGGCTGACCTCCATGGGGCATATGCCCCCTGTGCCGGGTGCGGACACCTCACTGGGTGGGCACTTGTACGCCAATGTGAATGGAGCACCCAGAGCTCGGAGCTACTCCACTGGCTGACCACCATGGAGTGCCCTGGGCCGGTCTTGCCTTGATTGTTCTTGCTGTTAAGTCCCCACTGGCTGACCACCATGGGGCATATGCACATCTTTCATCCCCCTAGGGAGTCTGACTTGCAACATCCTTTCGCCATTGAGTGTCGGTTGTCTGTCCTTGACAACGAGTACGTGATCCGAACCTCTTCTGATGACCTCGGTTTGAATAACCGCTGTCGCACCAGTGGCTACATGATGGTGGTTTTGAGAATCTGGCAATGTCGCAATTTGCGATTCCCCCACAAGCTCTGTGCTTCCTTGTGAACCGGGACTTCATTGACGACTTCGAGTACTGAGTCCGTGGGGTATCTAGTAGTTCAGCGCGGTTGCTCGCTTTGTTTCTTTGGTGTTTGTTTGCTTGGTGGTTGCTTGGTGTGTCTGGCGGATTGTGTGCGCTGACTTTGTTTCACCCTTTACGTCGAGCCCAACAAGACCGGTCTACTGTGCTACTGATGTAGTAAAGAGGCGTCAGTCCAAAAAAAAAAATTCCTGAGGGACCGCTACCTGAGAGGCCGATCAATTGGCTTGCTGCAATGCTCCTCCATTGTGCAGGAACAGTGCTTTTGGGTGCATCCCTGCTCCAGCGGGAGTGATTCTGGTCGCTCTCCTTGGAGAGAGCAAATCGAGCGAAACCTGCTCCCCATCCCGAAGGGATCGCCTATACCAAGGCGTCTTCTGTGGTAATCCAGGGATTATTCGCGAGATTATAGATGACCTGGCCGAAGAGAAACTCTTACTGGCTTGGACTCTTATTGAAGTTATTGCACGGCTGGATTCTGCCACACAACCCTGTGTGACCATATCGAAGCCAGAGAAAATAAGTGAGCGCAATCTCCGTGCCATCTTTTGCGTTGGAGAACGAGCGCTAGCGCAATCGCTATTCGGAGTGCTTTTCTTTGACCCCCAAGTGGTCATCACGAGTCGTCGGAGCTTTGGTCGGGCATAAAACTGGATGGAGTAGGGAGCCCGTGAATTGTGCGAGGTCGAGCATTTCCCCTACCACTTCTCCTGGCCGTGGTGATCTATTTATGTCTCTCCTCGCACTTAATGAATCGGAGTCACGTAATTGGCTTTAATCGCCCCTGGCTGGACCCACCTTACTTTGGCCATCTGTTCGCAGACAGTGGAGCCACGTGTCCACTGAGTGAGTGTGTGGTTGCCCCTGTACTTGTGCATGGTGGGCTTTTATTGCCTCTTCTACGTGTACCTTGTACGTGCTCCTTTGTCTTGCACCCAAGCTTTGACCCCGCGCATGGCTGTTGCTACAACCATACACAGCTAGGCCACCAAGCAGCGCACGGATGAGCTTGGACACCTCGGCCGCGCACCGACCAGCCGCGCCTGCCCCGCAACGAATGTAAAGCCTCTCGCATCGCCAAAAACGGCCTTGAAGACCTCGGCAACCTCCTCCACTGAGTACTTCGCTAAGCAAGTTGCAAAGGGCTTGCAACACCTTGGAAGCACAACATGGACCCTACGGACTATGTCTGGGCACTTTTTTAGGCCAACCAGCTCTAACGTGGCAGCATGGCGCAAGGACGCAGTGCCTGGAGCTGCTTGAGACAAGAGAGCGCTCAGCGAGCAGCGGCTCAGATGCAATCTGTTGCACATTTCTTGTCGCGATGATCGCGCTCGCCCTCCCATTAGCACATATGTGCCCTCGTGTTTCCGCCGGGTTCTCGGATTCTCCAATTTACCGCCCTGCCTTTTCTCGTACGACAACAAATTTTGCACAATGGAGTCCAGTTATCGCTTTTTAGCATCATGCAGCTTGCTGGAACTTCCATTTCAGCACGTGTGGATGCCGATGCAGAGTCTTTGAAATGGTTAAGATTGCTCACCAACTCATCACTGCTGTTGGCGAAAAGGATTATCTTTCTTGTTAAGAGGAGGTTGACGGATGTGGCCTCGTGTGGCAACAATGGGGTCACAAACTCTGCGCGCTATGGATTCTGATTGTCACGATGACCTCAATCCCAAGAAAAACTGCGAGATATCACAACGAGAACAACGGGATGTAGTGACATCATCGCCTCATCGCCGAATACTATGTCGGGTTTGAGTCCTGTTCAAGTTTGCCAAGGTTAATACAGAGTGAATGGCGCTAGAGGATCATAACAGCAGTCAAGCTTTTCGAAAGAACGAGTGCGGAAGGAGACACCGCTTGACTTGATGTGCGGGTGTATGATGTTGTGAGAGGAGGGTTTGAAGATAACCAAAATGGTCAGAGATGCAGAAGTGGAAGTGGCAGAGGTTGGAAACGGAAAGGCTCTTAGAACCATATTGAATGCGAAGCTGCTGCAGGCTGCGGGCTACCAGACGGCGGCCGACGTGGCCGGCGCGCTCGCGTCCCACACCAACACGGCTCGGCCCTGCAGGGCGCCGGCCCCTTCGCAACCTTCGCACAGCTCTCGGCCATCGACAGGGGGAGTCAGTGCTGGGTTCGTATTGCAACTTTGCATGAGGTGCCAAGTGGATGCTTTCCAAGGCCATGAGGCCCGCATGTGCATGCTTGCCCACGCTTCCTCAGAAGGTGCTGAGCCTACACTCAGTGTGGTTCAGAGAGTGCAACGCTTGCAGTAACGCACTCACTCGGACATTTCTTTTTTTCATGCATGCTTGCCCACGCTTCCACGTGAAAAAAGGAATGTCCGAGTGAGTGCGTTACTGTAAGCGTTGCGCTCTCTGAACCACACCATGTAGGCTCATGTGTCTTTTTCTTTGTTGGCTTAAAGGTAAGCTTGAGTGAGAAGGGAATCCATTCTAAATTCTACCGCCCTCGACGCTTCTTTTGTTTTTTGTTTCATTATTCGTCAGAGGAGTTGAGACGAGAGTGTTATTCTTTCTGGAAGTGGACAGCGGGGGGATTGAGGGGGGCGCAGAGCCTTGGAAGCCCCCCCCCCCTTCGTCCTCGCCTTCGAAGCCTTCGAAGCCCCCTTCGTTTTTGCCTTCGAAGCTTTCGAAGCCCTTCGAATCCTCACCTTCGAAGGCTTCGAAGCCCCGCCCCTTCGTCTTCCCCTTCGAAGCCTTCGAAGCCCCCTTCGTCCTCACCTTCGAAACCCGAAGCCCCTTCGTCCTCACCCTTCGAAGCCTCGAATCTTCTTTTGTTTTTCGTAGTTCATTCTTCGAAAACTCAGAGGAGAAGGGAGAAGGGAATCCATTCTAAATTCTACCCCCCTCGACGCTCTTTTGTTTTTTGTTTCATTATTCGTCAGAGGAGGAGAGACGAGTGTCCATCCCTCTGGAAGTAGATAGCGGGGGGATTGAGGGGGGCGCCCCCCCCCTTCGTCCTCGCCTTCGAAGCCCCCTTCGTTCTCGCCTTCGAAGCCCCCCCCCCCCCTGCGTCCTCACCCTTCGAAGCCTTCGAAGCCCCCTTCATCCTCACCTTCCAAGGCTTCGAAGCCCCCCCCCCTTCGTCCTCCCCTTCGAAGCCTTCGAAGCGCCAATGATAGTCATAGCCCCAATGGTGCAGGCCAACAAGGCCACAGTCATCCTTCAAGAACTAAGCCCCGAATAACTGGTAAGTCTCATGCCCTTAAAGTAAAGAAAGGACATGAGAGGCTGAGTAATCCGAGGCCTATCCCCAGGAAAAGAGAGGGCAAGCCTTGCGCACGGAGAAGTAAGGCAATGCGAGAAGAAAACATTCAAGTCGCTCTGGGAGCAGATCGGTATTATCGGTATGTTATCTTGTCACTCTTCGATGGATGTGGGATCTCTAGAGCAATTGTTGTTGAATGCCTCAAACAGCAGCCTGTTGCTGCTCTGAGTGCCGAAAGTGACAGCGTCCTCCGCTCCATCATTTGCCACAAGTATGACTATGACAAAAGTCAAAGATGGGCGCTGGACTCGCACCAAGTCCCCTCAATTGCTATTGATGACGTGTGGACCCTACTCAAGGAGGATTGCCTCTTGTTGCGTGAATGCATATCCTTCTTGGGAAAAACTCATCCACACAAAACAGCAATCATAATCCCAGCGGGCTCCCCATGCCAAGACCTTACTGTTGCTGGGTCTAGCTCCGGCAGTTTGGGATTATTGGGGGATCGTTCACAGCACACGCTGGTTATCAACGCCGTACTGCTTGCACTGCATAACATTGATCCCAGCCTGCTTGAATGCGTGCACATCCTCTTGGCAAATGCCAGGACTTCATTGTGAAAATCTTCGGTATACCAGAGAGCTGCTGTCATATGATTGCTGGATCAGATTTCGGCCGTGTTGAACGAAAGAGGAAGCTCTTTACCAGATATGATCAGATAGGAGCACTTCACAGTCGCCCAACGCCATGGTTCCAAGGTTGGCGCCCAGCTGCAGACCACTTATGCGGTATCCAGCCTCCTGCTGTCAAACATAAGCCTTGGCTCCGTCCTAAGCGCTATGACCACGAAAAAGGCCTCCGTTTAGCTGCATATTTCTATCACCCCTCCGCGCTCCTGTACCATGTGCCGAGCCTTGGAGGAGCAGGAGCTTTTCAGAGACGCCGCGCTTTGATGAATTCTTAGAATGCTGGCAAGGTTATGGACAGCAAATCCTGACCACCATTTCGGGCACACGGTTCAGAAACCAACTTTCACACAAATTGACGGTTCCTTTCCCATGCAAGGAGCTTAGTGACCCCAGCTGGTGGAAAAACGGAAAAGCGGTGAGTAAACCAGCTGTACTGAACTACGTACCTGGCCAGGGCAAATTCAAAGGGATTGTTGAACGTGCTTCCAGCATCCCTAAGGGCATAACCTTCACACCGGAGGTGCGTTTCCACAGAGTTGAAGACTTGTTGTGTGCGTTGCTTCTCTCACGAAGGTGTTCAGAGCCGGGAAGAGCCTCCCCCATTGATCAGGGTGCCAGTAGACCGAAAGGAGCCAATAGCAGACAGACCTAAGTTGGACCAGGGCAGCCATGGCAAAGCCCGGTACGAGATCGATAGATTCGACCAATTTGTAATCTTGGGGTAGGCAAATTTCGACCCCTCCTGAATGTCCAGATTCCTTTAATACCGCAAGGGAGGCAACCGTGTTTATTCTAGATGTTGCCTGCCTGAATCTTTGCAAGCAGGCTGCATTCCACTTAGTTTCCTGGAGAAGCACAGGAGTTTGGTGAGCCAAAGCTCCAATTGTCCTGAGCTTAGCAAGGCCAATGGTGTCAAAAGTGCACAGTGAAGTAACGTTCCAACTAACGACAGCTTGGAGCTTGCACGGCTGTTTTGGAAGTGCATCAAAGTAGGGAATAAGCGAATCAGCGATAAGGTTCAGAGCGAGTTGTAGCTCCTCATGAGGCAGCTGAAGATTAGCCGCAGCAATGAGATCGAAAGGCTTATCATTGGAGGCCCCAAGAGCTGACCTCAGCTCTCGACTGGTGGTGTAAATAAGTGGCAAGTTGTATGCAAGGAGGATGTTGTTGAGGGATCTAACGCGTGCATGAGGTCTACGATAGGCAACAAACGCATTCACGTGATCAAGGAAGATCGTGGATCTTGCCTTGATCACGACGTCACGAATCGACGTCATAGGGGCAGAGGGTCCCTGTGGACCCCATAGAAGCATATAAGAACGGTGGGTTGCCTATTGTAGACGTACATGCGCAGCGCTCTCTCTTGTGTGGGAAGTGCAGGGGGGATGCTGTTGTGTGCCGTGGAGTGTTGGTGAACTGTGCCTTGCTTGTAGATGGTGTATCGAACACCTTCTGGATCCATAGTGAGATGCACGGCTTGCCTACAAGGCGAGGCGAGTTTGGCGAAGCATGAGAAGTCTCTTACAACCTCGCTCAGCCACTCCTCACTTAAGTTGCATGTTGGGGACAAAACCTTGGCGGCATAATTGTCAGGAAAGAAAGGCGTGAGAAAGAGTTGAAGAAGCTCTTGCTGCCCAAAGTAGAGACCACACGGCACTGTATGACCACAAAGGTGCACTGCAGGCTCGTTCCCCTCGAAAATCAGAGAAGTTGGGGAATTGCACTTTCGCGTCAACAACTCTCTGGAGGAAGGTGCCAGGGCTGGCTCCTTTGCGCTCAATATTGACTTCTTCAATGACTGTTAGGTGTGATAAAGCAGATGCAGTATTGCAAGCCTGCGAAGAGGTTAGCGTTGCGATTGCACAATGCTCATCTTGTTCAACGTACAAGAAGAGGTCAACAGGCGGGGAGCCGATTCGGGCATTCTTCTCCTTCCAGTGCTGTACTTTTAAAGTTTCCCCATGTCCTCTTATGAGGAGGAACTGTGGAATGAATTCAACCCTGAAGGTCATAAAGTCCAAATGCAGGGCCTTTAGAAAGCTGAGCATAGCATACACTTGCCATGTGCTGGGGAGTCCAAGAATTGCAAGGCAATTTTGGCTCCCATATTGGCTATTGACTCCTTACAGTATTACAGAAGCTCGCCATAACTGGCTGTCTCTGCCCACACAGGAGACGCAGCTGAGGGTCCACACATTGCAGAACAGCTTGTATAGAAGGTGGAATTCCGGTTGCCATGGGAGGAGACTTTAACTTGGTCAATCAACACAAAGAAGGTGAGTACACCCACCTCTTAGCACAAGGTGACTTGATAGAGTGCAGGTCAGAAAAACCGACCTTTGAGCAGGGCAGCACTCTCAGCCATTTGCATCATGATCTCATTGCCAGCGCCTTATATGTCTCATCCAAAGTCTGTGTTGACTCCTGGAAGCACAAAAAGGTAACTGGAGGGCATCATTTAGTTAAAATTAGGTTCCGACCTAAACAGAAGCTAGCTAAGGATGTTGTGGCGATTCCAGTCAGAACTGTTCCTGCAGCAGCCTTTTCCATGCCCCCTGCGACAATACCTGGCATTGAGGCGGCTGAAACCAGCCCCTCCCATTTACTTCTCCGCAAGTTAATTAATACCACCAAAGCCCGACTTGTGGAGGAGCAAAACAGCGGACGTGGCCTCAGCCCGTCGGAAGCCCTGGCTGCGCAAAAAGCCACCTGCTTTCTCTGGCATGCAAATATTACAACTCAAGCCGGCGACTCAGTTGCTGCCCTAATCAGGAGGTTGGTTCAGCTATTTGAGGAAGCGCCCTTGCGCGACTATAGGAGTCCCTGCTCGAACTGTCACTTCCTTGGCCAAGCATATTACAATCCCCCTTTCACACCGATGCGCACTGGAGCAGCAGAACTCCCTAGACATTGGTTGCAAGAAGCGCTTAATAGGCGTCAGCTTGGTGCCGAGTTGAAAGCGGCTCCCTCTCCTAACCTTCGCTCACTAGTTGCGCAAAGAGATTTGCAAGCGGACAAATCCAAACTCAAATGGCAGTCATATCGCAAAATTTGTCCGCGCATCATTATTGACTCGCAACAGGTGAGAAGTGAAAATGGCCAACTTATCACTTCTATGAGTCAGCTTGATACGGCGCTTAGAGCGACAAGGGCGTTCTGGCACCACTTTCCATGCCGACAGGACAACCAATGGTCCAAACTCCTTGAGCCATATGCACAAAGGGCCCCCTTCGTGCCTCAGGACCTGCCTGATGAAAGTACGCTTTTCAAGGTCATCATCACAACTAAAGATTCCTCACCGGGCCCTGATGGAGTGCCGTATGCATTGTACCGCCAGAACCCGACATATTTTGCCAGCCTACTGGGGGACCACTTGTGGGAAATGTGCCTATCCCAAGCAGAACATTAGTTTTCATCCCTAAGGCTGATAAGGGTGCCTATGCGGAGAATTATAGACCACTTGACATGCCAGACACGAGCGACAGAATCATTGACTCTGCTGTCTATGCGGTCTTAGCACAATCCCTCAAAAAATCTTTGCATCCCGCACAGGCATTGCTCAATTACTTCAAAGAGCCACAGGCAAACTATGCACAAATGCAGCACTATCTTGAGCTTAAAGACGCTCAATATACTGTCACGTTGTCTGACTTTGCCAAAGCCTTTGAAAGAATGAACCCAGGGATTCCTTCTTGACCCTATATGCATTCGCCAGGGTCTTGCCATGGGGAGGGCGACTTCTGTAGTCTTCTTCTGTCTTGCCCTTGATCAGTTAATTTGGGCATTGCACGATGTATCCTCCTTTATTAGGCTAACGGCGTACATGGACGACAACAGTGCCGCCTCCAAAGGCCTACAATGGGTCAAGCGTGCGCAAAACACCTTTGAGCCAGCTCACAGTGCTGGTCTGCAAGTCTTGCGGCATCATTGCTTTCAAGCCGGCTTCATTTCGATGCTTACTGTTCGCGAGCGAATGGTGTTTTATCGATTGCTTCCAAATGTCTCTAAGAAAAATGGTGTGCCGTTTGTTTTGTAACCCAAAAGTTTCTGATGCTTGACATGCCTGGTATTGCGAACGACAATTTGCAAATGCGTTTGCTGGAGCTCTGTGTGTGCAGCGCTGGCTCCACCTTTCAATGCGTGAGGCGGAAGTCTGGACTCCTCAATCGCCTCCGTGTAATCCATTCGCCTCCTTGGATGAACCGCAGGAGCCGTTCGTGCCTGGAGACCTTGCGTCAACTGTTTTCAAGGTCCTCTCCGATGTGGACGTTGATGCCCAGCAACGTAAAGCGGTGAGGCTTGCAGTTGATAAGTGGATCGTAATCATGCAGAGAAACCGCAAGATGCACCCGGAGTGCGAGGTTGATCCACAGGCTTTGGAGGCATGCATTGGGTCGAGGGCCGCAGGAACAGCCTCCAAGAGAGCAGGTAGCATCCTCACGTTCCTGAGGTGGTTTGATACCATTGTTGGTGCCAACCTCGACCCCTTCACTGATGACATGTTCTGGAGGTACATGCAGTTCCTGGATGGCTCGCAGGCCCCGCCATCCAAAGCCTCTTCCTTCTTGTCCGCCTTGCGTTTTGCTTATTTCGTGATGGATGTTACTAACATTCCTAACAAAATAAGCCGCAAGTGTGTTGGTGCAGCTGAGCGTATGTTGGCTAACCTTGGGGACCTCAAGCAAGCGCCCCCACTCACCGTGGCGCAAGTTCGCATCCTTCATTCGCTGTTGCATGGACAAGGTACCTCGGATTGGGATCGGGCCTTTGCTGGATATTGCCTTTTGTGCTTGTATGCACGTGCTAGACAATCTGATTTCCGCAAGGTGGCATACGTTGACGTGGATGGAGAAGGTCGTGATGGCTACGTGGTGATCCGGGTCAAGCAGCATAAAACTGCCAGGGCAGCCAGAAGGGTCGCTCAGCTGCTCCCAATCTTGATTCCGTTGCATGGAATCTCGGATCATGAGTGGTTCGCTTCGGGTTTTTGGTTCCCGTGTGTTTTCCCACAAGTGAATCATGCACCGCCGTTTGCCTTTTGCCCAGGCATGCCTTGCACAGCTGGAGCATCTCTGGCTCACAGCTGGCCTTGACCTAACCCCTAGGTGGGGCCTTCTGCTTTTCTTCGGTCAAGGCCTTCTACGCTCTTAGTGCTTTCTAGAGCCTCCAGGCCCTGTAACCCCGGTGTTTCGTAGCCTGCCTTTCCCTGCCATGGCCTATCGCGCAAACATGCCCATCCGCACAGAGACTCGCAATGCCTTTGATGATGGGCGTCACGACTTCGTCGGCGCTTGGGAACAGCTGGTCTACATGCATGAGGGGAGACTGGCCCTCTTTGCACATCCTGCCCGAGATGACCACTCTACGCCTACTGCAGAGGCCTCTGCTTCGGGAGCTGCGAGACACACTCCTCTTGGAGCTTTTGATTTGCCTACTACAATGGCTGCGCACACGGGCCCATCCGAGCCCCATCTTGGAGTTACGGGATCCACTCCTCTTGGAGCCTCCAGCTCGACTACTACATTGGACGAGCCTATGGGCCCCGCCGAACACTTTGTTGAAGCTAAGCGTCCTACTCCTCTTGGAGCCTCAGACTCGCCTTCTGCGCCTGATGACTTCATGCCTTCAACAGAGACGTTGCCACCTTCGCCCCAGCCGGGTGCAGCCAGGTCGGCCGACATGCCCAACGAGCCTCGTGACCTGCGTCACATAAGGTCCTTGCTGGTAGACATGCACAACCACCTGGCCTGCCAAGATGCCTTGAGCCGCACCCTTATGCAAGCAGCAGAATCCAGGCGCTTAGAGTTGCATGCAGTTTCCGCCCAATTGCAGGAAACACGTGCCAGCCTGGCCCTTGCTCAACAGGCCTACACCGATCTCAGGCACGAACTCGATAGCACCTCTGCCGATTTTTTGGCTTATCGCATTCGCACAGAAGCAGAACTCTACTATCATTGCCTGGTGGTCCCCCTCGGACCCCGCGGGTATATTGCCCCGCTGCCAAGGCCTATTTTCAGATCCAGGCCAGCCTCCCGCATCCTGCCCTGCCTCGGCCACTGAGATAGCCCATCCACCTCGGATGATTGTGCAAGCATCTCAGTTGAGCAGTCCTACGCGACATGCCTCCCCGACGCCTGCCTAGCCCACGCCAGAATAACAGCTATGTTGGAGATAACTCATACGCCCAGGATGCTTGCGTAGCATCTCCTGCCCAAGATGAGCGAAACCTACCCAGCCCCTCTGCGTTGGTCCTGCGGCCGCAGCCCCATCGGGGCCGATTTCAGCGTGAATTTTTCACACAAGCGCAGAGCATGTGATCTCAGCCTTTTGCCGCGTAACATACGCACGCCATAATTTCTGCCCCTACCCTCCCGCCAGGTGCTCGCGACGACTACCTCAGCATCACCAACAACGAGAACGACCGCGTGGAGGACAACTCTAAGCCCTATTTGGGGAGTGGCACTCCCGCAGGCCTTCCTTCAGGTGATACCCCTCAAAGCTAGACCTGCCAACACCGAGGCTCTAAAGACTGGAGCGTGCACACAGGCCCTGCCTCCTCAGCTTGGGTTTCGGCATTGCCCTCTTGCAACGCCGCCTCGCCGAGTGCCCCTCCGTGCTCCAGCGTTGCCACCCTGCTATGAGCTGCAGGCCCTCGCCTAAAAATCTCTCACGGTGAGAAGCAAGCTCTTCCCAATAATCAAAACAGGGAAGTTGCGTAAAATTGCACAAGCCGCAACTAGGTCCAGCACTTGCGCACGCAGCATGTGATGGCAGCCTCCCCCCCCCATGCCCGCCTTGTTTGCTTAACTTATAGGGGTTTGGGATGAAGCGCTGGCACACGCCACCAAAGCCTCAAGGGTGGCCGCGCTTTCTATGCTGCAGCCTAAGGGGGCCCGCCCCTTTTCTTCGCCCGCAGCGTCCAGCCAAGCCAGCCTTCATCACAGTCTGCGGCCTTGAGACGAGGCCTCAAAGGAGGCCAAAGCTGCTACGCTAGCCGCCAGCTTTAGGCCACAGCGTCAAGAGGGGCAAGATCTAGCCTCGAGCCTCAGCCCGAGGCCTACGGGCCAGCCAAACCCTTTGATTTCCGCCTTCGGCCCCAAGCCACTGCTATTCAAGCAACTCAGGCTGTTATCTCGGCCTTCAGCTTCAGGCCGCAGCCCATAGCACCCCTCGGGGTTTCAAAATCACACTCAGCCACAAAGCACGCAGCAACGCCGTTTCTGCCTGCGTCTGCCTACATTTTTCAAGCAGAACCTTTCCCCCAGGGATGGTGCCCATAAGTCAGCCTGACAGTGCCAAGGCTCCCAGACATCGAGCGCCCTGCCTTCAGGGATAAAATGACACGCAGGCACAACAAAGCACCAGCAATGCTGTTTCTGCCTGCGTTGGCCTTGCTTTTCATGCAAAATCCTGCCCTGAGGTATGCTCCTCAACAGCCAGCAGGGCAGGACAAGGACTCCCAGAAATCGAGCGCGCCAGGAAGCTAAGCCTTCTTATTGACCTTGCAGGCACACAGCCTACGATGTATGCCTGGGCGAACTCGCCAATACCCAGCCTCCGCAGCCAAGCCCCCTTCACAGCCCTGAGCCTGAAACGCCTTTGGGGAACTGGCGCCTCCAGCCTAAGGAGTGGCCCCGTTTTAGCTGCACGCGCGATGCCCCCCCTGGCAGTGAGGAAAAGTCTCAAAGCCCTTGAGACATCTGTGCAACGGGCAGGAGCGCAGGAGGGAAACTTTGGAGAACTGGTGAACTCTAGCCCAGGAAATGGCCTTCGGAAAGCATCGCTCGAAGCCCGTCCCTTGAGCATGAGGCGGAGTCTCAAAACTCTTGAGGCATCTGCCAAATACAAGAAGCCTCAAAACTTTCAGGCGCCAATGGTCCAGCTACTGCTTAGGAATATCGCCCTAGCGTCCGTGTGCGCAGCTCGCGACGCCAGCCCGGCCATGTTGCCTGAGTTATTGGGGGTTTAGGATGACACTGCCCACACGCGGTACACAGCGATGCCATCTGTGCCTATGTATTTTGCTACCACTCCTGAGCATCGACGCACATCCTTTGGCCATGAGGTGAAGTCTCAAACCTTTTGAGACATCGGTGCAATCACTAGCAGCCTCAAAACTTCAGGCACAAATGGTCCAGCCACTGCTTAGGAAAAACTGCCTTAACAGGAAATTTGCCCTCGCGTCCGTGTGCGCAGCCCCCGACGCCAGCCTGGCCATCCTGCTTGAGCTCCTAGGGGTTTAGGATGGCACACTCCCACACGCTGCCCGCGACAATGCCTTCCATGCCTAGGTTTTTGGCTACCGCTTCTCATGCATTTTCGCCTTGACACGCGGTGAAGCCCGTCCCCTGAACATGCGGAGAAGCTTCAAAGCTTTTGGGGCATCGGTGCAAAACACAAGGACTTCAAAACTGTCAAGCACCAAAGTCCAGTCAAGGCCTAAGCAAACCGCCCTCACGTCCGCGCGCGCCGCTCGTGAATCCAGCCCGGCCATCCTGCCTGAGTTCTTGAGGGTTTAGGATGACACGCGCCCACGCCCGCCCGCAACACTGCCATCCATGCCCATAGGCTACTACTTCTCGTGTTTTTTCGCCTTGAGAGTGGTCTAGCCCGTCCCCTGACCATGAGAAGAAGCCTCAAAGCTTTTCGGGCATCGGTGCAACTCACAAGGACTTCAAATCTTTCAGGCACGAAGTCCAGCCGATTTCTAGGAAATCTGCCCTCACGTCCGTGCGCAGCTCGCGACGCCAGCCTGGCCATCCTGCCTGAGCTCCCCGGGGTTTAGGATGACACGCGCCCACGCCCGCCCGCAACACTGCCATCCATGCCCATGTATATATAGGCTACTACTTCTCGTGTTTTTTCGCCTTGAGAGTGGTCTAGCCCGTCCCCTGACCATGAGAAGAAGCCTCAAAGCTTTTCGGGCATCGGTGCAACTCACAAGGACTTCAAATCTTTCAGGCACGAAGTCCAGCCGATTTCTAGGAAATCTGCCCTCACGTCCGTGCGCAGCTCGCGACGCCAGCCTGGCCATCCTGCCTGAGCTCCCCGGGGTTTAGGATGGCACACTCCCACACGCTGCCCTCGACAATGCCTTCCATGCCTTTTCGGCTACCGCTTCTCATGCATTTTCGCCTTGACACGCGGTGAAGCCCGTCCCCTGAACGTGCGGAGAAGCTTCAAAGCTTTTCGGGCATCTGTGCAAAACACAAGGACTTCAAAACTGTCAAGCACCAAAGCCCAGCCTATGCCTAAGAAAACCGCCTCACGTCGGTTGCCTGGCCTTCCAGCCTGACTTTCAGGGGCTGAGGATAGCTCATGCCCATACGCTGCCAGCGACAATGCCATTGTATGCTTATGTGCTAGCCTACCACTTCTCATGCTTTTTTCGCCTTGAGAGTTTTGGTCAAGCCCGCCCCTTGACCATGAAGAGAAGTCCTAAAACTTTTGGGGCTCCGGCGCAATCCACAAGAACCTCAAAAAATGGGACACGAACGCCTTGCAATACGTAAGGCGGAAAGGACTGAAGATGGAGAAATCTACTTTCGCGGAGAACCTGCATGGTTTGCTAATGTTGAGGAAACCTCTGAAACAGATACTTCGCTCGCAGTGCTGAAGCCACGGGGGAGGAGTGCCACCAGGAGCAAGGGGAAAGCGTCAACGGCTAATAGGGGCAAGGCGAATGATGGAGGAACCTTATGCCCCACCCCCGAGTCCAGGGCAAGTCAAGGTGGCACATACAGGAGAGCATTTGACAATATCAAGGTGCAGATCGACGAAACAAGTGCCGGCACGGGAGTTTCGTCAGGGCGCCCCCAAAGCGCAAACGGTGCAAACCAAACATTTGCTGCAAACGGCTGTAGGAATGGATAGCAATGCCTTCCTTCGACACGTCTATGAAGGTAGTATTGCGGCCTATGCCATTCTCCCTGCTTTGGCAAGTTTTCTTGCACACCTTGCGCAAGCTAAAGCCACCCTCCAAGCAATGATTCAGCAAGGAATGCCCTTTTACCAACCGGATGCACGGATTAACAATAGAAATTGGGCGACCTTTGCACTAGAAGCTGCTGAGAGCTTTGTAATGCGGAGAGGTCAGGCACGAAGGTCCAGCCAATGCCTATAAAAACCGCTCTCGCGTCTGCGTGCGCAGCTCGCGACGCCAGCCCGGCCACCCCGCCTGAATTCTTGGGGGTCAAGGATGGCGCGCGCCCAATGCCATCCATGCCTAGGCATCATGCTTTTTTGCCTAGAGAGATGCGGTCAAGCTCGTCCCTTTGCCCTGAAGAGGCCGGTGTGCGCCAAATCTGACATCTTGCGAAATGCACAGACAGACTTAGGCATTGGCCTCCGAGGGACTCACAGCGCCCAGTGTGCGATCTGGGCAGCAAGGGATGCCCAGACCCCCGCTGCAGCGAATCCCCCGCAAGGAAATGGCATGCACTGGCGCAAGCGCGCTGCTTGTTTCGCCGGGCCTGTATCAGGCCCACGTATTGACATGCTCTGCGTGTCATAGTTACGTGGTCCGCCTCGGACCTACACTGGAGCCTTGCCCAGCCGCCTGCCGCCTGTGCCTGAATCGAAGATCCCGATCTTCCTTGCAAGGATTGATGGTCCGCCTCGGACTCACGCTGGAGTTTTTTCCCAGCTGCCTACTTATTGCTCATGCCTCACCGCAAAAGCCCTGCCACTGTTTCTTCTTGCAGCGCGCTGCTTGTTCTCGCCGGGCTTGTTCTTAGGCCCACGTCTAGACATGCTCTGCGTGTCATAGACTCGTGGTCCGCCTCGGACTCACGCTGGGACTGCCCAGCCGCCTATGTCCGAATCGGAAGCTTCAGCATTCCCCTCGCAAGCGCATTGCCCCTGCCGCCGGGCTTATCTTATGTCCACGCATGGACATTCCTTGCCTGGTCCGCCTCGGACTTACGCTGGAACTTTGCCCAGCCGCCTACGTCTGCGTGCCTGGCTCTAGACGCAAATTTTGCTTGCCAACAGCGGTGCGCTCAGATGCCATTGGGTTCGCCCCCTCCCACATTTAGACATGCCCTGCTATCATAGACTGGTGGTCCGCCTCGGACTCACGCTGGAGTTCTGCCCAGCTGCCTCCGCCTGAGTCGGAAGACTCCGCCTTCTCCTCCATCTTCGGGGGAAGCACATCCGCCTCGAATGTTTCTCAGTGTTTTGGGGCTGGCCCAGCCCCGCACAGCCTACAGTGACTGCATAACTGCAGGCAGGGGTTAGCAACCCCTCTCGCCAGGTGCAGTTCACTTCCTCGTGGCGGAGTTCTTCACTGTGGGGTTGCCCACGAACCGCCTGTAGGACCTTGCTAGGGTTAGCAGCCCCTCTCGCCAGGTGCAGTTCACTTCCTCGTGGCAGAGTTCTTCACGGCGGAGTTGCCCATGAACTGCCCAAGTGGAGCCCACAGGCCCCCAAACGGGGATCTTACAGCCTTCCGCTTCAGGCCGCAGCCCCATAGCGCCCAAGCCTTTACGCTCGCCTTTGCCTAGCTAAAACCTCTTTTCAGCCTTCGGCCTGAACAGCAGACTAAGGACCCAAGCCATGGTCCTAGCCGCCTTTAGCCTTCGGCTGCAAGCGAGAGCCTCAAGGAGGGCAAGCCCACATTCTCGCTTCTAGCCTCGGCCCGCAGCCCCCAACGGAGCCGCAGTTTCAGGGGGGCCGTAGCCGCCACCTCAAGGGCGGGCCAAGAAGTTATCCTGGCGCCCTAAACGGCAGCCTCGCAAAGACAAGCCTGCATCTTCGCCGCCAGCCTCACCTCGCTGCCCACAGTCGAGCCGCAGCTTCACAAAGGCCGAAGCCTCCATCTTGGCTCTCACCTGCAAGCCGCAACCTCAAGGGAGGCCAAGCAGAGATCTTAGGCCTCTAAGGGGAAGCCTCACAGAATACAAGCCTGCGTCTTCGCCTTCAGCCCCAGCAAACAGCCCCCCGTTGAGCCGCAGTCTCAAGGGGGCCACAGCTTTTATCTTAGGCCTTCAGCTTGAAACCGCAACCTCAAGGGGGGCCAAGCAGTTATCTTCGCTTTCGGCCCTGAGCGGCAGCCTCAAGGCAGACAAGCCCACGCCTTCGACTTCAGCCCCAGCCCGCAGTCCCCAGTTAAGACGCAATCTCAGAGCGGCCAAAACCTTCATCTTGGCAATCTCAAGGAAGGGGCTAAACAGTTCTTTCTTTAGCCTTCGGCTTTCAGCGGAAGCCTCGAGGACGACAAGCCCGCGTCTTTGCCCTCAGCCTCAACCCTCAGCCCCCAGTGGGGCGCAGTCTCGGGGGGGGGGGCCAAAGCCTGTATCCTGGCCTTCAGCTTGAAGCCACGCCGCCCGCGACGCCAACGCGGCCATCCTGCCTGTGCACTTGGGGACTGGGGTTCGGGATGGCACTTGCCCATACACTGCCCGCGACAATGCCATCTATGCCTAGGCACTTGCTACCGCTTCTCATGCATCTTCATCTTGAGAGGTCGGCAAAACCCGTCCCTCAACCATGAGAAGAATGCCCAAGCTTTTAGGGCATCGGAAGGACTTCAAAAGTTTCGGGCACAAAGTCCAGCCATTGCTTATGCGCAAAACGCCCTCGTGTCCGTGCGCGCAGCTACCGACGCCAACCCGGCCATCCTGCTTGTGCACGTGGGGTTTTTAGGGTGGCACACGTGGCCTGAAGCCGAGGGTTGCAGCCCCAAAAGACCAAGCCGTACTCTTAGCCAATTTGGCTTTAAGCAGGCCGTATAGTGAAAGGGGGGCTAGGCCTCCATCTTAGCCTTCAGCATGTTGCTGCACCAAGAGCTTATCTTCGCCTTCTGCCTCAGCCCGCAACCGTCAGGCGAGCCAAGAACCAAAACTTTTCCTGGCATGAAGATTTGGGCCACAGCCTTAAGCGGGCCAGCACTCATTTCAACCTGCAGCCTGGGCCATGAACGCGCCAAGCCACAGCCAGCGTTCCTCGCAAACGACAGCCCCTGCACCGACCTCGTTTCTCCTGCGGGCGACATGCGCCCCAAGATGCTCTGACAGCTCGTGCCTGCCCTGACAGCCCAGCTTGCTCCTTCGCCTCCTCGCACGCCAGACCCATACGCGTATTGCACGAAGGCATACAGAACTTGGATCTGCCCGGCGCCAGCAAGCCAGGACGCGCGGCTGCACGAGCCACGCCAAGGCCGCTCACCACTAATGTCGTAGCCGACAGGCTAACGAGCCCTAATCAAGCCCCGAACCTCGAGCCGCGGCGTCAAGGGCCTGGCCTTGTGTTCTGGCCACTCCCCTCCCTTCGGGCCACAGCCTCAGAGCTCGCCAAGAATCTACCCAGCCTCCCCAGCCACGAAGCAGCCAAGCCCTCTTCACAGCCGAGCCGCATCACCGGTACTATTGCCCAGGATATGGCCTTTCAAGTCTCTCAAAGCCTGTCCGTCGACCATGAGGAGCAGTCCCAAAGCTTTTGGGGCATCGGTGCAATCCACAAGGCCCTCAAGACTTTCAGGCACAAAAGTCTAGCCAATGCTGAAGCAAACCGCCCCCGTGTCCGCGGGCGCCGCTCACGAAGCCAGCCCGGCCATCCTGCGTGAGTTCTTGAGGGTTTGGGATGGCACGCGCACACACCTGCCCGCAACACTGGCATCGATGCCTATGTGTTGGCTACCATTTCCCATGCATTTGCGCCTTGAGAGGTGCGGTAAAACCCGTCCCTCGACCATGCGGAGAAGTCTCACGCCCTGGGTGTTGTTTTCTTCGTGAGTTCACATGAACATGCCAGAGGCCTGTGTGTCATGCCCTGGGTGTTGTTTTCTTCGTGAGTTCACACGGACATGCCAGAGGCCTGTATGTCACGCCCTGGGTGTTGTTTTCTTCGTGAGTTCACATGGGTATGTCACGCCCTGGGTGTTGTTTTCTTTGTGAGTTCACATGGACATGCCAGAGGCCTGTATGTCACGCCCTGGGTGTTGTTTTCTTCGTGAGTTCACATGGACATGCCAGAGGCCTGTATGTCACGCCCTGGGTGTTGTTTTCTTCGTGAGTTCACATGGACATTCCAGAGGCCTGTATGTCACGCCCTGGGTGTTGTTTTCTTCTTGAGTTCACATGGACACACGCCCTGGGTGTTGTTTTCTTCGTGAGTTCACATGGACATGCCAGAGGCTTGTATGTCACGCCCTGGGTGTTGTTTTCTTCGTGAGTTCACATGGACATGCCAGAGGCCTGCGTGTCACGCCCTGTGTTGTTTTCTTCGTGAGTTCACATGGACATGCCTGAGACGTATGTCATGCCCTGGGTGTTGTTTTCTTCGTGAGTTCACATGGACAGGCCAGACCAGAGGCCTGTATGTCACGCCCTGGGTTTTTAAGGTTTAGGGTTGTTTTTCTTCGTGGGTTCACATGGACATGCCAGAGGCTTGTATGTCACGCCCTGGGTGTTGTTTTTCTTCGTGAGTTCACATGGACATGCCAAAGGCCCGTATGATACGCCCTGGGTGTTGTTTTGCTTTGTGAGTTCACATGGACATGCCAGAGGCCTGCATGTCACGCCCTGGGTGTTGTTTTTGTTCGTGTGTTCACATGGACAGGCCAGAGGCCTGTATGCTTTTCTTCGTGAGTTCACATGGACATGCCAGAGGCCTGTATGTCACGCCCTGAATGCTGTTTGTCTTCGAGTTCAAATGGACATGCCAGAGACATGCCAGAAGCCTGTATGTAACGCCCTGGGTGTTGTTTGCCTCGTGAGTTCACATGGACATGCCAGAGGCCTGTATGTCACGCCCTGGGTGTTGTTTTCTTCGTGAGTTCACATGGAGATGCCAGAGGCCTGTATGTCACGCCGCGGGTGTTGTTTTTTTCGTGAGTTCACATGGACATGCCAGAGGCCTGTATGTCACGCTGTTTTCTTCGTGAGTTCACATGGACATGCCAAAGGCCTGTATGTCACCCTGGGTGTTGTTTTCTTCGTTATGTCACGCCCTGGGTGTTGTTTTCTTCGTGAGTGCACATGGACATGCCAGAGGCTTGTATGTCACGCCCTGGGTGTTGTTTTCTTCGTGAGTGCACAGGGAGTCACGCCCTTGGTTTTTTTTCTTCGCTAATTCATGGATCATGGACATGAAACCTGTATGTCACGTTCACACGGACATGCCAGAGTTTGCCTGCATGTGACGCCCTGTGTCTTGTCTTTCTTCGTGAATTCAAACGGACATGCCAGAGGCTTGCAGGTCACGTCCTGGGTGTTGTTTTTTTCGTGAGTTCACATGGACATGCCATAGGCCTGTGTGTCACGCCCTGGGTGTTGTTTTCTTCGTGAGTTCTCATGAACATGCCAGAGGCCTGTGTGTCATGCCCTGGGTGTTGTTTTTTTCGTGAGTTCACACGGACATGCCAGAGGCCTGTATGTCGCGCCCTGGGTGTTGTTTTCTTCGTGAGTTCACATGGGTATGTCACGCCCTGGGTGTTGTTTTCTTCGTGAGTTCACATGGACATGCCAGAGGCCTGTATGTCACGCCCTGGGTGTTGTTTTCTTCGTGAGTTCACATGGACATGCCAGAGGCCTGTATGTCACGCCCTGGGTGTTGTTTTCTTCGTGAGTTCACATGGACATTCCAGAGGCCTGTATGTCACGCCCTGGGTGTTGTTTTCTTCTTGAGTTCACATGGACATGCCATAGGTTTGCGTGTCACGCCCTGGGTGTTGTTTTCTTCGTGAGTTCACATGGACATGCCAGAGGCTTGTATGTCACGCCCTGGGTGTTGTTTTTTTCGTGAGTTCATGCCAGAGGCCTGCATGTCACGCCCTGGGTGTTGTTTTCTTCGTGAGTTCACATGGACATGCCTGAGACGTATGTCATGCCCTGGGTGTTGTTTTCTTCGTGAGTTCACATGGACATGCCAGAGGCCTTGTCACGCCCTGGGTGTTGTTTTTCTTCGTGAGTACATGCCAGAGGCCTGTACGTCACGCCCTGGGTTTTTTGGGTTTAGGGTTTAGGGTTTAGGGTTGTTTTTTTTCGTGGGTTCACATGGACATGCCAGAGGCTTGTGTGTCACGCCCTGGGTGTTGTTTTTCTTCGTGAGTTCACATGGACATGCCAGAGGCCCGTATGACACGCCTTGGGTGTTGTTTTGCTTTGTGAGTTCACATGGACATGCCAGAGGCCTGCATGTCACGCCCTGGGTGTTGTTTTTGTTCGTGTGTTCACATGGACAGGCCTGAGGCCTGTATGCTTTTCTTCGTGAGTTCACATGGACATGCCAGAGGCCTGTATGTCACGTCCTGAATGCTGTTTGTCTTCGAGTTCAAATGGACATGCCAGAGACATGCCAGAGGCCTGTATGTAACGCCCTGGGTGTTGTTTGTGAGTTCACATGGACATGCCAGAAGCCTGTATGTCACGCCCTGGGTGTTGTTTTCTTCGTGAGTTCACATGGAGATGCCAGAGGCCTGTATGTCACGCCGCGGCTGTTGTTTTTTTCGTGAGTTCACATGGACATGCCAGAGGCCTGTATGTCACGCTGTTTTCTTCGTGAGTTCACATGGACATGCCAGAGGCCTGTATGTCAGCCTGGGTGTTGTTTTCTTCGTTATGTCACGCCCTGGGTGTTGTTTTCTTCGTGAGTGCACATGGACATGCCAGAGGCCTGTATGTCACACCCTGGGTGTTGTTTTCTTCGTGAGTGCACAGGGAGTCACGCCCTTGGTGTTTTTTTCTTCGCTAATTCATGGATCATGGACATGAAACCCGTATGTCACGCGTTTACACGGACATGCCAGAGTTTGCCTGCATGTGACGCCCTGTGTCTTGTCTCTCTTCGTGAATTCACACGGACATGCCAGAGGCTCGCAGGTCACGCCCTGGGTGTTGTTTTTTTCGTGAGTTCACATGGACATGCCAGAGGCCTGTATGTCACGCCCTGGGTGGTTGTTTTCTTCCTGAGTTCACATGGACATGCCAGAGGACTGTATGTCGCGCCCCGGGTGTTGTTTTCTTCGTGAGTTCACATAGACATGCCAAAGGCCTGTATGTCACCCTGGTGCTGTTTTCTTCGTTATGTCACGCCCTGGGTGTTGTTTTTTTTCGTGGACATGCCAGAGGCCTGTATGTCACGCCCTGGGTGTTGTTTTCTTCGTGAGGTCACATGGAGTCACGCCCTGGGTGTTTTTTCTTCGCGAATTCATGGATCATGGACATGAAACTTGTATGTCACGCGTTCACTCGGACATGCCAGAGTTTGCTTGCATGTGAAGCCCTGTGTCTTGTCTTTTTCCGTGAATTCGCATGGACATGCCGGAGGCTTGCAGGTCACGCCCTGGGTGTTGTTTTTTCGTGAGTTCACATGGACATGCCAGAGGCTTTTGTGTCACGCCCTGGGTGTTGTTTTCTTCATGAGTTCACATGGACATGCCGTGTTCTTCGAGTTCACCTGGAAATGTCAGAGGCCTGTATGTCACGCCCTGGTTTTTGTTTTTCTTCGTGAGTCCAAATGTGTTGTTGATCTACGTGGACATGCCAGAGGCTTGCATGTCGCGCCCTGGGTTTTGATTTTCTTGGCGCGTCCTGTGGCGTTCCCCCTTAGCTTGATGGATTCGGAACGCCGCGGAATGCCCCGTGGAACACCAGGGCCCCAACAAACGCATGACGCCACGAGAAGAACAACACAGGCCGTGATGTTCAACACCCAGGGCGTGACATACAGGCCTCTGCCATGTCCATGTGAACTCACGAAGAAAACAACACCCAGGCGTGACGTACAGGCCTCTGGAATGTCCATGTGAACTCAGAAAACAATACCCTGGCCGTGACATACAGGCCTCTACATGTCCATGTGAACTCACGAAAAAAAACCACCCAA
This sequence comes from Symbiodinium natans, assembly GCA_905221605.1. NCBI lineage: Eukaryota > Dinophyceae > Suessiales > Symbiodiniaceae > Symbiodinium > Symbiodinium natans. The sequence continues at coordinate 35,571 of CAJNDS010000583.1, read as the reverse complement.
AACGTGAAAAAACGAGCCTCTGGAATGTGATACGAGCCTCTGGCATGTTTTTGTGAAAAAACAAAACCCAGGGCGTGACATAGACATGTCATGTCAACTCATATAGAAAAAACACCCAGGGTTGACATACGAGCCTCTGGCATGTCCATGTGAACCCACCAAAAACAACACACAAGGCATGACATACACTCCTCTGGCAAGTCACGAAGAAAACAACACCCAGCTGGCATGTCCATGTGAACTCACGAAGAAAACAACACCCAGGGCGGCACACACAGGCCTTAAGCATGTCCAGGTAATCTCTTTCACATGTCCATGGACTCACGAAGACAACAACACCCACGCCGTGACATACAGCCTGTCTGCCATGTCCGCGTGACATACCCATGTGAACACACGAAGGAAACAACACCCAGGGCGTGACAAACAGGTTTCTGGCATGTCCATGTAGGGTGTGAGATAGAGGCCTCTGGCATCTCCGTGAACTCACGAAGAAGAACAACACCCAGGGCGTGACCTCTGGCATGTCCATGTAAATGCACGAAAGGAACAACACCAAGGGTGACATACAAGCCTCTGGCATGTCCATGTGAACTCACGAAAAAACCACACCCATGGTGTGACATACAGGCCTGCAGGGCGTGACAAACAGGCCTCTGGCATGTCCATGTGGCCACGAAGAAAAGACACCCAGGGCGGGACATACAGGCCTCTGGCATGTCCATGTGAACTCACGAAAAAAGCAACACCCAGAAGAAAAACAACGCCGAGGCATGCCTCTGCGTTCCACGTCAACACTACAGCCTAAACCCCACTTCTTGTCATTCTTTGGTCCTTTCTCCTTCTTCTCTTTCTTCTCTTTCTTCTTGGCATCCTTTGATCCTCGCTTCTTTCCAGTAGCTTCCTTCGATGCCTTGGCCTTCGCCTTCATGGCCTTTTCCACTTCACTTCGCTTCCTTGCTTCTTCAAGCTCTTCCTTTGGAAATCCTTCCGGATCCTTCTCTTCGAGGTCGATCTTCTCGTCGTTCTTCTTTTCACTTTCTCCCAACCTCTGTGACATACGCTCCTCCCCACTTCGCCTTTGCCTTTGCTTCTGGCAGTGCATCTTCGGCTTTCCGCTTGGTCGTCTTGGGTTCATTTCCCCACTTGGGGTTCGGAGCTTTTGGAACATTCTTGTCCCCTTTCTTTTCCTCTTCCAGTCGCTGCTCTTCGCGTTCTCCAGCTCTCCAGCTTCTGCAACGCTGGTGCAGGTATGATTACCCCAGCCGCACATCTTTGTACGGGGTTCCTCCTTCGAGGTCAAATAGCAGTACTTACAGAACAAACTTCCTCTCTCTTAGAGAGGAGTGTCCCCGCACCCCTACATTACAGCTGAGAGGATCGGAGATTGAAGTTTCGAGTATACAGTCCCAGGACGAAACGGGATTATATTCCACTTTCGACCCTCTCAGTAGCTCATCTGTGCCCCGATTTCCCGCCCCGAAATTTGCTCGTATTCGGAATCGCATCACAGTGCAGTTCTGGGCTGCGGACCTGTGGAGTGCCACAAGGGGAACAGGGAAGAGAAAAAAAAAACCCAGCCCCACCCCAGCCCCAAGCCCACCCCAGCCCCAGCCCCAAAAAAAACCAGCCCCACCCCAGCCCCAAGCCCACCCCAGCCCCAGCCCCAAAAAAACCCAGCCCCACCCCAGCCCCAAGCCCACCCCAGCCCCAAAAAAACCCAGCCCCAGCCCCAGCCCCAAGCCCAGCCCCAGCCCCAAGCCCACCCCAACCCCAGCCCCAAAAAAACCCAGCCCCAGCCCCAAGCCCACCCCAGCCCCAAAAAAACCCAGCCCCAGCCCCAGCCCCCAGCCCCAGCCCCCAGCCCCCAGCCCCCAAGCCAAGCCAGAGAAGCAGGGCAGAAAAGAAAGCCAACCCCAGCCCCCAGCCCCAAGCCAAGGGGAGCCAAGGGGAGAAGAAGGGGTGGCACTCCACAGGTCCGCAGCCCAGAACTGCACTGTGATGCGATTCCTCCTACTCCGCAAATTTCGGGGCGGGAAATCGGGGCACAGATGAGCTACTGAGAGGGTCGAAAGTGGAATAGAATCCCGTTTCGTCCTGGGACTGTATACTCGAAACTTCAATCTCCGATCCTGTAATGTAGGGGTGCGGGGACACTCCTCTCTAAGAGAGAGAGAGCACCACGGCAGAGGAGACAGAGCAGGAGCACAGCGGGAAATTTTCTACCGAAACTGTCCCCCCGGAGGACAGTTACCCTGACCTCTTCCCCGCCGGTTGGGCACCCCCGAGGTTCAGCAGCAGCAGCGACCTGAGACACTGAGACACTGGTGTTGTCTCAGCTCGGTTGTTCTCGGCGTCCCACGGCAGCTCCCCCGCCGGTTGGGCACCCCCGAGGCAGTAGCAGCGACCTGAAACACTGAGACACACTAGTGTTGTCTCAGCTCGGTTGTGTTGTCTCGGCGTCCCCAGCTCGCCCGAGGTTCAGCATGTGCATCGCCGGTCCTTAACAGCGAGGAGCACCTGAGAGCCCATCCCGGGGAATCCTCGGGATGCAGCACACCGAAAGTTTCGGGACAAATCACCGAAATTAGCGGCCACGATGAGTGTGTCCGTTTGTACACACCCGATTGCGCACCCGTTTGCGAGCCTGGATGCCGTTGTTCGGGCAGCCCGGTCCATCCGAATCCTCGGGATTGCACAGGGCTGTCAGCACCACCACCCCCGAGTTCAGCGGAGCACCTGAGACACTAGCGTTGTCTCAGCTCGGTTGCGTTGACTCCTTCCGGGCCTCAGAATACCAAGGTCGGAAATCCGACCTTGCAACACTCACTCGTCAGATTTGACGAATAGCCGGTTGGGAGGTTCAGGATTTGTCTCAGCTCGGTTGTTCTCGGCGTCCCACCACGGCAGAGGACAGGCACTGGCCCGAGGTCCACCACCTCTGTGGCAGGGCCTGGGAAGCCGCGAAACTATTGGTGAAACTTTCGGTGTGCTGCATCCCGAGGATTCCCCGGGATGGCGAGGCTCTCAACCGGGTGCCCGGGTGCTCCTCGCTGTTGGGTGGTGCTGGGGACTCCCGTGAGACACGACAACCCAGACACGGCAGCACCAATAGTTTTGCGTATCGCTTCCCAGGCCAGCGCCTGCCACAGAGGTGCCTCGGGCCAGCGCCTCAATGTAGGTCTCACCTACATTGCCGCTTCACGGAACAGCGCGGCGCGCTCACAGCCGAGACAAAGGTCGCTGCCCCCATTCGGACCACCCCGTGGTGCAACCGAGCTGAGACAACACTAGTGTCTCGCTGCTGCTGAACCTCGGGGGTGCCCAACCGGGTAGGGGGGGGAACTGTCCTCCACTGTGCTCCTGCTGCTCCTCTGCCGTGGTGGGACGCCGAGAACAACCGAGCTGAGACAACACTAGTGTGTCTCAGGACGCTCTGGATGTACTTCAGCCGTCCTTGAATCTAAGGACCGGCGATGCACATGCTGAACCTCGGGCGAGCTGGGGACGCCGAGACAACACAACCGAGCTGAGACTACACTAGTGTGTCTCAGTGTCTCAGGTCGCTGCTACTGCTGAACCTCGGGGGTGCCCAACCGGGTAGAGGCTGCCGTGGACACCGAGAAAACCGAGCTGAGACAACGCTAGTGTCTCAGGCTCGGGGGTGGTGCTGCTGCCGAGACACTGAGACAGCGCATGAAACTATTGATGCCATCACCGAAATTTGCGGCCACGATGGGTGTTTGATCACACCCGATTGGGCACCCGGTTGAGAGCCTGGATGCCGTCGTTTGGGCAGCCCGGTCCATCCCGGGGATTCCTCGGGATTGCACAGGGGGCAGCGAGGAGGGGGGGCCCTGAGACACTGAGACATTTTGTCGTTTGTCATAATCCGGTTGGGCACCCGTTTGCGAGCCTGGATGCCGTCGTTTGGGCAGCCCGGTCCATCCCGGTAAATCCTCGGGATGGCTTCGGGGGCCCTCAGATGCGTGTGGACTGAGACATGCGTGTGGAGATGTCCGAAGTGGATACGCGCTGTATCCACTTCGGACAAAGCGTTTTTGCAGCGTTTGGACCAGAACAGGGCAGCGAGAAAGCATAAGTGTCACTTATGTTTCATCAGCGGTGTCGAAAATGCCGTTGTTTAGGCAGCCCGGTCCATCCCGGGGAATCCTCGGGATGCAGCACACCGAAAGTTTCGGGACAGTTCACCGAAATTTTCGGCCACGGGCGTTTCTACTTGACCAGGTCCCAGAAATTTATAAGTATTCACATTGTGAATACTTTCCGGGACAGCAGCGACCTGTAGTGTTGTCTCAGCTCGGTTGTGTTGTCTCAGTCTCGGCGTCCCCAGCACCACGGCAGCTCCCCCGCCGGTTGGGCACCCCCGAGGTTCAGCAGCAGCACTGAGACACTAGTGTTGCCTCAGCTCGGTTGTGTTGTCTCAGGTGTCTCGGCGTCCCCAGCACCACGGCAGCTCCTCCGCCGGTACCCCCGAGGTTCAGCAGCATGGTCAGCAGCATGGTGTTGCCTCAGCTCGGTTGTGTCTCAGTCTCGGCGGTGATGGCGAGGAGCAGGGAGGAGGCAGCGAGGAGGGCAAATGCGGCCTATGACTTCGTTGTGGAATTCTACCCGAGCATGTGTCAAAAACTAACACATGCCCTGTTGCGAATTCCACGTTGGTGGAACCGAAAACTGGGGCCTGCTGCAGTCAGGCACACCTCTCAAATTGATGGGTGTCCCCGCCCTAGCTTCGCACGACGGTCCGTCCTTGCAGAGTTCGAGGTTTTGTGTTAAAAAGTGGCACAAAATAAATTCCGAGGATACTAGCGGGCTACTTCCAGGAATTGGAGGTTAGCGACACGATCGCTAACCTCCAATTCCCATTCGAGCAGGGACGCTGAAGGTCCGAGGATACCAGCGGGCCACTTCTAGGAATTGACTCACTCCGTGAGTCAATCAAGGGCATGGGGTTCTGAACTGGAAGCAAATTGAAGGATACCGTCCTTCAATTAATTGTACGACATTTTCGTACAAAGCCCGTCCTGGGGCTTACCGTGAAGTGTGTTAAAAAGTGACACACTTCCAGTTCCGGGAAGGAATTGGCAGTTTCTCAAATAGTGAGAAACTGTCGGAGGTCGCGGCCGACATAGCTGAACCGGCAGTGTGCCAAAAAGCGGCACACTGCCGGAACTGGTGAGCGGCGATTGACCGATGCTTTCGGTCAATTGGAAGTTCGGCAAAAAGTGCCTAACTTCCCGGTTGTCCGAAGTGGTGTCTCCCAGACACGACTTCGGACAAGTCGCAACGCTGCGCAACGAGACGATGTCCGAAGTGGTGAATAGAATTCACGACTTCGGACGCTGCTCAACGAGAGCCAAAATGACGCAGTGTTTGGCCACCAGAACAGGACAGCAAGAAAGCACAAGTGTCGCTTGTGTTTCGTCAGCGGTGTGGCCTATGCGTTGTGGAATTCTGCCCGAGCATGTGTCAAAAACTAACACATGCCCTGTTGCAAATTCCACGTTGGTGGAACCGAAAACTGGGGCCTGCTGCAGTCAGGCACACCTCTCAAATTGATGGTTGTTTCCCGCCCTAGCTTCGCGCGACGGTAAAGCCGTCCTAGCAGAGTTCGAAGTGTTGTGTCAAAAAGTGACACAAAAAAAATTCCAGGAATTGACTCCGTGAGTCAATCGCCGTTAGAGGCCACCGAGGGAGCAGCGGGGCAGAGGCAGGGGGTTCTGAACAGGGGGCAGTACGTCCTTCAATTGTACGACATTTTCGTACAAACCACTGCCACTGGAAGTGAAGGTTAGCGACACGATCGCTAACCTCCACTTCCCATTCGAGCAGCTGAAGTCTTCGCACGACGTCCTAGTCGATGAGTGTTACCGCGATTGGGCACCCGGTTGAGAGCCTGGATGCTTCGTTTTCGGTGTCACCGCTCGCCAAAATTGGCCGATGTCCGAAGTGGTGAATAGAATTCACGACTTCGGACAAGCCGCAACGCTGCGCAACGAGAGCGAAAATGACCGGTGAACTAATTGAATGTTAAAAACCTTCATTGCGTGCGCTGCTCAACGAGAGCGAAAATGGTCGGAAAGGCCAATGTCCGAAGTGGGTGATTCCACCCCCCACTTCGGACAAGCCGCAACGCTGCGCAACGAGAGCGAAAATGGCCGATGTCCGAAGTGGTGTCTGGGATACACGACTTCGGACAAGCCGCAACGCTGCGCAATGAGGGCCTTCCAGGGCCTTGTCCGCAGTGGCCAATGGGAGTGGCCACTGCGGACAAGGTGCTATAAAAGCAAACATTGCCAAAAAAAGCCCGTGTGGATATGTTACGGATTTGTAAACTTCCCAGGGCCTCACTTTTCGGCAAGGCCGATGTCCGAAGTTGCATCAGGTGTAACTTCAAGCCGATGAGGGCCTTCCAGGGCCATGGAATTGGCAGACCTGAGGTGTACGATATTTTCGTACACCTCACTTCAGAATTCCGAACCATGGAATTGGCAGACCTGCAGTTATCGATAATTTCGTTAACTGCAGGAACTTCCCGAAGTTGGCAGACCTGAAGTTACCGATACTTTCGGTAACTTCAGGAACTTGTCCCCATGTCCGCAGTTGCATCTCCCAGGTGCAACTGCGGACAACCGAATTGCAGGGGCTCGCGCGGGTCGTCCGCGATCGCGTGAAAGACAGCCCATCGCTGCGCTCTCGGCGCCGACGGCCTTGGCCAGGCGCTCCTCGCGACGGGGCAGCTTCAGGGCGGCCTCGTCCAGGCGCTCCACGTCCTTGGGAGGAGGTGAGCAGCTTGAACGCGCCAGCGAGAACTCGCCAGCGGGCATGACCCAAAAAATGGGACATGCCCTGTTTCCAATTCCCTGACCAATGCACAGCGGAACTCTACGAGGGCATCAACGAAAAAATCGTTGGTGCCTGTTTGCGAGGGGAAGCTGGGCCCCTTGTCCGAAGTCCAACCTGGAACATTGGACTTCGGACGCTGGCCTGGTCGTCGTTATCTACGGCACGACCTTGGTGACGTGCTTCAGCCAGAGCTTCGGGGAGATTTCGTAGACGCCCTTCTCCAGCTCCCTGAACCCGCTGAGCCCGCACAGGCTTGGGTAGCAGGAGATCACGGGCTCGCGGCGGGCCAGCACGGCCAAGGCCGAGGCCTCGGTCTCGCGGACCCTGTAGCTGGGTCCAATGGGAGACCAGCCGAATTTGCCCTCCACGGTGAAGCGCAGCTTCTGGCCCAGCACGTGCAGCTCGTAGAGCTCTCCCGGCTGGGCCGCGCGCTCCGGCTGCGCCGGCTCCGACGGCCGCTCGGGCTCCGACGACGGCTCCGAAGGCTGTGCTGCTGCCAACGGCTCCTCCAAAGGCTCGGGCCGTGCGGCGGGGGCCACCTCCGAAGGCCGCGAAGGGCGGCGGCGGGCCTCCGAAGGCCGCGAAGGGCGGCGGCGGGCGGGGGCCACCTCCGAAGGCCGCGAAGGGTGGCGGCGGGCCTGGCGGCGGGCCTGGCGGCGGGCCTGGATGCCCTGCTCGCGCTGGGGCTCCAGAACCCGGAGCTCCTTCTCGTATTGCGCAATCTCGCGGGGGAGCAGAGCGCGAGACCTCTTGCTCTGGGTGCAGCCAGTCTTCACCATCCTCTGGAGGTACTGGATGCGCTTCGCCTCCGGCGCGTACTGGCTCGGCATGGCGGCTACTCGAATTGACTTTTCGGGTTGTGAGCTCGGGTGCTCGGTTTGATAGTATAAGGCGAGGCATCGCCCGCCGCCGCGCGTGGCAGAAGCGGCTGGCCGGGAGTTTGAACGCACCGAGCTGGGTGCCCAATCAGGGGGCTTCCCGCACCTCCCGAAGCATCTGCGAGAACGTCCTCCTCCGCGGTGCCGCGGGTGCGTCCGCGTTTGCTGGTGCGTCAGCGATTTGCTGGTGCTGGTGCTGGTGCGTCAGCGTTTGCAACAGCGTCAGCGTTTGCTGGTGCTGGCGCAAGGACTCCCCTCCGGAGCCTTCGGATATGCAGCGGCGCGCGGGGCCTCGTCAGCCGGGCCTTGGGCTCCGCGGAGCCGCGGGGCACGGGCAGCGCGTGCTTCAGCAGCGTCTCCGTGCCGTCCGTGGCGCGCGCCACCATGGAGTCGTAGGAGGCCAGCTGCTTCACGGGCCCGTACTGGGGCTGGAAGCTCCTCTGCGCGTTCGTGGGCGCGCGGAAGGCCTCCGCCTCCGCGAGACGCCGCTGCCTGCCCGCCGTCAGCTCCCGGTTGTGCTGGAACTTCCGAGCGTTGTCCTGGTAGATGCGGAACGTGGTGGCCGGCTGCTCCTCCACGTCCTCGGGCGCCGCGTGCACCGCCTCGTGCGGGCGCTTGTTGTATGCACGCGTCGCGTCCGGCAGGTGCTCGTTCCACCTTCCACCTTCTCGGGCCACCGCGCCCGCCAGGTCTTTCTTCAGCGTTTGAATCGTTCGGTCCAGCACGGCCGTGGCGTTTCGATCGGAGGGGTCCTTCACGCGGTGCACCACAGGGTCCGGCAGAGCCGCCTCCAGGCCCACGAACTCGTTGCCCTTGTCAGTCGTAACGACATAATTGGTCTCGCCCTGCACCAGGTCCGGGATGAGCTCCCGGCGGCCGCCGTCACGGTCTCCGCGCGCTTGTCGGGCAGGGCCATCGTCGCCGCCTCCCGCGTGAAGACGTCGCTCACGACGAGGCCGTACTTCTGTCGGCCAGGGCCACGGGTGTTCAAACTGAAGTCGATGAGATCCGCCTGCAGGCGGGTGTTGGGCCCCTCGGCCGCGCTCTTGCCCAGAGACCGGGGCTTGGGCGCGAGCACCTGCCGCGCCACGTCCTGCCGCAGCGCCGCCTAGGCCCGGGCGAAGGTCAGGGTTCGGTCGTCCGGGAACTCCCGCCTGGCTATCTGGTGCAGCTTGCGCGCGTCTCGGACGTTGAAGGTCGCGGCCAGGCGACGCAGCACGTCGATGCCGATCGCGTCCATTTATTCAGGGCTCGTCGGTTCTGAGGAACAAGCCCTTTTTTGGGATGAGCCGGGGCCTCCATTTATTCAGGGCTCCCTGGTTCTTGGGAAGCCAGAAGAAGTCGCCTCGAAACTGCCCGGATAGGTTACGGATTTGTAAACTTTCCAGGGCCTCACTTTTCGGCAAGGCCGATGTCCGAAGTCCCATCTCCCAGGTGGGACACTCTCTAACCCCTGCCCCTGCCCTTGCCCTTCCTTTCCAGGGCCTCCACCCGCGCCTGCAGCCCCTGGCAGACTTTCCACAGCACACAGCACATGCGGTTGTAATCCAATGTCACGAGCTCCCCCAGCTCCTCGTCCACGAGCTTGCCGCACAGGGATTGGCCCACGGCTCCCGTCTCCCGCACCTCGTTCGCGATGAAGCCGAGCGTGCGCTTCTGGCTGCCCTGGGTCCGCCTGTACCACTTGGGCACCACGGCGTCGAAGACCTGCTGCAGCTCCTCGAGCCCCGCGGACTCCACGTCGTGCTTCAGCTTCTCGTCCGAGAGGTTCTGGAAGCCAAAGTTCGCGATGCATTCGCCATCGTTTGCTCCACCGGTGTTGCTCTCCACGACAAAGTTCGCCGGCCCCGCCGAGGAGGTCCTGAGGAAGATGGCCTGATTCGGTGCGAAAAGCTGCACACCGCCCGCGGAAGCAGCCTCCAGCTCCCCTTCGCCCGAGCCGCGCTCCAGCCTGAGCTTTGCGTTGCCGACGGGCGCGAGGTTGACGACCTCCGCCGTCACGTCCCCGCTGTTCGCGGTGGCCACGACCCGCAGGTCCCCCTGCGCCTGCACGCCCGTGCTGCCGCCGATGAGGTCCAGGTACGCGGGGCTGGAGACGATGCCGTTGTCCGCGCGGATGGCGGAAGCCGTGTATAGAACGCTGTTCAGATAGGTGCCCGTGACGCCTCCTGTGATCGTGAGGAACTGGTCCGTGGGCCTCGCCCGCACCGTGGGAGTCCTCAGCTCCGTGCTGAGCTCGACGCTGCCCGAGGTCAGGGTGCCCAACACGTCCAGCGCCCCGTTGACGACGGTGCCCCCGGAGCCACCGGTGATCGTCAGCTCCGTGTCCTGCGCGCGCGCGGAGATGGCGTTGGTCACGAGCCCCGTGGCCGTGCCCGTTGCGTCGTCGATGTAGAGCTCCGTGTCCACGCGCAGCCTCGGGGCCACCGAGTGCACCTCCGACGCGGCGAAGGTGCAGAGGCTCTGGTCACTCTGGTCCGTGACACGCACGGAGACGGTGCCCGACTTCAGGTTGAGGAACTGATTGGTCGGAAGCAAGGGCTCCACCGTGTCCGCCTGGACGCTGCCGGCCGTGGCGATGCCCAGGCTGCTGTCGGCGAAGATGCGGACCATGGTCAGCATGTTGACGCCCGTCTTGAGGCTGAAGAGCGTGGAGGACAGGTCGGCCACGGCGGCCCCGTTGCTGGCCTCGAACTCGATGCCCAGGCTGCCGCCCCGCAGCGTCAGGAAGTCGCCCCCGTTGGCGCGCACGTCGTTGACGAGCAGGGGATCCGACGGGGGCGCCCCCGCCAGGGCATAGCGGGAATCCGATTCGCTCTTGGAATACGCATCACAAGTCAATTGAACCGTCGCAGAGTTGCCCAAAATCAGATTGGCCCCCAACGGAGCCTGGGGCAGCAGCGCTCGGACCATGCGGGGCTGGAAATTCTCCAGAACCATAGGAATGATGCCTCCCCCGCCGGCGTTGCCGTTGACGATGTTGTACCTGGAGTCTAGGGGCGTGAAGTCGCTGTTGGAGAAGTACCTCCCATCGCTCTCACTCTTGGAATACGCATCACAAGTCAATTGAACCGTCGCAGAGTTGCCCAAAATCAGATGGCCCCCAACGGAGCCTGGGGCAGCAGCGCTCGGACCATGCGCGGCTGGAAGTTCTCCAGAACCATAGGAATGATGCCTCCCCCCCCCGCATTCCCATTGGTGATGTTGTATCTTGCGTTTCCTGGGCCTCCGTGAGGAGCCCAGAGGAGCTGATCTGGCTCGCGATCTCTGCCGAGGTCTCGCCCTGGTCCCAGTAGTTGGTCAGTTCTGAGGCGATGGAGCTGTCGATGTCGGCCTGCGTGGCGTACTGCGAGACGTTCAGGGCGTCCACGGCGCTCGTGATCTGCGCGTTCACCTCGGCCTGCGTGTACGTCTGGCTCTGGTCGTAGGCCTGGCAGTCGATCTGCAGGGTGTTCCCCGAGTTCTGGAGGGTCGCCACGAGGGGCCCGGTGAAGTGCAGGTTCCGGAGAGCCTGCCCGGTCAGGAGCTCCCACGTGGTGTTCCCGCCCCAGGCGGGGGCGTTGGTCACCGCCGCTCCCGCGACGAGGGCGTCCACTTGCGCGGAGTCGTAGTACGACGCGAGGGCAATGGCGATCTCGTTGAGGATGGGGGCCTGGAGCCCGGTCCACGGGACGTAGGCGCTCAGGTCGATGCCCCCCACGGCGGTGGCAATCGCTGCATCCATCTCTGTTGTCGTGCTGTACGGGACCAGGGCTGCCGCGATGGCCCCGTTGGTTTCGGTGGAGTCGTAGTAGCTTCCGAGGGTGGCCAACACCCAGGACTCGCTGGCCAAGGGAGCCAGGAGGGCATTGACCTCTCCCTGCGTGTAGGCGTCGCAGGCCAAAGACAGCGTGAAGTTGTCGTTCTCGAGGGAGACGCTCAGGGGGGCGCCGCTGAAGTGCAGGTTGCGGATGGTGTTGGTGCCCGGTGCCCACCAGGAGGTCCCAGGTCGTCTGCCCGGGCCACGCCTGGGCGTTGGCGAGGTTCGTGCCGCCGCCCGTGGTCAGCGCGGCCAGCGCGGAGTTGAGCGCGTCGATGGCCGACTGCAGGCTCGTCTCGGAGGCCGACAGGTCTGCTGCCGTCGCGAAGGGCCCCGCTCCCTGCAGGGCCAGGATGTCGGCGTCGTGCCCGTCCAGGCGCGCGTCCCGCACGGCCAGGAGGGCGTTGAGTCCCGCGGTGTCAGCTGCGAGGGCCGCGGCGAGCGCCGCCGCAACGTCGGCAGCCGACTGGAAGCCCGCTGCCTGCAGCGCCGCCAGGGCCGCCTCGGCGGTGTCTAACCTCCCGTCTCGGATGGCCAATGCAGCGTCCAATGCCACCTGCTGCACGTAAGAAAGAAGCGCCGTCGCGATGAGCTGCGAGACGTCCGCGGGCGTCGTCCTGAGGGCCACCGCGCTGTTCAGGCCGCTGGTGTCGGTGTAGGGGAGCAGGGCGGTGGTGATGGCCTGGGAGACGTCGGCCGCTGTTTGCCGGGCCGCGATGTCGAGGGCCTGCTGGTCCTGCGTGCTCTTCAGCCCATAGTTGGCCGCCGCCGTGGCGAGCGTCGCGTTGTTGGCCGAGGCGATGGCCGAAGACGATAGCCTTCCGCTTGCGGATAATATTTTCTACCGTCAACTAAACAGGCTCGTTTTAAGAGCCGGGGTTTTCTCCGAATGATTTTAATGTTTCCTTTCCCGTTGAAAGTTTGTTACCAAAGTGTATAAAAACTTGGGAACCGTTGTTTGCATGCAGACCAGAGTCATGTTCTTGCTTGACATACATGAGTTTTCAGAGCATGCAGAATTGTTTGTATTTGGTCGCAAAGGCTCAAACACGGAACCGTTCACAATTTTTGATGAACCGAGGGTTCATGGATGTTCGACTCCTCTGAGGAATCTGCCACTGATTCTTCCTTGAGCTGGGATTGGGCGCCAGTTCCCAGAGCCCCGCCTTTTCAACCTGTGCGAATCCTTCCGAGACGCTTTCATTTGCAGCTGCTTCAGAGACGCGCGGGAGCGGCCCCGCATTTGTTTTCCTACGTTCTTGAAGCTTCCTTTGCAGGCGTACTCATCAGCACATCAGAGGGGTCGCGCATCTTCTTGTTCCTGACCGAGGCAGATTGGAGGGCCGTGGCCACCGCTGGACATCGCTCCCACGCGTGCGCCCGGCAGCTTCTGGGCCTTTCCGCATAGCTTCGACCTCCCGGCACCATGCTAGGGGGTGAGTCGGGGTGCCTGGAAGAGACTGACCTGACAGAGCCTGACCTACCTCTCCTCGACGCGCAGGAGGTGCTTTTAGATCCTGGCTCGAGTCTCCTAAGCGAACCACCCTTTCCTTTGCCGGAATCAGGAGGTCTTGGTTTGTCTGATCCGGAAGATGCAATTGGGGAGGTCTCTGAAAAGGATTTTGAGCTTTCTTCCCAAGGGCAACCTGAGCAGCTTGATGGTGAGGTGCAATGGTATAACATGGTGCGTGATGAACCTCCTCAGTCGGATGTGGGTGCAGTTTGTACGAGTTCCCCTTTAGAGGATCGTCAGAGTCGTCTTCCTGATCTCGATCATATGCCCTCTTTTTCGTGTGATCAGCACATCCTGGCCATGCAAGAGACGGCCATGCTTTTCTGCATTAAGAAAGCCAGGGTTGAACGACCGTGTCAGCCATGGGAGAGTGGACCTTTCGGGGAGGTCTTCGGAAATTTCTCTGATCGGAATTCTCATGAAGAGTGGCTCTGGGCAAATGCTTTCTCTGAGGTTGGACTGCAGGAGTCCTTGGATCCTCCGAGGGCTGCGCCGTCCTTACCCACTTCGGATGAGGGCCTTTCTTGGGTCGTGGAAAAGAGGCTCCAGCACTTCCGCCTTGAGAAGTCTGATGAAGATCTGAGAAATCACGCAGTTAACAGACTCCGCAGTCTTGTAATGCTTGACCCCCTGGCTTCAAAGTTGGGATGCACCCTGGCGACTGACATTCGTAACTTGGCCTCGGAAGAGGACATTGCTTCGGCCTTTGACCACGTGTTCGTAATGAAGGCCGCCAGCACCATATACAAGAGGTCTTGTTCGCTGGGAAAGTTTGCAAGTTGGCTGATGGGCCGTAGTGGTTCCCCTTTGAGGTTCTCCGAGTCACAGCTCTACCAGTATCTGAAACACTTGGAGAAGAACGCGGGGGCTACTGCTGGTACTCATTTGCTCGAGGCAATTCGCTTCCTAGACGGCTTGGTGAAGCTTAACTTTGTAGACGTTGAGGAGGTGGTTTCTTCGCGTTGCCGAGGGCTAGCAAGACAGATGCATCTTGGCAAGCGCCCGCTGTGTCAGAAACAGGAGCTGACGGCTGGGCAAGTTGAGGTTTTGGAGCGGTTCATGATGAGGTGTTCTACACGCCATGGGTGCATTGCGGGGCAATTGTTGTTTTGCTTCCATGCTGGATCACGGTGGCGTGACTCTCAAACACTGCAGAGGATATTTGTGACGGTGGATGAGGACTCGGGATTTGAGCTTCTTCAGGGTGAGGCCCTTACTTCGAAAACCACCTATTCCCTTTCAGCGAAGTGCACTCTCTTGCCTTATGCGGCCATTGGTCTGGGGCTATCCGGAGTGCCTTGGGCCCGCAGGTGGATCACTGCCAGGAAGGCTGAAAACCTAGTGGATGGAACTCCTTTCCTCCCGACGTTCAGCGAGAGATCAGGGAGATGGGGTACATCCAAGATGAGCTCATCTGAAGCAGCGATCTATCTGCGCGAATTTCTCATGTCGGAGATTCCTGCATCAACTGGTTTGGAGAAGCTTGGGACTCACAGCCTCAAGCGAACTCTCCTCATGTGGGCTGGAAAGTCATCTGTGGTCTTCTTCAGCAAGTCGGACAGGAGATTGCTGGGGCACCACGTTGATCCGAAGGATCGCTCCATGCTGGTGTACTCGATCGAGGCTTATACCACCCTGTATGGCCGGGTATCTGCCATGTTTGAGAGTATCCGTTCCTTAGCCTTTAACCCGGATCTAAAGGCTGCCTCCCGCGTCGTGGCCGTTGCCGAGGGTCTGCTTCACGGTCCAGATCCTGATCAGGCGGCGTTTCCTTCGGAGGCACGTGAATTGGACAAGGACCTTGCTGAGGACTCTGATGCAGATAGTTTGGCTTCTTGCTCGGGAGTTGAGATGGAGGAACGTGATGGTCTTGCGAGGGTTAGGCCCCCCTTTTCCGATGTAAGCTGGAGCCAGTGTGTCACTCATGTCATTTCGGGAATCACCCATTTGAAGAGGGATGAATCCACTCTTCTTTGCGGACGCCCTTTGTCCGACAACTATAAGCCAACCGAGGCCGTTTCGGCGGTAGCACATTTTGAGCCCGACTGTTGCCATCAGTGCAATCGGGTGTTGCTATCGGAGCAGTTGCCCTAGCTAGCAAAAACCGCCCGAGCCTGGGGCATCCGAGCCCGCTGCCTCGGAGTCGAGTGCTTGTGGGCATCCGAGCCCGGGCTTTGCGCGTTGTGGGGCCTATATGCTGCTAATGTTTGAGTGCATGTGGGCATCCGAGCCCGGGCTTTGTGCGTTGTGGGGCCTTTATGCTGCTACTGTCTTGTGCATATCTTGTGTGTGGTTCGGCATCCGAGCTGACTGTGAGTCAAGGCGCACGTGGGCAGCCGAGCCCGGGCCGTGTCCTAACTATGGGGGCCCTTGTATGCTTTCCCTTCCGACTTTTATGTCATCTCCGAGTTGTCGGCTCAACTTGATCATTCGAGGAGTAGCATACCCTCCTTTTGGCTGTGTTAAACATGGCTAGTGCTGCACTGGATAGTGTTCCCCAGTTCAAGGACCGCGCCAAAAAGATTGGGGTCACAGATGAGGTGCTTCAGGAGTTGATCGCCGCCAATTTCGACACCTTCGGCAAGTTGTGTTTCGCAGCATCCTCCTCACCCCATCAGCTCGATGACGCTGCAGTGACTGCTTGGATGGAAGCCACTTTTGCCAACCCTTTGTCCCCATTTCAGACTGCTTGCATCAGGAGATTGATGTTTGAAAGTCAATCCATGAATATTGCTGAGCTGCGCTCCCGTGTCGAGCCCACTGGTGAGGCCCAGGTTCGAAAATTGCCCCCAGCAGAGCGTGCAGCAAGGGCCAAGGCCCAAGAGGCGCGTCTCCAAGGTGTTGTGTTCACTCCGGAGACATCCCCTGCCAATTGCCTCGTTGATCTGTTTGTTGACATGGGGGAACAGGGGATTCTCACTTACCTGGGTCCAGAAAGGTGCATCTCCCGTGCACAAGAGCTGCAGCTCTCTCGTAAGGACAAGTCCATTCAAGTCGAGGCCGATGGTCGGATGCGTGTGATCGCCCACTCGAAGGACCCTACTTGTGAGGTATCATCTGACACCAAGTTGAGGGCGGCCTGGCTACGTCGCTCTCTGGCCATGGACCAAGCCGGTCTTTGCAGCTTCATAGAAATCGAAAAATGGGTGCAGCACTTGTTCTCCATACAGGCGCGTGAGGTTCCCAAAGGTTTCCAATCAATCAGTGTGCAGCAGCTCATATCTGCCGACAAAGCCCTGTTCATTTTCGCTTCCGAGAAGATGATCGGAACCTTGCTTGCTGCTCCCAACCAGCCTAAGCCGCTTGATGCGCAGATCCGTACCCTCATGTACGCCAACGAGGTGGTGCAGTTCCTCAATCCGCTCCCGCGTTTGCCCGAGCCTCACCTTCCCGGAAAGCCCCAGCTGAAGGGCCAGCCCAAAGGGGGGGGCAAGGGCACTACCCCCAAAGGGAAGCGGGATGGTAAGACTCCGGAAACTGCCTTGATCGTTCCCGAGGGCTGCGTGTCTAAGACAGTGGACGGCAAGCCCATTTGTTTCGGGTTTAACCGGGGCACATGTCGTTGGAATGGGAAAGGAAAACGATGCCAGCGGGGTTTCCATGTGTGCTGGAAGAAGGGCTGCGGTCGTTCTCGCCCTTTCCATGAGTGCAATCACCAGGACTGAAAGGATGGCCCGCCTCCTCCGCCCCCCGCGGGGGAGGCTGCCGGCCCTATAGCCCAGTCCACGGGTGAAGTCGGGGGAGTTTTGCCTTCTTCTGCGGAGGCCCTGGCCTCTTCTTTTCTCCAGCAAAGAACACCTTTGAGCCGTCAGCAAGCTTGTGAAGTTTTCGACCGGCTTCCCGCCCTAAAGTCCCGCCGCTCCGCTAAGACCGGGCCGGGGAAGACATTTGTGGTGGGGGCCTATGTGTTTTCCAACAACGTGGGCCTCACGGCTTCTTTCAGAGACTACCCTCAGTCGGCCCGCGTTTTCACCACGCTGGTGCGGCATTTCGCACCCCTGCATGCTTTCAGCTCCATCGCCATTTTTCAGAACCTTGAAGCGCCCGTGCATCAAGATGTGCATAATGCGGAGGGCAGTTTGAATTTCCTCATAGCTCTTTCAGACTTCCAGGAGGGCGCCATCATCGTCGAGGACCCTGATGGCCCGGAACGTGCTGTGCTTCGAGACCAAGTCATGCGTGGTCGAGTCATACCTTGGCACTTGCATACCCTGAGCTTTGATGCCCGTAATCAGAAACACTGGACCCAGCCTTGGAAGGGTTCCCGCACTGTCCTCGTGGCCTATAGTGTTCGGGACTTGCACTTGCTGTCCGAGCAGGACGCTGTTCGCCTGCGTGATGCAGGTTTTCAGTTAAGTTCCCCTAAGCCCGAACCCCCGCCTGCCCCGCCTGGCCCTAACCCTGCACTGGCTCTTGAGCTTTTCGCGGGCCGTGGCCGGCTCTCGCAATGCTTGCGCGCCGCGGGCTTCCAGGTCGTCTCCGTGGATCATAAGGTTCGCGGTGCTCTGGTCCCCATTTGCCAGTTGGACTTGTGCAATGCTGCCTGTCAACAAATGATCCTTCACCTCCTGCAGACTGTACCGCCGGCTTTCGTCCATCTGGGTTTTCCATGTGGCACGTCCTCCCGGGCCCGTGACCGCCCTGTGCCTCCGCGTCTTCGACTCGCAGGGGTCCCCGACCCGAAGCCCCTTCGGTCTGCCGAGCACCCTCTAGGACGCCCTGACATACGCCCCGACAGCGTGGATGCCTTGAAGGTTGCCGCGGCCAACGAGCTTTACCGCTTTTCGGCCCAGGTCCTTCGCTGGTGCCTGGAAAACAATGTGCCTGTCAGCTTGGAGAACCCAGCCCGGAGTTGGGCTTGGGCCGTGCTCATGATTCATGTGCGTGAATGGCCGCTTGCCACGCAACGCGCCTTTAATCGCTTGTCCCAGGTTCTCTTTGATGCCTGCGAGCATGGCGGCAGCCGCGCCAAGCGAACAAAGTTGTGGGCGACCGCCGGTCTCTTTGAGCCCCTGGCCGTTCTCTGCTCAGGTTCCCATGAGCACCTCCCCTGGGGAGTGCGACCTCACTTTTCCCACTGGCGCTTCAACACGGCTGATGAGGCCGAGTATCCTGCTCTTTTGGCACAGCGCATGGCCGCCCGGGTCCGAGTGTTCGTGCAAGAGTCCCGTCCCTCAGTCTTTCAGTCCGAGCTGCGCTTGCGTGACCTCGCCTCTGCTGCCGCGCAAAAGCAGCGTCGCCGCCACCCGCCTCTCTTGCCCGAGTTTGCAGAAGTCCTCTGGGTCCCCCGCGGCCAGTCGAGTCAGCCTCAGTTCAAGACCTTGACTACTCTCTCAACTAAGGGGGTAGATTCGGGAGAGGATAAGAGGCTGCCGGAGGATAGGTCCCAACCCGCTGCCCCTTCCCCTTTGGGTTTCCCTAGTTCCCCGGCCTTAGGGGTTAACACAACTAAAGAGACCCCAAGCCTGGGTCAGGGGGAGGAGGACTTCGTCAGGGTTGGGCGTTTCCGATCCCCGCAGGAGTTCTTCGACAGGGCTATCACTTTGGCACATCCTGTCGACACGGTCAACCCAGTGGACCAAAGCACCCTAGATGCAATCGACTTTTGCGCCAGTCAGTCTAAGCAACATGTGGACATGATCAGAAAACTTGCCATCTTGAAACTTAAATTGCTGATTAAAAAGCTTGCCCCAGAGGAGAGGCGCTTGCACCAGAGGCTGCCGGCCTCTGTTCAAAAGGTCGTTCGCAACAAGAATCTTCTGGCATGGCAGGCTTTGCTTCAGGAACACGGTTTTGACGACATGGATGTTTTCCGCTTGATGACTGAGGGGGTGCGAGTGACGGGCTCGCAACCTCACCCTCCAGCGTTCGATGTGAAGCTGGTGCCGGCGACGCTCTCTGTCCAGCAGCTTCGCGAAACGGCGAAGGTCCGTCGTCAGGCCATGATCCTTGACCGAGGCAGGCCGGGCGACCCTGAGCACCCGAGGCTCCTCCTGGAGTCGACAATGGAGGAGGTAGACCGTGAGTTTCTTGAGGGCCCATTTACGCAAGAGGAGGTGAACCAGGTCCTGGGGCATGACTCATGGTGCACCATGAGGCGTTTTGTTCTTGTCCAGGGATCCGAGAAAAAGCTGCGCCCGATCGACGACGCCAGTGAGAACCAGGTGAATGCAGCCTGCACCAGCACGGTGAGGTTGCAGCTGCAGGACCTGGACTACGTTTCGGCGGTTGCTCTGGCCATCAGTCGTCGCCTGGGGGCGTTGCCGGAGAGCGAGCCCTGGAAGGGGAAAACCCTTGACCTCTCCAAAGCCTACAAACAGGTTCCGCTTAGTCCACAGGACAGAGACCTGTGCGTCGTCTACTTCAAGGGCCCGGACGGTAAGGACCTTTTCTTTATCCCGAACGCCCTAATGTTCGGGGCTGTGGCTGCCGTCTACAGCTTTAACAGAATCTCCCGCAGTATTGGCTTCTTGCTGAATCGACTTTTGAAGATTCCTTCCTGCTGCTACTTTGATGACTTTCCGCTTTTCAGCCCGTCCTCTTCTGCCTGTGAAGCAGACGCATCAGCCAGTGAGTTCCTATCCCTCCTGGGGTGGGACCATGCCAAGTCGGGTTCAAAGGGCCTTCCCTTTGAGTCGTCCTTCGCAGTGTTGGGCACTGTTCTCGACTTGTCACAAGTCCACAAGGGGCAGATCACGTTGGTTAACAAACCAGGCCGTGTGGAGAGGATAGTTGAGGAGTTCACCCGGGCCTCCGAGGTTACTGCTGTGACTCGGCATCACCTACAGGTCCTCCAGGGACTGCTCAACTTCGCATCTGGTTTCCTTTTGGGTCGGGGGCTGAAGCACATTTGTAATGAGCTTTCCGACTTGGGCCAGTGGCCGCACCCGGCGGCGGTGGACACCCTGCGTGACATTGCAAAGAGAGCCGAGGATATCCTTAGGCACTCCCCGCCCAGAGTTCTTGCCGCATCCGCCATTTTGGAACCTATTTTCATCTGGACAGATGGAGCATGGGAGCCGCCGAGGGCAGGGGTTGGGGTTGTGTTCTTTGATTCCCTTTCGAGGGAGGGCAGGGTGTTCGAGGGATTAGTTCCGGATTCCTTCCTGCAGCAGTGGGCGTCTGAGCAAGGGCATGCCCGGGATGAAGCCTTCCTCATTTGTCAGATTGAGCTTTTCGTCTTATCCTGGGTGCGCAATGCCCTCAAGGAGCGTCTTCACCATCGTCGTGTGATATACTTCTGCGACAATGACGCTGCCCGATACGCCGCAGTCCGAGGTTCAAGTCGGGTGTCATCGATGCTTGATCTTATCTTTGCCTTTGACGCTCCCGACCGTGAGTACCCGAGCATAAGCTGGATCTGCAGAGTCCCTTCGTTTTCCAACATCTCGGATGCTCCATCACGGGGCAGAGGGATTGAGGTCCTGGAGATCTGTGGAGCTTTGAAAGTTGAGCCGATGGAGGGCATGGACTCCATGGCTTCACTGTGGGCATCTAGGCGCAAGCGAAAAGGGGGTTGAACGGTGCGCCTGTTGCATAACCAACAGAGGTTTCGCTTCTTGCCATCTGAGGCAGGGGCGGTGGCAACTTTGATGCGACCTTCGCGTGCAAACCCCCTTTCGAGCTTAGCGTGAAAAAGGATCGCAAAATGTCACATTGATTATTGTGACGCTCATGGAGACATCTTATATGGGATACATTCCTGAATGTGAGTTTTTATACATTCTCTCTATAGTCTACAGAGATGACAAATTCATTTGAATAGGAGTGAGCCTCTGGAGTTAAACCTAGAGTGATTCCTCCTGTGATTGTCAACAAAGTCTTTAATCCTACAATAGAATCGGAAAACCCTTTAGTTGATTGTAGAAGATAGCCTTCCGCTTGCGGATAATATTTTCTACCGTCAACTAAACAGGCTCGTTTTAAGAGCCGGGGTTTTCTCCGAATGATTTTAATGTTTCCTTTCCCGTTGAAAGTTTGTTACCAAAGTGTATAAAAACTTGGGAACCGTTGTTTGCATGCAGACCAGAGTCATGTTCTTGCTTGACATACATGAGTTTTCAGAGCATGCAGAATTGTTTGTATTTGGTCGCAAAGGCTCAAACACGGAACCGTTCACAATTTTTGATCCCACCCACCCATCCCGGGGGGGTTGAACGGTGCGCCTGTTGCATAACCAACAGAGGTTTCGCTTCTTGCCATCTGAGGCAGGGGCGGTGGCAACTTTGATGCGACCTTCGCGTGCAAACCCCCTTTCGAGCTTAGCGTGAAAAAGGATCGCAAAATGTCACATTGATTATTGTGACGCTCATGGAGACATCTTATATGGGATACATTCCTGAATGTGAGTTTTTATACATTCTCTCTATAGTCTACAGAGATGACAAATTCATTTGAATAGGAGTGAGCCTCTGGAGTTAAACCTAGAGTGATTCCTCCTGTGATTGTCAACAAAGTCTTTAATCCTACAATAGAATCGGAAAACCCTTTAGTTGATTGTAGAAATGCCCGCGTTGGTCGGATGATTCGCGAGCTTCAGGTCCACGGAGGCGGGCGTGCTCTTGGAGTTGACGTCCAGCTGCAGCGCATCCAGGGCGCTCTGGTTCGCCTTCCCCGCCAGCCCCGTGGTGATGCTGGTGCTGAGGGAGGCGATGGAAGAGGCGTTGGCCGCTATGGATCCTTCTGCTGCTGCCAGGTCCGCTGCCAGAGCGTAGGGGGTCAGAGCAGCGCGGCCACGGCGGCCGAGGTGGTCCCGATGGCCGCCGTGTTGCTGGTGGTCGTTTCCAGCGGGGTGTACTGGGTGAGTATGGTCGCGACCTGGCCAGCCGTGACGCCGGTCACCTCTATCGTGGCCATGGGCGTCTCCCCGTCCTTGCCTCTTCTACGTGTACCTTGTACGTGCTCCTTTGTCTTGCACCCAAGCTTTGACCCCGCGCATGGCTGTTGCTACAACCATACACAGCTAGGCCACCAAGCAGCGCACGGATGAGCTTGGACACCTCGGCCGCGCACCGACCAGCCGCGCCTGCCCCGCAACGAATGTAAAGCCTCTCGCATCGCCAAAAATCGGCCTTGAAGACCTCGGCAACCTCCTCCACTGAGTACTTCGCTAAGCAAGTTGCAAAGGGCTTGCAACACCTTGGAAGCACAACATGGACCCTACGGACTATGTCTGGGCACTTTTTTAGGCCAACCAGCTCTAACGTGGCAGCATGGCGCAAGGACGCAGTGCCTGGAGCTGCTTGAGACAAGAGAGCGCTCAGCGAGCAGCGGCTCAGATGCAATCTGTTGCACATTTCTTGTCGCGATGATCGCGCTCGCCCTCCCATTAGCACATATGTGCCCTCGTGTTTCCGCCGGGTTCTCGGATTCTCCAATTTACCGCCCTGCCTTTTCTCGTACGACAACAAATTTTGCACAATGGAGTCCAGTTATCGCTTTTTAGCATCATGCAGCTTGCTGGAACTTCCATTTCAGCACGTGTGGATGCCGATGCAGAGTCTTTGAAATGGTTAAGATTGCTCACCAACTCATCACTGCTGTTGGCGAAAAGGATTATCTTTCTTGTTAAGAGGAGGTTGACGGATGTGGCCTCGTGTGGCAACAATGGGGTCACAAACTCTGCGCGCTATGGATTCTGATTGTCACGATGACCTCAATCCCAAGAAAAACTGCGAGATATCACAACGAGAACAACGGGATGTAGTGACATCATCGCCTCATCGCCGAATACTATGTCGGGTTTGAGTCCTGTTCAAGTTTGCCAAGGTTAATACAGAGTGAATGGCGCTAGAGGATCATAACAGCAGTCAAGCTTTTCGAAAGAACGAGTGCGGAAGGAGACACCGCTTGACTTGATGTGCGGGTGTATGATGTTGTGAGAGGAGGGTTTGAAGATAACCAAAATGGTCAGAGATGCAGAAGTGGAAGTGGCAGAGGTTGGAAACGGAAAGGCTCTTAGAACCATATTGAATGCGAAGCTGCTGCAGGCTGCGGGCTACCAGACGGCGGCCGACGTGGCCGGCGCGCTCGCGTCCCACACCAACAC
The DNA here is from genome assembly GCA_905221605.1 of Symbiodinium natans. Lineage (NCBI taxonomy): Eukaryota > Dinophyceae > Suessiales > Symbiodiniaceae > Symbiodinium > Symbiodinium natans. The sequence goes on along the minus strand of CAJNDS010000583.1, from coordinate 12,466 downwards.
GGCTCGGCCCTGCAGGGCGCCGGCCCCTTCGCAACCTTCGCACAGCTCTCGGCCATCGACAGGGGGAGTCAGTGCTGGGTTCGTATTGCAACTTTGCATGAGGTGCCAAGTGGATGCTTTCCAAGGCCATGAGGCCCGCATGTGCATGCTTGCCCACGCTTCCTCAGAAGGTGCTGAGCCTACACTCAGTGTGGTTCAGAGAGTGCAACGCTTGCAGTAACGCACTCACTCGGACATTTCTTTTTTTCATGCATGCTTGCCCACGCTTCCACGTGAAAAAAGGAATGTCCGAGTGAGTGCGTTACTGTAAGCGTTGCGCTCTCTGAACCACACCATGTAGGCTCATGTGTCTTTTTCTTTGTTGGCTTAAAGGTAAGCTTGAGTGAGAAGGGAATCCATTCTAAATTCTACCGCCCTCGACGCTTCTTTTGTTTTTTGTTTCATTATTCGTCAGAGGAGTTGAGACGAGAGTGTTATTCTTTCTGGAAGTGGACAGCGGGGGGATTGAGGGGGGCGCAGAGCCTTGGAAGCCCCCCCCCCCTTCGTCCTCGCCTTCGAAGCCTTCGAAGCCCCCTTCGTTTTTGCCTTCGAAGCTTTCGAAGCCCTTCGAATCCTCACCTTCGAAGGCTTCGAAGCCCCGCCCCTTCGTCTTCCCCTTCGAAGCCTTCGAAGCCCCCTTCGTCCTCACCTTCGAAACCCGAAGCCCCTTCGTCCTCACCCTTCGAAGCCTCGAATCTTCTTTTGTTTTTCGTAGTTCATTCTTCGAAAACTCAGAGGAGAAGGGAGAAGGGAATCCATTCTAAATTCTACCCCCCTCGACGCTCTTTTGTTTTTTGTTTCATTATTCGTCAGAGGAGGAGAGACGAGTGTCCATCCCTCTGGAAGTAGATAGCGGGGGGATTGAGGGGGGCGCCCCCCCCCTTCGTCCTCGCCTTCGAAGCCCCCTTCGTTCTCGCCTTCGAAGCCCCCCCCCCCCTGCGTCCTCACCCTTCGAAGCCTTCGAAGCCCCCTTCATCCTCACCTTCCAAGGCTTCGAAGCCCCCCCCCCTTCGTCCTCCCCTTCGAAGCCTTCGAAGCGCCAATGATAGTCATAGCCCCAATGGTGCAGGCCAACAAGGCCACAGTCATCCTTCAAGAACTAAGCCCCGAATAACTGGTAAGTCTCATGCCCTTAAAGTAAAGAAAGGACATGAGAGGCTGAGTAATCCGAGGCCTATCCCCAGGAAAAGAGAGGGCAAGCCTTGCGCACGGAGAAGTAAGGCAATGCGAGAAGAAAACATTCAAGTCGCTCTGGGAGCAGATCGGTATTATCGGTATGTTATCTTGTCACTCTTCGATGGATGTGGGATCTCTAGAGCAATTGTTGTTGAATGCCTCAAACAGCAGCCTGTTGCTGCTCTGAGTGCCGAAAGTGACAGCGTCCTCCGCTCCATCATTTGCCACAAGTATGACTATGACAAAAGTCAAAGATGGGCGCTGGACTCGCACCAAGTCCCCTCAATTGCTATTGATGACGTGTGGACCCTACTCAAGGAGGATTGCCTCTTGTTGCGTGAATGCATATCCTTCTTGGGAAAAACTCATCCACACAAAACAGCAATCATAATCCCAGCGGGCTCCCCATGCCAAGACCTTACTGTTGCTGGGTCTAGCTCCGGCAGTTTGGGATTATTGGGGGATCGTTCACAGCACACGCTGGTTATCAACGCCGTACTGCTTGCACTGCATAACATTGATCCCAGCCTGCTTGAATGCGTGCACATCCTCTTGGCAAATGCCAGGACTTCATTGTGAAAATCTTCGGTATACCAGAGAGCTGCTGTCATATGATTGCTGGATCAGATTTCGGCCGTGTTGAACGAAAGAGGAAGCTCTTTACCAGATATGATCAGATAGGAGCACTTCACAGTCGCCCAACGCCATGGTTCCAAGGTTGGCGCCCAGCTGCAGACCACTTATGCGGTATCCAGCCTCCTGCTGTCAAACATAAGCCTTGGCTCCGTCCTAAGCGCTATGACCACGAAAAAGGCCTCCGTTTAGCTGCATATTTCTATCACCCCTCCGCGCTCCTGTACCATGTGCCGAGCCTTGGAGGAGCAGGAGCTTTTCAGAGACGCCGCGCTTTGATGAATTCTTAGAATGCTGGCAAGGTTATGGACAGCAAATCCTGACCACCATTTCGGGCACACGGTTCAGAAACCAACTTTCACACAAATTGACGGTTCCTTTCCCATGCAAGGAGCTTAGTGACCCCAGCTGGTGGAAAAACGGAAAAGCGGTGAGTAAACCAGCTGTACTGAACTACGTACCTGGCCAGGGCAAATTCAAAGGGATTGTTGAACGTGCTTCCAGCATCCCTAAGGGCATAACCTTCACACCGGAGGTGCGTTTCCACAGAGTTGAAGACTTGTTGTGTGCGTTGCTTCTCTCACGAAGGTGTTCAGAGCCGGGAAGAGCCTCCCCCATTGATCAGGGTGCCAGTAGACCGAAAGGAGCCAATAGCAGACAGACCTAAGTTGGACCAGGGCAGCCATGGCAAAGCCCGGTACGAGATCGATAGATTCGACCAATTTGTAATCTTGGGGTAGGCAAATTTCGACCCCTCCTGAATGTCCAGATTCCTTTAATACCGCAAGGGAGGCAACCGTGTTTATTCTAGATGTTGCCTGCCTGAATCTTTGCAAGCAGGCTGCATTCCACTTAGTTTCCTGGAGAAGCACAGGAGTTTGGTGAGCCAAAGCTCCAATTGTCCTGAGCTTAGCAAGGCCAATGGTGTCAAAAGTGCACAGTGAAGTAACGTTCCAACTAACGACAGCTTGGAGCTTGCACGGCTGTTTTGGAAGTGCATCAAAGTAGGGAATAAGCGAATCAGCGATAAGGTTCAGAGCGAGTTGTAGCTCCTCATGAGGCAGCTGAAGATTAGCCGCAGCAATGAGATCGAAAGGCTTATCATTGGAGGCCCCAAGAGCTGACCTCAGCTCTCGACTGGTGGTGTAAATAAGTGGCAAGTTGTATGCAAGGAGGATGTTGTTGAGGGATCTAACGCGTGCATGAGGTCTACGATAGGCAACAAACGCATTCACGTGATCAAGGAAGATCGTGGATCTTGCCTTGATCACGACGTCACGAATCGACGTCATAGGGGCAGAGGGTCCCTGTGGACCCCATAGAAGCATATAAGAACGGTGGGTTGCCTATTGTAGACGTACATGCGCAGCGCTCTCTCTTGTGTGGGAAGTGCAGGGGGGATGCTGTTGTGTGCCGTGGAGTGTTGGTGAACTGTGCCTTGCTTGTAGATGGTGTATCGAACACCTTCTGGATCCATAGTGAGATGCACGGCTTGCCTACAAGGCGAGGCGAGTTTGGCGAAGCATGAGAAGTCTCTTACAACCTCGCTCAGCCACTCCTCACTTAAGTTGCATGTTGGGGACAAAACCTTGGCGGCATAATTGTCAGGAAAGAAAGGCGTGAGAAAGAGTTGAAGAAGCTCTTGCTGCCCAAAGTAGAGACCACACGGCACTGTATGACCACAAAGGTGCACTGCAGGCTCGTTCCCCTCGAAAATCAGAGAAGTTGGGGAATTGCACTTTCGCGTCAACAACTCTCTGGAGGAAGGTGCCAGGGCTGGCTCCTTTGCGCTCAATATTGACTTCTTCAATGACTGTTAGGTGTGATAAAGCAGATGCAGTATTGCAAGCCTGCGAAGAGGTTAGCGTTGCGATTGCACAATGCTCATCTTGTTCAACGTACAAGAAGAGGTCAACAGGCGGGGAGCCGATTCGGGCATTCTTCTCCTTCCAGTGCTGTACTTTTAAAGTTTCCCCATGTCCTCTTATGAGGAGGAACTGTGGAATGAATTCAACCCTGAAGGTCATAAAGTCCAAATGCAGGGCCTTTAGAAAGCTGAGCATAGCATACACTTGCCATGTGCTGGGGAGTCCAAGAATTGCAAGGCAATTTTGGCTCCCATATTGGCTATTGACTCCTTACAGTATTACAGAAGCTCGCCATAACTGGCTGTCTCTGCCCACACAGGAGACGCAGCTGAGGGTCCACACATTGCAGAACAGCTTGTATAGAAGGTGGAATTCCGGTTGCCATGGGAGGAGACTTTAACTTGGTCAATCAACACAAAGAAGGTGAGTACACCCACCTCTTAGCACAAGGTGACTTGATAGAGTGCAGGTCAGAAAAACCGACCTTTGAGCAGGGCAGCACTCTCAGCCATTTGCATCATGATCTCATTGCCAGCGCCTTATATGTCTCATCCAAAGTCTGTGTTGACTCCTGGAAGCACAAAAAGGTAACTGGAGGGCATCATTTAGTTAAAATTAGGTTCCGACCTAAACAGAAGCTAGCTAAGGATGTTGTGGCGATTCCAGTCAGAACTGTTCCTGCAGCAGCCTTTTCCATGCCCCCTGCGACAATACCTGGCATTGAGGCGGCTGAAACCAGCCCCTCCCATTTACTTCTCCGCAAGTTAATTAATACCACCAAAGCCCGACTTGTGGAGGAGCAAAACAGCGGACGTGGCCTCAGCCCGTCGGAAGCCCTGGCTGCGCAAAAAGCCACCTGCTTTCTCTGGCATGCAAATATTACAACTCAAGCCGGCGACTCAGTTGCTGCCCTAATCAGGAGGTTGGTTCAGCTATTTGAGGAAGCGCCCTTGCGCGACTATAGGAGTCCCTGCTCGAACTGTCACTTCCTTGGCCAAGCATATTACAATCCCCCTTTCACACCGATGCGCACTGGAGCAGCAGAACTCCCTAGACATTGGTTGCAAGAAGCGCTTAATAGGCGTCAGCTTGGTGCCGAGTTGAAAGCGGCTCCCTCTCCTAACCTTCGCTCACTAGTTGCGCAAAGAGATTTGCAAGCGGACAAATCCAAACTCAAATGGCAGTCATATCGCAAAATTTGTCCGCGCATCATTATTGACTCGCAACAGGTGAGAAGTGAAAATGGCCAACTTATCACTTCTATGAGTCAGCTTGATACGGCGCTTAGAGCGACAAGGGCGTTCTGGCACCACTTTCCATGCCGACAGGACAACCAATGGTCCAAACTCCTTGAGCCATATGCACAAAGGGCCCCCTTCGTGCCTCAGGACCTGCCTGATGAAAGTACGCTTTTCAAGGTCATCATCACAACTAAAGATTCCTCACCGGGCCCTGATGGAGTGCCGTATGCATTGTACCGCCAGAACCCGACATATTTTGCCAGCCTACTGGGGGACCACTTGTGGGAAATGTGCCTATCCCAAGCAGAACATTAGTTTTCATCCCTAAGGCTGATAAGGGTGCCTATGCGGAGAATTATAGACCACTTGACATGCCAGACACGAGCGACAGAATCATTGACTCTGCTGTCTATGCGGTCTTAGCACAATCCCTCAAAAAATCTTTGCATCCCGCACAGGCATTGCTCAATTACTTCAAAGAGCCACAGGCAAACTATGCACAAATGCAGCACTATCTTGAGCTTAAAGACGCTCAATATACTGTCACGTTGTCTGACTTTGCCAAAGCCTTTGAAAGAATGAACCCAGGGATTCCTTCTTGACCCTATATGCATTCGCCAGGGTCTTGCCATGGGGAGGGCGACTTCTGTAGTCTTCTTCTGTCTTGCCCTTGATCAGTTAATTTGGGCATTGCACGATGTATCCTCCTTTATTAGGCTAACGGCGTACATGGACGACAACAGTGCCGCCTCCAAAGGCCTACAATGGGTCAAGCGTGCGCAAAACACCTTTGAGCCAGCTCACAGTGCTGGTCTGCAAGTCTTGCGGCATCATTGCTTTCAAGCCGGCTTCATTTCGATGCTTACTGTTCGCGAGCGAATGGTGTTTTATCGATTGCTTCCAAATGTCTCTAAGAAAAATGGTGTGCCGTTTGTTTTGTAACCCAAAAGTTTCTGATGCTTGACATGCCTGGTATTGCGAACGACAATTTGCAAATGCGTTTGCTGGAGCTCTGTGTGTGCAGCGCTGGCTCCACCTTTCAATGCGTGAGGCGGAAGTCTGGACTCCTCAATCGCCTCCGTGTAATCCATTCGCCTCCTTGGATGAACCGCAGGAGCCGTTCGTGCCTGGAGACCTTGCGTCAACTGTTTTCAAGGTCCTCTCCGATGTGGACGTTGATGCCCAGCAACGTAAAGCGGTGAGGCTTGCAGTTGATAAGTGGATCGTAATCATGCAGAGAAACCGCAAGATGCACCCGGAGTGCGAGGTTGATCCACAGGCTTTGGAGGCATGCATTGGGTCGAGGGCCGCAGGAACAGCCTCCAAGAGAGCAGGTAGCATCCTCACGTTCCTGAGGTGGTTTGATACCATTGTTGGTGCCAACCTCGACCCCTTCACTGATGACATGTTCTGGAGGTACATGCAGTTCCTGGATGGCTCGCAGGCCCCGCCATCCAAAGCCTCTTCCTTCTTGTCCGCCTTGCGTTTTGCTTATTTCGTGATGGATGTTACTAACATTCCTAACAAAATAAGCCGCAAGTGTGTTGGTGCAGCTGAGCGTATGTTGGCTAACCTTGGGGACCTCAAGCAAGCGCCCCCACTCACCGTGGCGCAAGTTCGCATCCTTCATTCGCTGTTGCATGGACAAGGTACCTCGGATTGGGATCGGGCCTTTGCTGGATATTGCCTTTTGTGCTTGTATGCACGTGCTAGACAATCTGATTTCCGCAAGGTGGCATACGTTGACGTGGATGGAGAAGGTCGTGATGGCTACGTGGTGATCCGGGTCAAGCAGCATAAAACTGCCAGGGCAGCCAGAAGGGTCGCTCAGCTGCTCCCAATCTTGATTCCGTTGCATGGAATCTCGGATCATGAGTGGTTCGCTTCGGGTTTTTGGTTCCCGTGTGTTTTCCCACAAGTGAATCATGCACCGCCGTTTGCCTTTTGCCCAGGCATGCCTTGCACAGCTGGAGCATCTCTGGCTCACAGCTGGCCTTGACCTAACCCCTAGGTGGGGCCTTCTGCTTTTCTTCGGTCAAGGCCTTCTACGCTCTTAGTGCTTTCTAGAGCCTCCAGGCCCTGTAACCCCGGTGTTTCGTAGCCTGCCTTTCCCTGCCATGGCCTATCGCGCAAACATGCCCATCCGCACAGAGACTCGCAATGCCTTTGATGATGGGCGTCACGACTTCGTCGGCGCTTGGGAACAGCTGGTCTACATGCATGAGGGGAGACTGGCCCTCTTTGCACATCCTGCCCGAGATGACCACTCTACGCCTACTGCAGAGGCCTCTGCTTCGGGAGCTGCGAGACACACTCCTCTTGGAGCTTTTGATTTGCCTACTACAATGGCTGCGCACACGGGCCCATCCGAGCCCCATCTTGGAGTTACGGGATCCACTCCTCTTGGAGCCTCCAGCTCGACTACTACATTGGACGAGCCTATGGGCCCCGCCGAACACTTTGTTGAAGCTAAGCGTCCTACTCCTCTTGGAGCCTCAGACTCGCCTTCTGCGCCTGATGACTTCATGCCTTCAACAGAGACGTTGCCACCTTCGCCCCAGCCGGGTGCAGCCAGGTCGGCCGACATGCCCAACGAGCCTCGTGACCTGCGTCACATAAGGTCCTTGCTGGTAGACATGCACAACCACCTGGCCTGCCAAGATGCCTTGAGCCGCACCCTTATGCAAGCAGCAGAATCCAGGCGCTTAGAGTTGCATGCAGTTTCCGCCCAATTGCAGGAAACACGTGCCAGCCTGGCCCTTGCTCAACAGGCCTACACCGATCTCAGGCACGAACTCGATAGCACCTCTGCCGATTTTTTGGCTTATCGCATTCGCACAGAAGCAGAACTCTACTATCATTGCCTGGTGGTCCCCCTCGGACCCCGCGGGTATATTGCCCCGCTGCCAAGGCCTATTTTCAGATCCAGGCCAGCCTCCCGCATCCTGCCCTGCCTCGGCCACTGAGATAGCCCATCCACCTCGGATGATTGTGCAAGCATCTCAGTTGAGCAGTCCTACGCGACATGCCTCCCCGACGCCTGCCTAGCCCACGCCAGAATAACAGCTATGTTGGAGATAACTCATACGCCCAGGATGCTTGCGTAGCATCTCCTGCCCAAGATGAGCGAAACCTACCCAGCCCCTCTGCGTTGGTCCTGCGGCCGCAGCCCCATCGGGGCCGATTTCAGCGTGAATTTTTCACACAAGCGCAGAGCATGTGATCTCAGCCTTTTGCCGCGTAACATACGCACGCCATAATTTCTGCCCCTACCCTCCCGCCAGGTGCTCGCGACGACTACCTCAGCATCACCAACAACGAGAACGACCGCGTGGAGGACAACTCTAAGCCCTATTTGGGGAGTGGCACTCCCGCAGGCCTTCCTTCAGGTGATACCCCTCAAAGCTAGACCTGCCAGCACCGAGGCTCTAAAGACTGGAGCGTGCACACAGGCCCTGCCTCCTCAGCTTGGGTTTCGGCATTGCCCTCTTGCAACGCCGCCTCGCCGAGTGCCCCTCCGTGCTCCAGCGTTGCCACCCTGCTATGAGCTGCAGGCCCTCGCCTAAAAATCTCTCACGGTGAGAAGCAAGCTCTTCCCAATAATCAAAACAGGGAAGTTGCGTAAAATTGCACAAGCCGCAACTAGGTCCAGCACTTGCGCACGCAGCATGTGATGGCAGCCTCCCCCCCCCATGCCCGCCTTGTTTGCTTAACTTATAGGGGTTTGGGATGAAGCGCTGGCACACGCCACCAAAGCCTCAAGGGTGGCCGCGCTTTCTATGCTGCAGCCTAAGGGGGCCCGCCCCTTTTCTTCGCCCGCAGCGTCCAGCCAAGCCAGCCTTCATCACAGTCTGCGGCCTTGAGACGAGGCCTCAAAGGAGGCCAAAGCTGCTACGCTAGCCGCCAGCTTTAGGCCACAGCGTCAAGAGGGGCAAGATCTAGCCTCGAGCCTCAGCCCGAGGCCTACGGGCCAGCCAAACCCTTTGATTTCCGCCTTCGGCCCCAAGCCACTGCTATTCAAGCAACTCAGGCTGTTATCTCGGCCTTCAGCTTCAGGCCGCAGCCCATAGCACCCCTCGGGGTTTCAAAATCACACTCAGCCACAAAGCACGCAGCAACGCCGTTTCTGCCTGCGTCTGCCTACATTTTTCAAGCAGAACCTTTCCCCCAGGGATGGTGCCCATAAGTCAGCCTGACAGTGCCAAGGCTCCCAGACATCGAGCGCCCTGCCTTCAGGGATAAAATGACACGCAGGCACAACAAAGCACCAGCAATGCTGTTTCTGCCTGCGTTGGCCTTGCTTTTCATGCAAAATCCTGCCCTGAGGTATGCTCCTCAACAGCCAGCAGGGCAGGACAAGGACTCCCAGAAATCGAGCGCGCCAGGAAGCTAAGCCTTCTTATTGACCTTGCAGGCACACAGCCTACGATGTATGCCTGGGCGAACTCGCCAATACCCAGCCTCCGCAGCCAAGCCCCCTTCACAGCCCTGAGCCTGAAACGCCTTTGGGGAACTGGCGCCTCCAGCCTAAGGAGTGGCCCCGTTTTAGCTGCACGCGCGATGCCCCCCCTGGCAGTGAGGAAAAGTCTCAAAGCCCTTGAGACATCTGTGCAACGGGCAGGAGCGCAGGAGGGAAACTTTGGAGAACTGGTGAACTCTAGCCCAGGAAATGGCCTTCGGAAAGCATCGCTCGAAGCCCGTCCCTTGAGCATGAGGCGGAGTCTCAAAACTCTTGAGGCATCTGCCAAATACAAGAAGCCTCAAAACTTTCAGGCGCCAATGGTCCAGCTACTGCTTAGGAATATCACCCTAGCGTCCGTGTGCGCAGCTCGCGACGCCAGCCCGGCCATGTTGCCTGAGTTTTTGGGGGTTTAGGATGACACTGCCCACACGCGGTACACAGCGATGCCATCTGTGCCTATGCATTTTGCTACCACTCCTGAGCATCGACGCCCATCCTTTGGCCATGAGGTGAAGTCCCAAACCTTTTGAGACATCGGTGCAATCACTAGCAGCTTCAAAACTTCAGGCACAAATGGTCCAGCCACTGCTTAGGAAAAACTGCCTTAACAGGAAATTTGCCCTCGCGTCCGTGTGCGCAGCCCCCGACGCCAGCCTGGCCATCCTGCTTGAGCTCCTAGGGGTTTAGGATGGCACACTCCCACACGCTGCCCGCGACAATGCCTTCCATGCCTAGGTTTTTGGCTACCGCTTCTCATGCATTTTCGCCTTGACACGCGGTGAAGCCCGTCCCCTGAACATGCGGAGAAGCTTCAAAGCTTTTGGGGCATCGGTGCAAAACACAAGGACTTCAAAACTGTCAAGCACCAAAGTCCAGTCAAGGCCTAAGCAAACCGCCCTCACGTCCGCGCCGCTCGTGAATCCAGCCCGGCCATCCTACCTGAGTTCTTGAGGGTTTAGGATGACACGCGCCCACGCCCGCCCGCAACACTGCCATCCATGCCCATGTATAGGCTACTACTTCTCGTGTTTTTTCGCCTTGAGAGTGGTCAAGCCCGTCCCCTGACCATGAGAAGAAGCCTCAAAGCTTTTCGGGCATCGGTGCAACTCACAAGGACTTCAAATCTTTCAGGCACGAAGTCCAGCCGATTTCTAGGAAGTCTGCCCTCACGTCCGTGCGCAGCTCGCGACGCCAGCCTGGCCATCCTGCCTGAGCTCCCCAGGTTTAGGATGACACGCGCCCACGCCCGCCCGCAACACTGCCATCCATGCCCATGTATAGGCTACTACTTCTCGTGTTTTTTCGCCTTGAGAGTGGTCAAGCCCGTCCCCTGACCATGAGAAGAAGCCTCAAAGCTTTTCGGGCATCGGTGCAACTCACAAGGACTTCAAATCTTTCAGGCACGAAGTCCAGCCGATTTCTAGGAAGTCTGCCCTCACGTCCGTGCGCAGCTCGCGACGCCAGCCTGGCCATCCTGCCTGAGCTCCCCAGGGTTTAGGATGGCACACTCCCACACGCTGCCCTCGACAATGCCTTCCATGCCTAGGTTTTCGGCTACCGCTTCTCATGCATTTTCGCCTTGACACGCGGTGAAGCCCGTCCCCTGAACGTGGGAGAAGCTTCATTAAGCTTTTGGGGCATCTGTGCAAAACACAAGGACTTCAAAACTGTCAAGCACCAAAGTCCAGCCTATGCCCTATGCCTAAGAAAACCGCCTCACGTCGGTTGCCTGGCCTTCCAGCCTGACTTTTAGGGGCTGAGGATAGCTCATGCCCATACGCTGCCAGCGACAATGCCAATGTATGCTTATGTGCTAGCCTACCACTTCTCATGCTTTTTTCGCTTGAGAGTTTTGGTCAAGCCCGCCCCTTGACCATGAAGAGAAGTCCTAAAACTTTTGGGGCTCCGGCGCAATCCACAAGAACCTCAAAAAATGTCAGGCGCGAAGGTCCAGCCAATGCCTATGAAAACCGCTCTCGCGTCTGCGTGCGCAGCTCGCGACGCCAGCCCGGCCACCCCGCCTGAATTCTTGGGGGTCTAGGATGGCGCGCGCCCAATGCCATCCATGCCTAGGCATCATGCATTTTTGCCTAGAGAGATGCGGTCAAGCTCGTCCCTTTGCCCTGAAGAGGCCTGTGTGCGCCAATTCTGACATCTTGCGAAATGCACAGACAGACTTAGGCATTGGCCTCCGAGGGACTCACAGCGCCCAGCGTGCGATCTGGGCAGCAAGGGATGCCCAGACCCCCGCTGCAGCGAATCCCCCACAAGGAAATGGCATGCACTGGCGCAAGCGCGCTGCTTGTTTCGCCGGGCCTATATCAGGCGCACGTATTGACATGCTCTGCGTGTCATAGTTACGTGGTCCGCCTCGGACCTACACTGGAGCCTTGCCCAGCCGCCTGCCGCCTGTGCCTGAATCGAAGATCCCGCTCTTCCTTGCAAGGATTGATGGTCCGCCTCGGACTCACGCTGGAGTTTTTTCCCAGCTGCCTACTTATTGCTCATGCCTCACCGCAAAAGCCCTGCCACTGTTTCTTCTTGCAGCGCGCTGCTTGTTCTCGCCGGGCTTGTTCTTAGGCCCACGTCTAGACATGCTCTGCGTGTCATAGACTCGTGGTCCGCCTCGGACTCACGCTGGGACTTGCCCAGCCGCCTATGCCCGAGTCGGAAGCTTCAGCATTCTCCTCGCAAGCGCATTGCCCCTGCCGCCAGGCTTATCTTATGTCCACGCATGGACATTCCTTGCGTGTCACAGACTACTGGTCCGCCTCGGACTTACGCTGGAACTTTGCCCAGCCGCCAACGTCTGCGTGCCTGGCTCTAGACGCAAATTTTGCTTGCCAACAGCGGTGCGCTCAGATGCCATTGGGTTCGCCCCACGCCCACATTTAGACATGCCCTGCGTGTCATAGACTGGTGGTCCGCCTCGGACTCACGCTGGAGCTCTGCCCAGCTGCCTCCGCCTGAGTCGGAAGACTCCGCCTTCTCCTCCATCTTCGGGGGAAGCACATCCGCCTCGGATGTTTCGCAGGATTTTGGGGCTG
>CAJNDS010000582.1:33182-109984 GCA_905221605.1 Symbiodinium natans | reverse complement strand
ACCCGCAACACTTGCTAGAACTCCTACTCCTACTGCCAAACCTTTGAACCCTACCCCTCCAGAGCCCCAATTTAAAGGGAACCCGTTCTCTTCCCCACCAAGAACCCGCAGGTTTTTTCATGGCATCAGTAGCCTCCCGCATCAAGCCGCCCTCTGAGGCAGCGTCGCGCTGGCGGCGTCCCTGGTTTTCTTCTGGACTTCCACCCCGGGCAGCAGGCAGGGGCTTGGTTCTTTAGGTCCTGAAGAATAAACACCCCAATAAGGTACCCGCCTAATACCCCCATTTAGGGTTCTAGATTACGGTCCTCTTGTGGGGGTTTGTATATGTTCGTGTTACAAATGGCCGAACCCTTTATTCAGGTATGATTATTTCTATCGCTCTTCCGGAGAGCTTTACAACAGAACGCCCCGGCGAGCTGGCGGGCGGGGGAGGGAGGAGCTAGGGCCGCCATACAGGGTCCGCACTCAACGCACGCGCGCGCGCGCTCGCGTGCGCAAGCGCGCCTCAACGCCAAGAGTTTAGGGTGCATGGCTTGCGGGATGAAGAGGTTTAAGGTGGGTTTGCGGTTTCGGGTTCTTGGGTCCAAGATCCGCCCCCCTGTCCCCCCGTCAATACTATGTGCTTGGGGTTCATCGGGCAGGGATCCAAAGGCCTGGAGGGGCTTGAGCCGGGGGTGGGTTTAGGGTTTAGGGTTTCGGGTTTCGGGTTTCGGGTTTAGGGTTTGCCATATTTGGGGTCCAGTTAAAGCCCTATGCCTTCTTGAAGGAGCCGAATGAAATCCGAAGACGATGCCCAAAATCGAGACGCCCACTACCCCTCATTGAACGAACCTGCCGTACATCAGATTTAGGATCCCTACATAGTTCAAGGTATCTTCTTTAATTGAGGGTTCTTGGGCCCTCTGAAGTTTGAATACCCTGGGCTCTGAACCCTAAAGAAAACCCACACCCCCATATAATGTAGTTCAAGGTACATTCCTACACTTGAAAGCCCATTCCACGCAAGGTGGGTCAAGGGGATTCTAGTTGCTAAGGACACCGGCCCAAAGATACCAAGACCCCCCATAATTTGAGGAATCTTCCTTATATCATAGTAAGGATCCCCTTACAACTTAAGGCATGTTCCTTAATTAAGGGGCATAAAGGGGGCTCTCTTTCAACAATCCCTAAACCCTAAACCCTAAACCCTAAACCCTAAACCCTAAACCCTAAACCCTAAACCCTAAACCCTAAACCGGGGGAGTCTGCAGGTCTGAGAAGGAGATCGGGGAAGAGGTGGAGTCATCAACAGCAGAGGCCTCCGAATTTCCGAGGGTCTAGGATTGAGGGGCCAACACTTCTGAGCCTTATGAACCTTAAACGCCTGAACCCGGTTGAACTCTAGCAGTTCTTGGGGGTAGGGTTTTGTTTTGGGGTTTAGGGTTTAGGGTTGAGGGTTGAGGGTTTAGGGTTTAGGGTTTAGGGTTTCAGGGTTTAGGGTTTAGGGTGTAGTCTTGGGCGCATGGCAGGGTGTCGGTGTGAGGGTGAAGTGTGGTGCCCGACGTTTTCAGGGGCCCGAAAGCCTAAACCCGAAACCCGAAACCCGAAACCCGAAACCCGAAACCCGAAACCCGAAACCCTGGACCTAAACCCTAAACCCTAAACCCTAAACCCTAAACCCTAAACCCTAAACCCTAAACCCTAAACCCTAAACCCTAAACCCTAAACCCTAAACCCTAAACCCAACACCTGAACCCCCCAAGTGCCCTTTAAGATGCCCTGAATACCCTTCATTAAGGTACACCTAGGCCCGAGTTGCAGGGCACTTGGGGGGTGCATGTAAACCCAGCCCCTACATCCTCGAAAAGCTCAAGCTAGCCTGTCCCTTACACCTGGGACCCCGAGTAGGTCCCTCTTCCCTTGTTCTTTTAAGGATTAGGGTTTAGGGTTTAGGGTTTAGGGTTTTGGTAGGTTCCTCTTCCCTTGTTAGGTTTAGGTGTCCTCCAAAAGGGCACCTTTCTTAGGCCACTCTCGCACGCCTGTTCCACCCACTCAGCAGCTTCGTCAACTCCATCAAGCTAAGAGCCCCCCAACAACATCCAAAGCAGCCCTAAGCCCTAAAACCATGCGTCCCCTTACAGCCCTTGGAGGCTGTAAGGGCGTTTAGTGCCAGAGCTTTGGTTTTAGGGTGCGGTGGTTTGCGGCATGGTTTTTGCGGCTTGGTGGGGGTCCGCGCGATCCGAAGCCCTCGAAGCCCCAAAACCCTGAGCCCTACTCACCCTCCATGCCCAACGCATACTGGACAATCATGTTGGGAGCTTTCCCGGTGCAGAGGGCTGGTTGTATCTTCACATTGGAGGATATGGAAATGTTGAAACCCTCAGCCCTGTATAAGCCCTAAATCCCGAAAGCCGAAATGCTAGGTGGTTGGGGGTGGGGGTGTCACGTGGATTCCCGCCTATTTTTCCTGGGGTCAGTCGCCTATTCTACCACCGTGGGGGGGGAAAGAGAAAATAGGCAGCGAGTATCAGTTCTGTAAGGTTCCAAGACATGGAAGTCAGTGCGATTTGTAATGAGCAGCTGTGTTATGAGCACGGTGATCAACCCCCCAACACGTCCCAGATCCAGAAATAGGTGGCCTACCTATTTCGACCCCCCCTCGCCCCGCGAATTGGTCATCATGAAATGCCTAAACGGGGCTGACAGCTGTGGGTTACGTCCCAAGCAGACAAGGACTTCGGTATGAGTGTGGATGGAGGGTTGGTTTTCGTTATTTCTCGGGATGGGGGTTGGACGCGCCTTGGCTGGCAGTTGAACTCAGAGAATGATTCGCGAGTACAAAGTGAACCTTGGTTTTTGCTGCTCAGTATCATTTTCCCGCAAGTGCACAATGAGAGTACTACAAGCACTCGCACTCAGTTCGTTCACACAATCCATTGAATTCATGCGTGGTTTGTTCATTCATTGCAATGCTTTATTTTATGCTATTAGTAATAGAATAGTGTTATCTTCATGTCTTTCTATATTCTTGGGCTTCTTGTTCGTGCAGCAACCCCACGTTTCCAAGTTCACAGCCGTTTATGTTGATAACTAGTTCTTTAATGAGTGAATGTGCGAACGTACACTCACTTGTACACAATCCTTGGCAATGCAGTAGTTTAGGGGCTTTTGCTAATGGAAATCTCCAAAAGAACAGAAGGAAATATATGACATAAATCAAGAGATGTGAGAAAGATGAAAGACATGGCACTTTTTTCCGTATTGTTCATGCATTGAATCGTTTATGCGCTTCGTATGTATTTTCTGGAGGACGTACGAAGCGAGGAAACAACGTGAAGACAAGAAAGAACAAAGGCCCTAAACCCTAAACCCAAAACCCTACACCCTACACCCTAAACCCTAATCCCTAACCCCTAAACCTTAAACCCTGAACCAGTGCATTAAACTTTACTTCGCGGGCACCTTCATAGCTCGAAGGAGGGCTACGTGCGACGACCCCCAAGTGCCCTGTAGGGCTTGGGGTTTAGGGTTTAGGGTCTAGGGTTTAGGGTGTAGGGCTTAGGGTTTAGGGCCGCCTTAAGGTACACTCAGGCGGTTGTTACGGGTATGGGCCAGCCGGCAACCGCGCGGGGAAGTGGTCAAGGGCACGTATTATCCCAGTTATTACTGTACTTAAAACCCACTTATCAGCCCCCTTACGTGCCCCAATATGGTTAGAAGTGGGTTGTCAGTACAGTTCTAACTGCCCCCTGTCTGGATGCCATGAAAAGGAAGCTGTATCTCCTCCATCCAAGTAACCCTGAAACTCCAACCCCTCAGCTCCACAATGCAGTACCCCTGAACCTTCTAAACCCTAAACCCTAAACCCTCAACCCTAAACCCTAAATTCCCACCCAGGCCTGCTTAGGCCGTACCCACCCTTTTCTAGGGTGCCTGGACTCCTGGCCCCCCCTACCTCCCCCCCCCCCCCCCCCCCCCCCCCCCCCCCCCCCCCCCCCCCCCCCCCCCCGGCCCCCTGGCCCCCGGTTGCCTCCCTGGCCCTCACTCCTAGAGCCCCTCCACCGCCCGAACCTCTCCTACCAACCGTTCAAAGAATGGGGGTGGGAAGTGGGAATTTAGGGCGTTGGCCCGAAATCCTCAAAAGAGAAAAGTTGGGTGGATGCCTGCGTAAGCAGGGGGTGGGAAAAATAAAACAACCCAACCTTTCTGGTTGTGGTGGCTCCAACTTCAATATACGCCGCCGCGACATATGCCGCCCCCTCGCTGTTGGGGCGCCATCTCCGCATGAAATCTATTGCCGCGGCGCGGCGAGAAGCCCTAAACCCTAAACCCTAAACTCTAAACCCTAAACCCTAAACCCTAAACCGTTAACCCCTAAACCCTAAACCCTAAACCCTAAACCCTAAACCCTAAACCCTAAACCCTAAACCCTAAACCCTAAGCCCTAAACCTTAAACCTAAACCCTAAACCCTAAACCCTAAACCCTAAACCCTAAACCCTAAACCCTAAACCCTAAACCCTAAACCCTAAACCCTAAACCCTAAACCCTAAACCCTAAACCCTAAACCAAACATGGGGGTTTGGGAATCCCGACGCGGCCTTCCACACCTTCGGACACGCTGCGGAATTCCGGGGACCCCTCGCAGACCGCAAATGGCGCGGAGGTCCTTCGCGTTCGTGGCGCTTGTGAGGGGTTTTGGGGTTTGGGGTTAAGGGTTTAGGGTTTGAGGGTTAGAGGGTTTTTGGGGTTCAGGATTCGGGGTGTTAGGGTTTTTGGGGCTTGGAGGGCTTTGCAAGAATTCAGGTCTTTGGGGTGGTTCAGGGATTTAGGGTTTGGGGTTTTGGGGTCTAGCCCCATAGACACGGGGAACCACCGTCACTGAAGAGCCTTGGAACCTACCTGCCCAGACGTTAGGGTCTCCGGCAAAGGGAACCGAAACATCATTTTGCCGGGTTCTAGGGCTTAGGGGAATTAGAAGGGGTATGTCGGGAAGTTGAGAAGTACAGACATCCCTGCATTTGAAGGGAAGAGATCGGCCGCCTCATGAGAATTGGAACGGCCCTGGCATCATCCCAGTCCGACCTTGTACCCCTCCCCTTCGCCCCTGGCTGCTTTCCTGTACCCCTGCGGATGGGTTTCGCGATTGGCCGCCCAGGCTCGAAGCAAATCCCAAACCCTAATCTTCATGGAGGTAGAGCCCCCTAAAGAGCGGCAAAGGACTTGGCATGTGGGGTTTGCGGGTCACAGCTTGTTTTGGGTTTCTTAAGTATAGCATTGAGCCCTCTTCTCGATGGCTTCGGGACCTTTACGGCTCAACCCTGAACCCCAGATGGACAGCCAGAACTCCTTCCGGTGCCGCTGCTGCCTCGGCCAGCCTGCGCAAGAATGCCAAACGAAGATGGGTCCAAGTGGGTCCAACGTTTCGATGTCAGCTCCCCTCCCCCCATTGGGGTTTTGAAAAACCGAATCCATCACCCTACGAGAACCACTCCTCAACACTTATAAACCCTTTTAAGCCCCTAAACTTTGCACTCCGAAACCCCCCGAGTCTGGGTGCTGCACTGTTCTGGTGATCTCCAAGGCAGCCCAGATTTGTTTGAGAATGTCGGAGCCGGAGAAGCCTCGGGGACAGACTGAGACTTCTTTCGAGAGGCTGCACCCCAAAGTCTACAAAATCCAAATCCTGAGCCCGAGAATCGAAACCCTAAACCCCTGAACTCTAAACCCGAAACCTTAAACCCCGAACCCTAGCGGGTTTCGGGTGGGGGGTTTCCTAAACCCCACATCCGAAACCAGAGACCCGAAACCTCTCTTCCGCCGCAAAATCCTCTGGGGCCTCCGACTCGGCAACCGAAGGAGCGTCTGCTGCGCCTCAGACGCCAACTCCTCGAGCCTCGACTTTGGTTGAGCCGACATTTCTGTTTGGGAGTTTTTTTTTTATGGCAGCCATGCGCATGCAAGTGCTTTGGCGTGTCTTTTGAACAAGTGGGGGCAGCGCGTCGGCGCAGATTCCAGGAAAGACAGGAAGAGGGGGTCCCTATTAAGGAGGTGTTTGAGGCCTAAGAAGTCTTGCCTCTGCTCCTCCGTGTTTATGCGGTTTAGCCGTATGTATTCTTTAAGCACCGGTAATGCATACTCGGTATTGAGTTCCAGCCAATATCTTTGAGGATGTCCTCTGTGTGAAGACTTCGTGAATTTGATCCTATCTTTACAACCCGGAGAGTATACTACGTGGTGCACCGGATTGTTGGGCGGTGTAGCCAAGCTGTTTGCCAATTGCTTTAACTGAGCAGAGGTCAAAATTTGGGATGGTAGCGTGGGGCGGCCCGCTAGCGTCCATACCCTTCGATTCGAGATGTGAGAATAATATGAGTCCTTGACTCCTAGTGCTCTCCGAAGATATTTGTGGTACCATGCATCTATGGTCTTTAGGTGCTTAATTTCCAGAGTAAGCGTATCCAATCCGTACAGTAATGTAGGCAAGACTATGGCATGGAAGATTCTAGTTTTAGTTCTAGAATTGATGCGTGACCTCCAGAAATGTTGGAGTTTGATGTAGGAAATGTGCGCCTTGGCTTTACGAGCTTCTATGGCATGCTTAGTGGCCTTGTCCCATGTAACCTGAGAGCCTAAATATTTAGTGTCAGTGGTTATGGGAACCGGGGAGCCATCGGCAAAGTATAGGACCTGGGGGGCGTCGGCGTTGTACTCCAGAGAGACTGTTTTTTCTTTGTTCAGAAGCATCCCGTATAGGGTGGCTTCTACCTCAATTGCTTAAGTATGTCGTTCATTTGTGGCTTTGTAACCGAAATGAGAAGCGTGTCATCAGCGTATTCTAGATCGTATACTGGTTTGCCTACCGACCAGGAGTTAGTGGGGGTGCCATGTATACGGAGCCTGCGGTCTACATCAGAGAAAAGCACTGTCATAACCATGATAAATAAATACGGGCTTAGGGGGCAACCTTGCCGAATACCGGTGTGCGGTGTAGCCTTGGCGGTGTCCCCGAAGGGTCCTCGCGTATAGAATGTCTGGTTGGTGTAAAGATCTCTAATAATGTCGACATATTGGCGGTGTACTCCAAGGCGCTCCAGTGCTATGATCATAGAATCATGATCAACTTTGTCGAACGCCATTCTCCAATCGAGGAATAGCAGCTGAAAGGGAGAGCCTGTTTTCAGCGCTAGGTCTTGCAATCTGCGTAGGACGAACAGTGGTTGTTGCGTGGATCTATTAGCCCTAAAACCAAATTGCGTGCTCCGAAGCTGATGATCGTGCGCTTTAGCCAATCTTTTTTGAAGTAATGCCGCGTAGATCTTATAGAAAGTATTTAGCAAGGAAATTGGCCTATAATTAGCAGGGTCAGAATCCGAACCTTTGCCTTTATAAATACTAACGATAAGAGCCTCTTTCCACTCTTGGGGAACCGTTGCGCTACTGAAGCATTCGTTGAACATTTCCAATAGCTGTTGTTCCCCGATGTAGTCCAGAAGTAGCACCAGCTCATTGTGAATGTTATCTGGACCAGGCGCTTTAGCCTTTCGTAATTGCTTGAAAACATCGGAAAGTTCTATCAGGGTGAAGGGTGGGGGCGGTGTAGCCGAGGGCGCGTATAAAGAGGGTGACTCCCGTAGTAATTCTCTTTCTTCTGCCGTGACCGTGGTGGGACCCCATTGTACATTGGCGAGGTGGTCTGCAAACGCCTCGTGCTGTTTATCCCAAGGTACCGGCCGACCTTCCTTTTTTAGCCTGGATTTTCGTTCTCTAAATCCCGTTTTCATTTTTCGGAGGTTCCGCCAAAGTGCTTGCGACCCCTGATTATGGGATTGCAGGACCTGATCCCTTAGCCATTGGCGTTTTACTTTGCGGGCTTGCGTTTTGAGCCTTTTGTATTCCTGAGTGGCCTGAGGGTCTCCATGTAATCTGCGCTGTTTTACTGCTTCGATGTCCGCTGCAAGTGTTGGAGTAATCCAGCACGTCCTGGGTTTGACCGGCAGTTTAGTGAATGTATTCTCCGCCGCCGTCAATAGGGCCTGTGAGATGCGGTCCGGCGCGTTTTTGATGATGGGGAGGGGGGCTTGTGCGTCTGCCAAAGGGAAGTTAGTAGGGGTGAGGTAGAAGTGTTGTTCAGAACGGCCACCTATCCGTACACCATCTCGTTTTGCTTGTCCTGCAAGTGCATCCGCCATGTCATTATATTCTTGTCCTGAGTGGCCTTTAACCCAGGTCCATTTGATTGTTGTTCTGGCCTTTAATAGGGAATAAATACGCTTGGCGGAGTAGACCATGGCTTTGTGCCTAGTCGGGCGAAATGCTCCTGTAACCATGCCTTCCACCCACTTACTGTCAAAGCAGAATGTAACGGTGGGAGGGATAGGGTCCATCGACAGTAAATACAACGCTGCTTCCATCCATGCGGACAATTCTCCGGTATTGTTACTACCTACCACCGCTCCTAGTGAAAAAGGCGAAGTACCCGTAATTACCGGTCCCCTGGCTTTGTGCGTGGGGACTCCATTTATTACCGTAACGAAACCCCAACCGGCTGGCGTTGTACTGGTGCATTTACCTCTCGAGCCTGAACCATCGGTATAAACTTCTACTGGAGGCGAAGGTTTTGGCGGTGTAGCCTCGGTATCCTCTAGATATAGTGCGTTCCTAAATTCTTTGTTGAACTTCTCGCGCTGTTGTCTGGTGGCGTTGTACTCCAGGGGGCGGGTCTGGGTTGCCTCTGCCTACGTGCCCCTAGCCGGACGCTGAGCTCTGTAAGAAGTAGGTAATGATCGCTTGGAAAACCTGTATTGTGTACAGCTTTTATTTTTCGGATCGTGGGGAGCCATTTCCTAGGGGTAATCAGTCTGTCCAAGCTTTGAAAGCGGACAGGGTCTATGTGCGGTGTAGCCAGTTTATTGGGGGGGAGGGTATCTAAACCCAGGAACGCTCGAATCTCCGAAACCAGCGAAAGCTGATCTGACTCTGGCAAGGGGAGCGTGGCAAAACGATCCCACATTTGTAGAAGAATTAGGGGGTCGAGAATGAACTGGTCCCAGTTGTCCGGAGGTGAGAATTTATCCCTGTAAGTGACATGCTTGGTCAGGTTGGACTGTTTAAAGGATAAAGCGTCTGCAAATCCAAGGGATTTTAACAAAGAAGTGTAGAATGTGCGGTTGGAGTGCGTTTTAGTGTTGGCAGCGAGTTTGCCCTTACCGTAGATATGAGGCCCCAAAAAATCCTGCTCAGCAGAAAACCTACCTTGTAACCTGACGTTGTGGTCTCCTACCACGTAAACCGGCTCAGGTTGTGGAATTGTTGTAAGAATGTCTTCCAACATGTTCCAGAATGGGGTCTTACGCTCCTCTTCCTGCGATTTGTCGTGTGGGGCATATACCCCAATAATATGAATGGAGCCTGATTTGGATGAGATGATAATTTGCAAGATACGAGAAGTGTGTTGAATGATGTTGCAAATATGAGGAACCATTTTTGGCGATATAACCGCTGTGACCCCTGACCATTTATCCTTGTTGTTACCATTAACCACAAAAAGGTAGCCCTGACTTTGAAATGAGTAGTATGACTTAGAGTGGGTTTCCGTTAACATCAAAACATCGAGGTGCTGGGTATGCATGAGAGCAAGGACCTCTTGATGCTTAAAGAGTTCAGCCATTCCCTGAACATTTTGTGCGCCTATTCGAAGAGAAGAACCATAAGCTACGGGCGGTGTAGCCATTAGCTTTGTGGTCTTTCCCTTCCTAACTCCAATTGCCGATTGTCGAAGAACGAGCCTACGAAAATTTCCGGCATTGGTTGTCTTCCTGTCTTTCCCATGATCTGCTTTCAAGGGAACCCTTCCCTTTACCAGGTTGTTTCCCGTGTTCCCTGGCAATATGTTAGCCCTAAAGGACCCCCGCCACTGACGATAATATCGTCTACGTAGACAGCGAGCCCCGGGTCCCCGACCTAAAAGAGCTTTGGCGGGAAGGGGTGGGGACAAACACTCTTCGTTAACCACCGGAGTGGCACCCGGCAAGCCTCGTTGAGGCGGTGTAGGCTTACTAGCAAGAATGAAAGTATTCTTTAAATTCATTGAATTCCCAGTGCCCTTGGAAACTTTCTGCCCGACCCCTTCAGGGTAAGGCTGGGTGTGGGTAGGGTGGAGGGTAGGGGAACCAAGCGGGTGACAGCCCGTCTTGTTTTGAACAAAACGGCGTTTTGGCTTTGTAACCTTTTTGGAGAAGGAAATCTTAAGTCCCTCTTTATTTCTGAAACATGTTCTTCGCCCTGTTCGTGGCGGTGTAGCTCGGGGGTTTAGGGTGGGGAGCTCCTCTGGGATAGGGGATTTGGGCTGCCGATGTGCTAAAAGAAACGCTCTTGAAAGTTTCAGTTCAGGTAGGGGAGTGGGGTTTGGAGGTATGAGATCATTGAGGGAGATCTCTACTCTAGTTGCGGTGTTACCATTGAGGGTATGCATCAGACGGTTAAGTGTTCTTTGGAGTACACCTAGATAGTCAATGGTATACCCCAACCTAAGAAATCCCTGACCCGGCGGTGTAGCCTGTGCTGTGTTCTCTGTTCTTTTTGTTCTGCAAGATCTTGCGGAGCGGCAGATCATTGTTGCGGAGCGTGCCATGGTGGAAAAGGCTCCGAAAACGGCCAGGGCATCCAGGACTACAATTAAGGGGTTATGGCGGTGTGGACAGGTATAGTAGAAAACTGTAAATGCTGCTATTAGATGCCAAAGGAGTGCCCTAGATAGGTGGGGACAGGCGGGTTGTTTGTGACGCTTCTTACCCCTAAACTGTGATCTACGAAGAGGACTCCTATCCCAACCAATGCATCTACTGGTGAGGTGGGGTTCCTGGAATCTGCTGGGCGTTTTACCCAGGAAGGAAAAGGCGCTACCTCCCTGTCTCTTAAAGGCAGCCGTGCTCAACCCGTACCCGCGGCGCAGTCTGCGTTGAGAAAGTTCAAAGGTGGGCAGACGCAGCCTTAAATGTGGGATTAGGGCGGTGTAGTCCGGGGAGCACTGGACTGCAAAATTTAAACATGCAAAAGGCGCTGAGGCCATACCCGCAATGCTGTATCGACCCCGTCACTTGCCTCTACCCTTGCCGGGGCCTGGCTCAGAGGGCGCGGGTCCTTGCGGAAGATTGGCTCCCGCCGCTGGCGGTGTAACCACGGGAGCCCCCTCAAAAGTTCCGGCCTGGTAGTTCCCCACCTTATGCTGTGGGGCAGCTACCTTATCGCAATATTCATCCCAACAATAGCTGACAGCATCAACTTTGCTGATGGTCATGGGGATCGGGAAGGGATTCATGGCCGAATTATAGATAAACGGCGCGCTCCAGTGGCGCTGCGATTTACCCAGGGAAATACCCTTCGAAGAACCTTTGGCTCCGAGGGCTGCCTGGGTGAAAACTTGCTTCTCGGCGACGTCCAACTCGTGCTGAACTCCAAAGGTCAGCTGGTTCCAGCAGTGGGCCCAAAGGTTCTCCTCGTCCCCATGCGGCGGTTTAGCTGACATGAGGTCGAACAGCTCCGCGTCCACTTCGAGGAGGCCACGTAGCTCACCACTCTGCTCGTAGTACGTCATCCGGGCCCAAGCGCGGGCTTGGGGGTTGAATTCCTTCGTGGCGGCGGGCTTCATGACTGTCAGCGTGCGCCAAAGGATGACGATGGGCTCCGGCGTTGTACCCTGCACCTCCGAGGAGCGGTTTATCACAGTGAGTGCCACCCGCAATGGGAGCTCAAGCTTGCGCTGGAACTGCGGTGAGGCTGCGGTAACCCGGATGTGGTGCTGCTTGACGGGCGTTTTAGCGTCCTTGTACAGAGGGCATCCGGCTCCACCACCGTAAGCGTCAACGAATGCCTTGCGGCACGAGAAGTCCTTGAACTGCAGCATTGTCACCGTAGACCACGCGTGTGGGCCTGCTGGCGGTGTAGACGGCTCCACTGCGAGGGCAGAAAGACACCAAAGTCTGCAGGAGTCGGAGGCGTTGTAGACGCGCTGGTGGATGAACTGCTTGATGTGCTCCAGCTGCTCCAGCATCCAGTTAATCTGAAAGAGCCTGTCCGCGGGTGCGAGCGTTTTATCCCAGCCAGACGTGACCACTAGCATGGCGCTCTCCTTCTTTTGCTGCTGTCTATTGTCTGAGGCTAGCCACTGCAGAGACTCTTGGGTCTTGAGGATCTTGTCGTCGAGCTTGCCGATGACGTTCTCGACCTGCGTGATGAGGTTGAAGATTTCGGGTCGCAGGACCCCGAGGTGGTAATCGCGAATGGTCTGGAGAACCTCATTCCTTGTTGGGAGCGGTGTAGCCATGTAGGCTTGCATAGCCCCCACATCGTTAATGTCCACGCCCCTTTGCGCAGCCGTCATCTGGTAGGCGATGTCCGTCTCAATGGGCATGGGCTGGAAGAGGGATGAAGGGGTCCGCCTCTCTGTCGGGGGATCGCGTACCCCTTCTTCCACAACGGCGTCCCTCTGCGCGGTCTCCATGACATGGTCCGAGGGCGGTGTAGCATGGGACTGGACCGTAGACGCCAGGGTGGACGGGGGCCCTCTCTTAGCAGCGCGTCTTGAGTCGAACCACATGTCCTGGCCGGCGTTGTAGACGTCGTGCTGTGTGGCCTGCCTCTGTGCCTCGAGGTGGCGGTAGGCCTGGCTGAGCTCTGCCCCCAGTCCGGAGTCGCGTCCGCTCATGGCTGCGGACGGTTCGAAAAAGCCCTGCAAAATGCCGGGCGTTGTAGCCAACGAGACTACAAGGAAAAAGAAAGCAAAACTCAAGTAGGTGACACCATGCAACATCGTACACAGCGGTAAAGCCTTCAAGCCCCCCACTAACATGCACATGCTCTCGCTGGCAGCCAAATGCCTGTTTAGGGGGTTTAGGGGTTAGGGCTTAGGGTTTAGGAGGTTTGGGGGTGTTTGGGGGTGTTTTGTGCTTCTGGGGTTATTGGTGGGGGGTTTTGGGGTTTTGGGGGTTTTTGAGTAGTTGGGGAATTTGCGGATTTGGGATTTGGGGGTCTTTGGGGCTTTTGGGGTTTGGGGGGTTTAGGGTTTAAGGGTTTTGAGTAGTTGGGGAATTTGCGGATTTGGGATTTGGGGGTCTTTGGGGCTTTTGGGGTTTGGGGGGTTTAGGGTTTAAGGGTTTTGGGGTTTTGGCTTTTCTTGGATTGTTTTGGGGTTTTTGGGGTTTAGGGTTTAGGGGCTTTGGTGTTTTGGGGTTTTTCGGGTTTGGGGTTTAGAGTTCAGGAACTAGGTTTAGGCTTAGGGCTTAGGGTTTGGGGTTTAGGGTTTAGGGTTTTCAGTGGGTCACAGGGTGTGTGCGTTCTTTGATTTTTGGGGTTTTGCGGCTTTGGGGGGTTTAGGGCTTGGGGTTTGGGTTTTTTGGTGTTGGGGTTACTTGGCTGCACTCAGAAGGGTAGCTATAAATTTAATTTTTAGCTGCCCCCTTAAGAAACCCAATAAACCCAAAAAGGTTAAGGATCTAAAGTTACAGTAAAGCACCACAAAGGTTAGGGGTTGCTTGGGGTTTTTGGCTTTGGGGTTTTTGGCTTTGGGGCTTCGTTCGCTGGAGTCTGCTGCCCTTAGAACGCCAACCAACACACTTAAACCCCTAAACAACTATGACCCCCAAGGCCCCCCTTGTCGAAGTCTGATCCCCCTAAACCCAAAGCTTGTAATCCCTACCCTTTAGAACTCTGAACCTCTGAGCCCTAAAACCCGAAACCCGAAACCTCTAAATGCCTGAGCCCCCCTAAACCCTAAACCCTAAACCCTAAACCCGAAACCCTAAACCCTAAACCCTAAACCGTATAAACCCTAAACCCTAAACCCTAAACCCTATAAACCCTAAACCCTAAACCGTATAAACCCTAAACCCTGATCCCGAGAAATAAACCCTAAACCGTATAAACCCTAAACCCTATAACCCTATAAACCCTATAAACCCTAAACCCTCAACCCCATAAGCCCTAAACCCCAAACCATAGAAACCCTAAACCCTATGCGGAGCTGCAGTTGGTATTGTAGAAAGGAGTTGATATTGGAAGGTGAAGGGGTCAATGTACCCGGTACAAATTTATGGCTCAAGAACTTGGGCATGCGCCCTGAAGAAAGAAGTGTGGGTTGGTTTGGTGCTGGTTGGTCCAGGGGATCAAGGGCTTCTGTTGGGGTTGACTGTTTTGTTCCCTGTCCTCCTTCGGTTGCCCCCCGTAGGTTATGAGCCCAAATTAGGCTTCCTGCGGAATTGGTAAAGATTTTTCGTTTGTTTAACGCCATGGACATGATGCGGCGTCGCTCTGAGCCTGGACTGTCGCCAACGGCCAATGAAGCCGAAGGAAATCGTGGTGATGGGGGTGAAGAACGACAACAAATGGTACAAGCGCTGACAGATGGTAGGGAGGTTGCAATGATACAACCAACGCCTCAGGTGGAAAACGAAGTGGTTCCGGTTCCAGCAGCAAATCCTTTCTGGAGCGAGCGGGCTCAAGAAGAAATGAGACTGAGGCAATCAAGGCCGGCAAGTCTTCCTGCGAGCGGAGGGGATAGAAGTGGTGAAGGTACGAGGAGGCCGCCTTCGCTGCAAGATCTTTTGGGTCAGGAACCTGCACCTGTTGAGAGACCGTCGTCAGGCTTAATGGGCCAGATGGAACGAGGTACTATTGGTGGAGTGCAAGCAGACGAAGAGCTCATTCCTGATGTTGGTGGTGAAGAACAAAGTGAAGATATGGCGGTGGTAAAGCGTGCACTGAAAGAGTTGCTTGTGCAAACAAAGGAGCTGGGGAACAGGTTGCATCGGGCGGAGGAGAAAAGCTATACCTCTGCTGCATCTGGGTCAGCTTCAAGAGCACGGAGCACTGGAGTGGTGGACGCAAACACTGCATATCCTCTAGGAATGACTCCAGAGAAGCAGTACCTGCCAGGACAAGTTTTCTACACGGATGGTATGGGTGGTTTTTGGACTGTGTTGCCTGATGGGACATGGCTGCCTATTGAGGGCTACGACCTGCCAAAGGGTTGTGATCTTCAATCCTTGCCTGGGTCCAGGAAGGGGGATGTTCAAGTGGAGGATGAAAAAGAAGTGCCAATGATGCATGTAGCTGAAGGGAAGAAACCCTCCAGATTGCCTCCATTGAATTACCCCACGGGAGGTCCTGCAAGTGGTGGATATGCAAGTGGACCACCTGGTTTAACACATGTTCCGATTACTTCCTTGCCATCAGGTGTTGATGGTTCTGCCGCACCTGTGGGGAACCAGCCCGGTTTTGTTTCAGCTCGGGAAACTGCAACGCAAGAGAACTCAGCAGGATCGGGTGGATATACAATGGTGGATGATGTTCCGTATCGGTGGAAAATGGTTGCTGGCAAGTTGGAATTAGAAAAGGTTCCGCTCACAGCTGTTACGCCTGGCATCGGACATGGACTACCTCAAGGGCCTGGTGGTAGGGTCAGTTTACCTCCTGGAGCAGTGGTGCCACGTGGTATGCCAATCATTGGTGATAGTTCTGGAACCGAACGTCCGGAGGCTCTTGGGAAGCATGTGATGAGCCTTCCAACTTTGGCAGACTACACACCAAGCAAACCGACGGCACTGGGTGATTGGATCGCAATGATCGAACCAATGTTGTCTTCGCTGACAGATACAGGAAGAGTGTGGTGGCAATGCGTCTACTCAAAGGCATATCAAGCGTATGCCAAATGGTTGAGTGTTTCTCCGCTGGAAAGGTTGGGCATCAAGGCTGAGCTGGAAGGGCTCAAAGTGGTTCAAACTGTGCATGTTTTGTTGGAGCAGAGAGCGGTGTCTTTGCTGCTACAGGCGATTCCGGAGAGATTGAAGACCGAGATTGTTTCCACTCGAATGTTGGGGTCAGTGATGATATTCTACAAATTGCTGACGGTCTACCAACCAGGTGGAGCAAATGAGCGCAGCACAATGTTGAACTTCTTGGTGCAACCATCTCCAGCAACCTCGATCTCAGAGGCCATAAAGGGAGTGCGTCAATGGGCGCAATGGCGTTCCCGATTAAGGGAGTTGAGAGCGGCCGAGCCGGACGCTACCTTGCTTATCAAGGGATTGGATGGTTTATCATCCACGTTGCTGGCAAAACACCCTACGGTTCATTTCAGAGTGGCATCCTTTCGGGAGAAATTGGGGGTGGACTACTCGCCGACCTCTGAAACTGCGACAAAACTAGCTGAAATGTTACAGGCAGAGTTTGAACTGCTATTGCATAGTGCTGGTGATCAAGAGGTGAAGCAGGACTCGGACGCCAAGAAAAGGGCAAGGTTAAACAAGGCCCAAAAGGGAACTGGTGACGAGACAGAGGAGGGTGACAAAGGCAAAGGGAAAGGAAAAAGGTACAGCGGAGATGGGGAACGTCCTTTCTGTTGGATATATGGGAAGACAGATGCAGGCTGCAAGTTCGGATCCCGCTGCAAATTTCGGCATGACAAAGACTCCCTTGAGTGAGGAAGATGTTTTGAGTGTGGGGCCGTTGGCCATCTGCAGCCGCAATGTCCATATAAGGATGGTGCAAGTTCCAATGTGGACTCAAATCCTGAGAGGAGTAGATCTAAAGGGAATTCTCCCAAAGGGGGAAAGGGCGGCAAAGGTGCGAAATGGGGAAATGCCAAAAAGGCAGAGGTAGCTGAAGGGGGAGATGAGACGGCTAATGCGGGATTGGATAAAGGTTCTGCAAGTCCCTCATCACCATCAACACCCAATCAGGTCCTTGCTGAAGCGTTGGAAGTGCTGAAATCTATGAAGCTGTCATCAGCACAGTCAGCATCAAGCGGGGATCCCAGTGTTCGAATGTTATGTGGCTCTGGGTTGTTTCAGCAGGAAGGGAGAGTGGCGTTGGTGGATACAGCTGCTACGCATCTTGCGCGGACGCTTTTTCCATGGGAATGTTTACCCGACACTACTGTTATGGTGCAAAGCGCGCTTGGTGGTGTGACAATGAGGATTACAGAGAAAGGGACGTTGATTAGGGAAGACAATGGGCCCCTGATTATCCCTCTCTGGTTGATTTTGGAGTTTGGGGCGAACCTCACCGTGATCAATGGGATGTGTCACGTGAGTGCAAAATCTTCGCTGGACCAATGTGGTTTGAACATGGCTGTTTGGTTATGGATTACAAAACAGCTGAAAAAATGGTTTTGCATGCTGAAAGGCAGCGTGCGTCTTGGTCCCATTCTCAATGGAGGAATGGAAGGGCGGACTGTGGAGTCGGTTCGTCGGACGCCACGTTGTTGCCGAAGCAGGGAGAAGGCCGAGGAGTATGCGTTCTACATGTGGCCAGGGTTTCTGACACCAATGAGTGTTCGGGAAACCTGTCCGTATGATCAACTTCGTTATGGTGGAGCCGATTGTGGACAAACAGCAAACAACTGTTTTGTCGGCGGTTCAAAGAATGATGGTGCGCTTGCAGAGACATGGGTATCCGGTGTTGCGGATCCACTCAGATCGAGCGGGGGAGTTTGTCAATGCACGCTTCCGGTCCTTTTGTGAAACTCGTCTGATATATAGGACCACTGGTGATCCTGGAGTTCCGCAAACAAATGGGCGCGCTGAAGCATGTGTGGGTTTATTCAAACGTGGTGTCAGGTCGCTCTTAAAGGAGGCGCGACTCGGGCCGGCGTACTGGGCACTGGCTGCTCGCCATTGGTCAATGTTACGGTGGCAGAAAGCTGAAAGGGAGTTGGGGTTGAAACCGAAAGCATTGCTTCCCTTTGGTGCTCAAATTCAAGTCAAACGTCGTCCGTGGGAGTTGCTGGGTCCGGATGGAACAAAGAAAGGTCGGCAATGGGTCGATCGTACGCAGCCCGCGCTTCTTTTGGGTCCATGCGATGACCTACCTGGTGGTTATTGGGTGGAAGCTCAAGGGACTGCAAAAGATCCGGATGAACTGGTGTTATTTCCCTGCACTACGATTTTTTCCAATATAAAGGAACCGCCTGAATTGGAGCTGGAAGGGGTGGTAGAAGAACAGGAGCCTTCTCCTCCAGAGCATCGTCTCAAGGGGAAAAAACCGGCGCTTCGGTTCGCTGATGAGGAAGGTCCTCCTTTACCTCCGCCTCGCGATCCTCCAGTTCGCCATCGGTTGATGGAGAAAAGCCCGGCCTCTTCACTGCGTGGTCATGTGGGCTCCTTGCGCTTGCTTCGCAAGCGGGGGGAGAGTCCGCCCTTAGAAATTTTCGAGGATGACATGCAGGGTCTGGGGGAGCTGGAAGAAAATGCAGATGTTGAGGACAATGTTCCTGGTGATGAGTATTGGCCGACTTGCTGTTCTCCTCATGAAAATGCTTATTTGGTCTGCAAAAGTGAGACTGCTGAGGATGGAACACAGTTGGAAAAAGAAGAGCAAAAAGCCAAGTCAATGTATGAAAGGTCTATGTATGATTACGTGGACTGTGAGGAGCTTTTGGAAGGGATTGTATACCCAAAGAGGGTGAATCGAAGAGGTGGTATCAACAATTGGTGCACAAGTACGCGAGCTCTGGTGCTGGGCCACTATACTCATGGCGGAGTGTGTGGTATTACAAAAGAGACTCATCGAAGGCCATGGCTATGTCGTTATTTAGCATCATTCGTGAGACACCACAATCCTGAAGCCAAATTTTCTATTTTCTGGTCTTCAGATCTCGTGCAATGCTCCAGTGTCATTGCATAGGGATAGTCACAATGAAAAGCATTGCTGCAATTATGCGTGTGGCTTTGGTGACTATAAAGATGGTCAGCTGTGGGTTGAGGATGAAAAGGTTTTAGAGGAAGGAGCTGAAGTGGTGGAGCAATCCTATGGGAAGAAAGTCTTGCCCGGAAAATTGGTCGATATCCACTGGAACTTCATGTCGTTCTTTCCGAGAAAACTGCATGGTCCTATGCCTTGGAAAGGGAACAGGGTATCCTTGACAGGGTACACACCTGTTTTTATGGAGCGTTTGAGCTACAAGGATAGGTGCTATCTTCTCCAATGCAAGTTTCCTCTTCCGGAACCACAAGCTGAAGAAGGTGAAAAAAGGAAGTGGTTAAAAATGACGTTGAAAGAGACCTCGCTGGACGACCTTGCAGAGGAAGTCGACTACGCTGTGTTCGAAGCGCATCAATGGGCTCTAGAGGAGCATTTGAGTATTCGACGCCTAATTGCTGAACAGGAATGTTGCATTTTGGACGAGTTCCATGGATCGGCCAATGAGTCGAATGAGGAAAAAGGATCAGAGACTAGAGAATGGCTGGTTAAAGCAAAAAGGGCTGAGGAACAGCTCTCGAAGTTTTTGGTCAAAGCAGCTCAAGTTCAGCAAATGGTACAAGAAAATACCGCGCTTGAGGCAGCAGAGGAGGTTGAGTTCCTGCAAACAAAAACAATCCCTACACAAGAAGCCATGCAAGAGCTGGAAAAGTGGAGGGAATCATTGTCGGACGAGGTGACGTCTTTGGTGAAAGAGTTGGAGGTGGTGGAACCAACAACTCAAGAAAAGCTGGACAAATTGGCGGAAGAGCCTAATGCACCGGTGATTGAGTACGTTCCCAGTCTGGTGGTGTTTACCCGGAAGCAAGGGACAGGGAGGCGACGTGCCCGTATCTGTGCATGTGGGAACTTTATTTCGTCAACGGCAGCTACAGAATATGAAGGGCCGAGGTCCCTCAGTCGTCACTCGCTGTACGCTCCTGGTTTAGATTCAACTACATTCAGGTGTCAAGTGAGGCACGCAGCATATATGGTGTGGATCATCGCTGGCTTAGACATTTCCAAAGCTTTTCTGACGGCGCCGATGAATAGGGCGCAAAGAGAAGGGCGTCTGGTGGTGGTGCAGCCCCCAAGGGCGGCGGTGAAATTGGGTCTTTGCACAAAGGAGGAGCGGTGGATTGTGAGAAAGGCCTTGTACGGTTTGGCCGAAAGTCCTGCAGCATGGGTGGAGTGGCGAGACCAACGTCTTCAAGGTATGTCTTGGGTGTCAAAGGATGGACAAGCAATGAGCTTTCAGAGGTCCAATGCAGACCCAAGTCTGTTCCTTATTATGGTGGAAGAGAAGCCGGAAGGTGCAAGCAAGTTGGTAGGGACAATGGGTCTTTACGTGGATGATTTTTTGATGGCTGGGACTATGACAGTGCTCCGGGAAGCCTTGGAACAGATCAGGAAGGAGTGGAAAACTTCTGAACCCGAGTTCTGTGGTCCAGGCTGTGGTGATGGATTCCTGAAGTTTTTGGGTGTCCAAATCTGGTATCGAAATGGCAGCTTCTTTCTCAACCAGGAGGACTTCGTGAGAGATTTGCTGAACCGAAGAGGGTATCCGTAGGGGAGTTCCTCTGGGTGGCAATCAAAACTCGACCTGATTTGGCTTTCTGCACAAGCCAGTTGTCTTTGTGGACATCCCGAAGGCCGCGATTTGTGGTTAAAAAGGCTGAGGAGGTATTTCGATACCTTGCTGCAACTCCAACGTTAGGCCTGACGTTCGGAGCAATCGCAACATGCGAAAAAGAAAGGAATGAGGTGTTGCGTTATGGGCGAGGCGTCAAGGTGGTTGAGTCCTACGCGGATGCTAGCTTTGCAGCAGGTGAAAACGAAAAGAGCCACTCAGGAGCGGTGGTGGTTTGGGGTGATTGCCCAGTGATGTGGGCAACACAGAGACAATCAACAGTGGCTTTAAGTACTGCTGAAGCTGAATTACACGCGTCCATAGAGGGAGCAACGATGATTCAGTCGTGCACCCCTATAATTGCCGCTTTGGTTGGAACAGGTGAAGAATCGCTGCAAAAAGTGCTGTATACAGATTCGGTTTCGACATGCTCAATCATTCAATATCCGGCTGGAAGCTGGAGGACAAGACACCTGAGAATTCGAGCAGCCGGTGTCAGGTCTCTGGTAGACCGTGGTTATATGGTGATCGCGCACCTTCGCGGTGAGTATATGATCGCTGACCTGTTGACCAAATTGATGAGTGGACAGGTGTGTGCAAAGCAAAAGGCACTTTGGGGTCTCCGACTGTTGGTACAAGGGACTGACTTGAAGAGGGCCTCGCTTGCAATGGCGGTCATGATGGTGGCTGCATCTCTGCAAGGGATGGCAACTGGTGGAGAAGAAGTGTCAAATGCTGGTTTCTTTTGCTCAGAAGAAGGGGTGTGCAAGGTCGCCAACACATCTACGGTTATGGTTCTGGCTCAAGGTATTGAAATGCTTATCAACAATTCAGACCTTGTTGCGTATTTGGTGGCAGCAATTATACTCTGGGAGTTGGCATGGCGCCTCTTTCGGCAGCTGTATAAGAGGCTGTGGGTTAAGAAAGTGGTGGTTATTCCTGCGAGTGCCACTTTGTATACAACAGTGGGTGGGAACTGTATGCACGCAAGCAGTGACTGTGATGTTCTGCGATATTCACAACCCAGGGCTAAGACGCTTTGTAAGCATTGCCTCAAGGACGGCTGGGTGGTGAATGCTGAGTTCCTTGGTGAGGAACGGGCCGCTGGAACGTGAATTTTTCAAGTGCGAGGTGAAGAAATCCTCAATGGTAAGGGATTCGGCCAATGAGCTGAAGGTTCGTCCTGGATGACGTAAAACCATAATGTGCATTTCAAGCAGCTGGCTGCTGCCTAAATGGCGGTTTTTGGCCAAAGGTCTGCACCTCCAATGTGTCCTAGGAAATCCTAGGACAGGGGGAGTGCGGAGCTGCAGTTGGTATTGTAGAAAGGAGTTGATATTGGAAGGTGAAGGGGTCAATGTACCCGGTACAAATTTATGGCTCAAGAACTTGGGCATGCGCCCTGAAGAAAGAAGTGTGGGTTGGTTTGGTGTTGGTTGGTCCAGGGGATCAAGGGCTCTGTTGGGGTTGACTGTTTTGTTCCCTGTCCTCCTTCGGTTGCCCCCCGTACCCTAAACCCTAGACCCCCCTAGACACCAAACAGGCTCCCCCGATGCCCTGCCTGGCGGGTGAGCCTGGCGATCTGCTCCTGCTGCGCCTTTCTTTGCTGATGTTGGGTAAACGCCGGGGACAGTGGCTCAGGTTCTAGGGCTTAGGTTCTAGGGCTTAGGTTCTAGGGCTTAGGTTCTAGGGCTTAGGGCTTGGGATTTAGGGTTTAGGGTTTAGGGCGAGGGTTAAGGTTTCGGGCTTGGGGTATCGGGCTCAGGGCTGAGGGTCTCAGGGCTGCCCCCCAAATGTCACTTTTTTGATATTCATACAGCCTTTCAATGGCTCAATGGATGCTGTTTTGATGTCCTGATGGCTGCGCTGCATTCACCGGTGCGACCCGCCCCAGTCTGCACCCTGCTTTGCGAGTTACGCTTTGTTAGGGCACAGCCTTCTGCTCAAATTTAGCTGCCACGCAGCTTTTTTCTTTCAGGAACTGTGCTCATAGACCGTTTCTAGCCGCTACCATGGATGTAGCTTCGATGAACATCGTCCTTGCTGCCGAGATTGAAAAGTATGGTGCCTTGCATGACAATAATGTTTCAGAACAATGTGCGAAGTCGATCGACTCCTCACACCCTTCTCAGCGTCTTTGCAACCTAGGCTTGACTACCCTTCCATCACTCTTTTGGATGCGCTGCCAAGAGATAGTCTTCCCCGATCAGCCGGTAGAGGCTGGCCAGTCTTTGGAACGCCTGTGCAATTTAGCCTTTCAACAGCAGTGAGCTACCGAAGATGCAGGTGCCGATATCTGAATCGCGTGCCTGGGTGCTCTTGCAGAACTTCCATGCTGGAGGGGTTGTGCAAACCCTAAACCCCAAACCCCAAACCCTAAACCCTGAAGGGTGGTTTGGAGGGTTTCAGGGGCCATCATCTTTCGGAGAGCCGCAACCTAAACCCCGAAACCCGAAACCCTAAACCCTAAACCCTAAACCCTAAACCCCTAAACCCTAAACCCTAAACCCTAAACCCTAAACCCTAAACCCTAAACCTGCCATGAAGGCGGGCCTTGCTGGGCCACACTTGCGGAGAGGCCGCGTCGGGGGCTGCGCCGGCGCCGCTGGCCGGCTGCCAGGACCTTAGGGTTTAGGGTTTAGGGTTTGGGGTTTGGGGTTTAGGGTTTGGGGTTTAGGGTTTAGGGTTTAGGGTTTAGGGTTTAGGGTTTAGGGTTTTAGGGTTTAGGGTTTTAGGGTTTTAGGGTTTAGGGTTTAGGGTTTAGGGTTTAGGGTTTAGGGTTTAGGGTTTAGGGGTTATTTTCTAAGGTTTAGGGTTTGGGGTTTGGGGTTTAGGGTTTAGGTTTGGGGTTTTAGGGTTTAAGGTTCAGGGTTTAGGTTTAGGGTTTAGGGTTTTGGGTAAAGCACATGCCAACCCTTTCTCCACTGTGAGACATTCAGCGCTTATATGTTTTAAGTCCTAGGTAGGATAAGGGGGACCCTTGAAAGGGAACCCTTCTTAACCCTCTTCTGGCTCTCTTAAAAAGGGACCTTATTCAGAGTGTCTCTATCCCCAAGGGTCCCCCGAATCCCATCCCCTGTTAAGGCACTGGGGCTTTGGGGATCTTCGTCCGGCGGCCATGTTGGCCAAGATGGCAAGCATCACGAGCCCCAAGCCCTAAACCCTCAACCCCAAAATGACCCCCAAACCCAAAACCCCAAACCCTAAAGTGGCCCCCCAAAACCCTTAAGACACCCTAGAAGCCCTTTAAAGGCCCTCAGCCCAAACCCCAAAACCCAAACCTCAAGGTATTGCGTAGCTGAGGATGCATCACAATCCCCTAGCTCCCCCCTTAGCGAACCCCGCAAGAGAAAGGGAGCTTTTCCGGTAGGATGACCCTAAACCCAAAACGCTAGACTCTGAACCCTACACCCTGAACCTGTCTGGGGTTTAAGGGCTCAGGGTCTAGCACTTGGGGCTTTGAAAAACCCTAAACCCTAAACCCTAAACCCTTCGGGGCGCGCGGGCCCTGCACCGAGGGACCGCGATGGCGGTGGGGGCGCATGCGGCGTCAGCGGGACGCAGCACACGGGTGCCTCGTTGGCGAGTGAGGGCTTAAGGGGTTTAAGGGGTTCAAGGGGGTTTGGGGTTTAGGGTATAGGGTTTAGGGTTTAAGGGGTTCAACAAGGGGTTGGATCAGGGGTTTAAGGGTTTGTATGGTTTTGGGTTACAGGGCTTAAGGGGTTGTAGGATGTCAGGGCTTAATGGGGTTTCAGGGCTTAAGGGGTTTAAGGGTTTGCATCCTAAACCCTAAACCCTAAAGCTTCAAGCCGTAAGCCTCGAAAGGGGGGCAGAGTTACCTGCTGAAGCCCCATAACACCACCACCTGCAATCTCCCTACACCCTTGTCCCGAAACCATAAACCCCAAACCCAGACCCCAGAGCCCGAAAAAATCTGAGCCGCAAAAAACAAGAAAACATAAACAAGACCCCGGAGCCCAGAACTCATTCAGGGTCTCTTGGGTTCCGTCTTGACCTTTCAACCCTAAACCCTAAACCCTAAACCCCAAAACCCTGAGCCCTAAACCCTAAACCCTGAACCCAAAAACCTGCGACCGGGAGCTGGACTACATGTGCGAGGGGGCCCCTCACGGGCGATGCGGCTGGCATTGTGCCTGGAGGTTGAGCTGTCTGGGTCGAAACCAAGGGCATGGGTTTTTGGGTTTGGGGTTTGGGGTTTGGGGTTTTGGGGTTTTGGGGTTTGGGGGGTTTGGGGGTTGGGGTTTTTGCGGGTTTGGGGTTTGGTTTTTTCGGGTTTAGGGTTTAAGGTTTAGGGTTTAGGGAACCCACAATGGCTTGATCCATCACCCCCTACGATTGGGACACGTTAACGCATCAACCCGTTTCACCCAATTTGCCACATCCGGCGCTGCCACCACCCGGGTTTGCCCCACCCTTCTTCCCGTGCCGAGATCGGGCACACCATGCCGGAAGGGTTTAGGGATTAGGGTTTGGGGTTTCGGGTTTAGGGTTTAGGGTTTAAGGTTTGGAGTTTGGGGTCTAGGGTTTGGGATTTGGGGGTTAAGGTTTAGGGATTTAGGGTTTTGGGGTTTGTGGTTCAGGGAATCCGAGAAAAAAAAAAGAAAAGAACGCTAGTGGGAGTAACCACACCCAAACCCGACACCCCAAAACCTAAACCCTCAAACCCCAGACCCCAAACCCCAAATCCCTAAACCCTAAACCCTGAACCCGAAATCCCTAAACCCCAAACCCCTAACCCTAAACCCCAAACCTTAAACCCCAAACCCCAAAGCGCTGTAAAGACCCTAGCTACGTGGGAAACTGTATGTCTCAATGGGGCTCAGAACGGAACGTAGCCAACCCCAAACCCCAAACCCTAAACCCTAAACATAAAATCCTATACCCTAAACCCTAAACCCTAAACCCTGAACCCTGAACCCTAAACCCTAAACCCTAAACCCTAAACCCTAAACCCTAAACCCTAAACCCTAGACCAAGAAGCCCCTGGGCTCTGGGTAGGCCTTGGGGCTTGGGGCTCCGAGTCTAGGGGTGTTGTTTAGTTGTTTTGGGGTTTTTTTCCCTCAACCCTAAACCCTAAACCCTAAACCCTAAACCCTAAATCCTAACCCGGAAATCTAAAAAAACGAGCAACACGACCTCCAGAAAGCTCGAGCCTGCCACTGGCCGCTCAAATGCCTTAGGTGTGGGAGGGGTTCAGGGTTTAGGATTTAGGGTTTAGGGTCTAGCGATTTGGGGTTTAGGGTTTGGGGCTAAGGATCTAGGGCTTAGGGCTTAGGGTTTGGGGCTTGGCCTACTGTGACCTCCAGAACGTGCGCAGCGCCTGTCTCGTGTAATCCGGAAGTCCCAGACCCTAAAGCTCTAAGGGTTCAGGATTAGGGGTTTAGGGGCTTAGGGGTTTATGCAAGTGGTCCTGCGGACGATCCATGCGAGAGGCACTCAAAATCTCGAACGGAGACTTAGGACAAATGAAATACGAACTGGCACGTCGCTTGGTGCGTTGGGATCGTATGTATCGGCTCCATACTTCAGTGGGATGGACAATCGGGACATCACATGGAACTGCCTGCTTGACAGGAGCGAAGGGGCTTTTCATAGCTTTGGCAAAAGACCCCCTTATCAAAGAAAGCAAAAACTTCCCGACTTGATGTTTGATTTCGCGTAGCTCTGACTGTACCGGCTCAGATACTCCTGCAAACCTCAAGGAGACTGCATGCAACGAAGGTTGAAGTCAAACCCTGCGCATCGCTTTGACAGCGTGGAGGAAAACTTTCAACTGTGCCCCCAGATTGGGACGACAATGATATTCAGTTTCATGTACCCAGGCGACGGTACCTTGCATGCAATCCTAAAGTGACGGTGGGAGAGTTCCCGTTTTCAAGTTGGCTATGCTCACTGGCGTCACCCAGCCCGTGCGCCGAACAAAAAGGAAATACATCTCAACCAGAGACACCGAAGCAGGGGCAATGGATACAACTGTCATGAAACGAGGGTTAAGCAACGCGTCGCACATGTCTAGTGCCGGCCAATGAAAGCGACAGAGGGGGGCTGCCAGCAATCCACATGAGCTGCATCAACACAGGGCCTATCAAAAGGCGGTTGCAGCTGCTGAGGTGGTAACTGCTTGCGGCTTAGGACCAAAAATAACTTCTTTTTGGAGCCCAAAGATTTGTTTAGCAAGCGAAGCCTGTGAGTCACCTGCTTCACGTGCCTTCAGAACAAGTTTGCCCGCATGAACAGGCCAGTTTTGCAAGCTTTCTTTGCTGCTGTATCAACAGTTTTGCTATGGTACCCGCACCACCTTTCAAATTCAGATGGCAGAGAGCGCCATTCCCGATGAGCCTTGACATGATAGACATGCCAACAGTGGCGTACCGGGGCTCACCCACCAGAGTTCTGTAGTGCGAAACCATCTTGAGTGCACCCAAGCGTGCAGAATGAGGACGCAGATGTGGGTCTGCGCTCCCGTCGGTCAAAAACACAAGACACTCATTAGAAGCTTGATGAATTTGGGGAAGGGGCTGCTGCAGCAACCAGTCCCGACATTGTTTAGGCCACGCCCTAAACCCTAAACCCTAAACCCTAAACCCTAAATAAACCCTACACGCACCAACTCCGGCTCTCTTGAAAGTTCCCTCTCAGGGCTCCTGTGATTTGGTTTTGGACCCCTGAGAGCGTACACTTTAGGCCTTATTTCTCGGATACTTGGTTTAGGGTTTAGGGAGTTTGGGGTTTAGGGTTTAGGGTTTAGGGCTTAGGGTTTAGGGTTTAGGGTTTTAGGGTTTTAGGGTTTTGGGTCATAGCAAAGAAGCCCAAAACCTTAAAACCCTTTCATGAACCCTAAACGCACACGAAACCCTTGAAGCCTGTAATGGACCCTAGATGCCCCAGCGTTCAGGCCCTTTGCAAATCCCCAACCTTAAACCGCTAAACCCTAAACCCTAAACCCTAAACCCCTGCAAGCACAAGTAGGGTCTGGGAAGCCGGGCCCGCGTCTGAGACTCCGAGCGGACCATCCTTTCCACCACCCTGAGACATTTTCGGGTTGGGTTTTAGGGTTTAGGGTTTAGGGTTTGGGCTTAGGGTTTAGGGTTTAGGGTTTAGGGTTTAGGGTTTAGGGTTTAGGGTTTAGGGTTTAGGGTTTAGGGTTTAGGGTTTAGGGTTTAGGGTTTAGGGTTTAGGGTTTAAGGCTTCGGGTTTAGGGTCTAGGGTTTGAGGGTGGGAGCTTGGTCATGTCGAACTGGCGTGTCTTGCTGCCCACATCGGCTTGCGGACCTTTTGGTAAGCAGAAGAGCAGAGCACGCTAAACATGCCTCGACGCAAAGAGCAAACACCAGGTGTTCTAGCATCAAGCCGTTGCAGAAGACTTCTCCGTCGGCGCTGAGACCTTCATCATTCGGAGCAAAGAGTATGGGCAGCATGGCTGTGTCTTTCGATCGCCAGAGCTGCTGCACGACGCAAGCTGAAAGTGCCTGGTGAAGAGGACCGGCCAGCACGGGGCAGCCGTCCGTTCCGCTGGGGGTCCCAGTGCCCTCTCTTTGATGGCTGTGGTCGTCGGCCATGAGGCATTGGGGTTTCGGGTTTAGGGTTTAGGGTTTAGGGTTGAGGGTTTAGGGTTTAGGGTTTAGGGTTTAGGGTTTAGGGGTTTAGGGGTTCAGGGGTTCAGGGGTTCAGGGGTTTAGGGGTTTAGGGGTTTAGGGGTTTAGGGCTTTAGGGCTTTAGGGGTTGAGGGGTTGAGGGTTTGAGGGGTTGAGGGGTTTAGGGGTTCAGGGCGACCTAAACATCACGGGCCTCGCGTTGGGCTGTGGGGCCCGGCGTGGTGTCTGCAGCACCGGAACGACCTCAGCGTCCGCAAAATTCACCAACCCCCAAGGTGCCCCAACACCCTGACATGGGCTCGCGGTTGAGATGAGAATTCAGGGCTTCCGATAAGGGTTTGGGGTTTGGGGTTTTATGCTTCCGGGGGCAGGGCTTCAAGGTTGAGGGTTCAGGGCTTCAGGGTTGAGGGTTCTGGGGCTCCGGGTTCAGGGTTTGGAGTGACTTTTGGTTGGGGGCTTCAGGGCTTGGAGTTGCTTTTTGAGTCAGGCCTGGAGAGGGCCCACCACCTGCGTCTGGACGCGGAAGGGCTGCGCGGATACCTCGCAGAGGGGGTCCAAAGTTGGCGGTGATAGTAGGGCTTAAAGTCCAAAACCACAACACCCTCAACCCTGTGCTGTACTAGAAGCAGCTTGAGGGACCCTTAAAAGCACATTTGCAAGGGGATCCTGTATCGTAACCTCCAAATAGGAGGATGCCCTTATAATATGGACCCCAATAAGGCACCCCCTACCTTCGGAAGCCCCCCAACCAATGTATGGAGAGCCCTCTCATTGACAGAGCCCTTCAAGAGTAGCCCGGATGCCCTAAACCCTAAACCCTAAACCTTAAACCCTAAACCCTAAACCCTAAACCCTAAACCCTCTAAACTCTAAACCCTAAACCCCAAAACCCCCGGAAACCCCCCTGAGCCCCAAAAGGGCAAAGCGACCTCCACGAACGCCCCCCAGGGCGCCTGGACGGCTGCTCGCACAGGAGAGCCCCGCAGGGGCGAGGCCATCATCCTGCTGGTGGTTTCAGGAGTTTTAGGGTTTAGGGTTTGGGGTTAGGGTTTGGGGTTAGGGTTTGGGGTTAAGGTTAGGTTTGGGGTTTAGGGTTTGGCCTCAGGAGGAGTTTAGGAAGCTTGAGGGGTTGACGGACTTTAGGGAGTTTAGGGAGTTTGGTGTGCAGGGGTGATGGTTTTAGGAGTTTAGGATCCTAAGCCCTAAACCCTAAACCCCAAACCCGGGGTTCGAATTAGGGTTTAAGGGACGGCCCCTGGGAGCTCTCAACATTTGGCGTTGAAGGTGGGTGGGGCTCGTTGTTGGGCTTTTCCGGGGCTTTCAGGCCTTTACATATTTAGGATTTTTGGGGGGGCTTTTAGGTTTTTTGGTCTTCTTTGGGCTTTGGGAGGTTTTGGGAGTCTTGGGGTTTGCAGGCTACCGCGTCGGGACTTGTGGTTGCAGGATGCGCTTGGCACTTGGCCAGAGAGACCCCCGAAAGACCGTGAGGTTTTGGCCTCAACCCTAAACCCTAAGCCCCAAACCCCAAACCCCAAACCCCAAACCCTAAACCCTAAACCCTAAACCCTA
This sequence comes from Symbiodinium natans, assembly GCA_905221605.1. Lineage (NCBI taxonomy): Eukaryota > Dinophyceae > Suessiales > Symbiodiniaceae > Symbiodinium > Symbiodinium natans. The sequence goes on along the minus strand of CAJNDS010000582.1, from coordinate 80,456 downwards.
AACCCCAAACCCCAAACCCCAAACCCTAAACCCTAAACCCTAAACCCGGGATCGGTTCGGACTTCGGGTGCCACCATCATCATCAGGAAGAGGACCCCGAGTCCCAAGAGTCATCTGGGAAGAAAACAGAGTGCCCTTTTTGGTGTACAGGGTGGTTTAGGGTTTAGGGTGTAGGGTGTAGGGTTTAGGGTTTAGGGTTTAGGGTTTAGGGTTTAGGGTTTAGGGTTTAGGGTTTAGGGTTTAGGGTTTAGGGTTTAGGGTTTAGGGTTTAGGGTCTAGGGCTTCTAAGGGGACCTGAAAGGGAACAAGGGCCTACTCCGGGTTTGCAAGCCACCCGGCAGCTTCTCAATAGACCTTCCTGTACCAGTCAGCCTTCACCGGATCGAAAGGACACTAGCACCCAAACCCTAAACCCTAAACCCTAAATCCTGGACACGGTCGGACCCAAAAAAACAGAGCACGACCCTCATCCCACGCCGTCGCAAACCTCAAACCTTCACTAGGCTGGCCCGATAACCCCTCTGAAAAGTCTCCTTCACATGATCCTCTTGGGGCCAATAACGGAAAATCTAGCAAATCCAAACGGCCTACCCAGTTCAGTTCGGGCTTCAAATCGCGAGCAAGACCGCAAGGCCAGGTACACGAAAAAAATCAGCGACGCTTTCATACACCCCCAAGATACTCGCAACCCCCTCCACCCCCTCAAAAAAAAAAAAAAAACTCACTTTTAAACCCTAAATCCTAAATCCTAAACCCTAAATCCTAAACCCTAAAACCCCAAACAAAGCCTGGCCGCCTGGGCATGGGCGCTCCCACTGGCACGGAGACCGAGGCCGAAGGCAAAGATGGCAAAGACTGGCAAAGGAGGGGTCGGTTTAGGGTTAGGGTTTAGGGTTTAGGGTTTAGGGTTTAGGGTTTAGGGTTCAGGGTTCAGGGTTCAGGGTTTAAGGCTTAGGGTTCAGGGTTCAGGGTTTAGGGTTTAGGGTTCAGGGTTTAGGGTTTAGGGTTTAAGGCAAACCAGAGCGCCCCCACCCCTCCCCCCCCTCTCCCCCCAGTGGACCCGCTATTCTAGCACACAGGTACATTACGGCATGGGGAGAAGAGTGGGGGGCGGAAAGGAATTCCCTAAATCCCTAAATCCCTAAACCCTAAACCCTAAACCCTAAACCCTAAACCCTAAACCCTTTCTGAATCGTAGGCCTCCCAACTGCCATGCGAGGGAAGAGCGCAATACAGGGGCCTGAATAACTAGAATAGGGTTTTGGAGTCATTGTGGTGTATTTATGAAGGGACCATAAGGGAATACTACTAGCAATTATTGGGACCCCTGTAGTATGTTGAGTGCTGTATCTGAAGAGCCAGTCTAGCATGGAAGGCTTAAGGAGCCTGAAGTCACTAGCCTTCTCCCCTTGCAATCCCCATGTAGCAAGAATATGAACATTAAACATTAAACCCTACATGGATACGTGCCCATTCCGAGTAATTACCCTAAACCCCCTAACCCTAGCTAGCAATGACATTTGCAGAGAACAAGTTCGTCGGAACCTTGTAAAATAAGATGCAAAACCCAAGAAGGAAGAATGGAAAACAGATCCCTAAACCCAAAGCCCCTTCTTTAGATCTCTCCCCCCCCCCCCCCGCCCCCAAACCCCAAACCCCCAAACCCCAAATCCCAAACCCCCAAACCCTAAACCCTAAACCCGGTGGGATGCTTTGCTCGGAAAACCCTTAATATAGGGGTCGGAATAACTACGAATAATATTCTCTTAGGGTCCCTTCATAATTATACCATAATAACCCCCCAAAACCCTGTTCTAGTTATTCAGGCCCTGTATTAAACCCTCAAGTCCTGACACCTGAAACCCTAAGCTCCTATAAAGCCCCGAGCTCTCAAAACCCATAAGATTCTGAAACCCTAACATCCTAACTTGGCTGCACTCAGAAGGGCAGCTATAAATTTCATTTTTAGCTGCGCTATTAAGAAACCCAATAAACCCAAAACGGCTAAGGATCTAAAGTTACAGCAAAGCACCACAGAGCTAAGATTCCTGAAGCCCAGAACTTCCTAACAGATCCGCAGACCCGCCAACTCCTAACCTTGAAAGCCTGAAAAATCAACTCCCAATTCCCAGGCCCCGAAAAAACCCTAAACCCCCCCTTCAAACCAAATCCCTAAACTACTAAACCCCTAAACCCCCCAAAAAAAAACCTAAAACCCCAACAGCTTCTAAGACCGAGGCCCTAAACTACTAAACCCCTAAACCTCAAAAAACCTAAAAACCCCTACAACCCTAAAAGTTCCTGAGGGCCCCCCCCCCTAAACCCTAAACCCTAAACACTAAACCCTAAACCCGAAACCCTAAACCCTACCCCTGAAAACGGCCTCGACGGAGGCCGGGCGCCGAGGCGGTTTAACCACGGGCTCTGCACCTCGGCCACAGAGAGTCCAGGAACTTCCTGGACTCAAACTGAGGGTTTAGGGTTTAGGGTTTAGGGTTTAGGGTTTAGGGGTTTAGGGTTTAGGGTTTAGGGTTTAGGGTTTCGGGTTTCGGGTTTCGGGTTTCGGGTTTCGGGTTTCGGGTTTCGGGTTTCGGGTTTAGGGCTACAAGGGCCTTCAAAGGGCTTCTCAGGCTTTACCAGTGGCTCTTTAAAGGGGGCCTTAAGTTGATGAGGGATTTCCTTTTTTTGAATAGGGTTATGAGGGTGTAGACAGGCCGGAAGTGGCTAAAAGGGGTTGAGGGTTCAGGGTTCCGGGTTTAGGGTTTAGGGTTTAGGGTTTGGGGAATTAAGATTCTGGGCTTCAGGGTCCGTTTGAAAGGGTTTGGGTCATTTGCGCTGAGCGCTGAGGCTTCCGAGTTTTAAGGGCTCAGGGCTTAAACGTTACAGAGGTGTGTCGGGGGGGGGGGGGGGGGTACCTTCTAGGTTTAGGGTTTAGGGTTTAGGGTTTCCGGGTTTCAGGGTTCAGGGGTTACAACGTTACAGAGGTGTGTCGGGGGGGGGGGGGGGGTTCTGGCTTCTTGTCAAGCAGCTTACGTTACGTTTCCACAACAAGGGCAGTTTCTTCCGACAAAGCCCTGGGGAGGTGCCATAGCTTAAGTTCATTAACAAGAGCGCTAAACCCTAAATTAACCATATTACAAGGAGGGTACCTTTTTTTGGTGTTGGCCTTTTTTTACGAAGGAACGCCCAACCCCAAAAACGGGCCGGGTATCACTGTGCCACACACTGCGCACCTCTAACAACCCTCAACCCCAAACCCTGAACCCTGAACCCTCAACCCTAAACCCTTCAGGTTTGAGGGTTTTGGGGATTAGGCTTTAGGGTACCCCAAACCCTCCCCAAACCCTAAACCCTAAACCCTAAACCATGCTACCAAAAGGGGGCTCAAGGGGTGATCTGGCCACGGCATGCTGAGGCTGCCACAGCGGTACACGGCACACCTGATTCCAAGCTTAACACTGGCTTCCCCGAAAGGCCCAAACCCGACATCCTACACTGCTACACCCCACATTCTAAACCCTGACTTCTAAGCCCTAAATCCTAAACCTAACATCCTAAACCTAACATCCTATAGGGTCTTTCTGGCCTTTTTGTTGGGCGATGGAGGAATGTTGACCAGGGTGCCTACAGTGGTGAACGGTGGGGAGGGGGGGAGGGTGTGGCTTTACTTTGCAATTTGGGTATTTCCGCATGGTTCTCATTTAGGGATTACCAATGCGAACCCTAAACCCTAAACCCCACACACTCACAAAAATGTCATCTAAACCCTTAACCCTACCTTTTCGACCCCAATATGGGCAGCTCGGGAGCCGAAACCCTGTCTTAGGATGTCGGCTGTTAGCGTTTGGGGTTTGGGGTTTGGCGGGTGTCAGAACAGGCACCCCCCTCCAAATCCTCCCACACCCAAAGCCCTTTTTCGGACCCCTTTTTTTGGCCTCAAATGGGTACCCCCCCTGGGAAACCGGGGTCCGCAAGCGGACGGTTCGCCAGGACCAGAGGCAGTTGAAGCCCCTCCCAGCAGGGCCCCCGCCCCTCATCACCCCGCCCCCTCCCCCCACCCCTCCCCCCTCCCCCCCACCCTGCCGAAGAGTCGCCTTAAACCTTAAGGGGCCTGGCTCAACCCTACGATCACTCCAAGCCGAACCCTAAACCCAAAAAAACCCTCAACCCCAAAGCGTGAACCTTGAGCCCTAAACTAACCCTCAACCCCAAACCATAAACCATAAACCCGGAACCCTCAACCCTCAACCCTCAACCCAACCCTTATTGCTTGGGGTCCAGCGACTTGGGCGCTGCGGAATCACCATGCTCACGCGGATGCGCTGGGCCGGGCCGAGGCGGGTCGCGTAGCGTTAAAATTATGATTTCTCTTTTGGGGTACCCCAAATATTAGGTGCCGTATTCGTATAGGGATCCAAAAAGGGACCCTAAGTTTGACAACCACCCATTGACACCTTCTCATCAGAGTTGTAAACTTGGTAGCCCAGCAACCAGCTTTGAACCCTGGCATGTGGGGGTTTACGAAGAATAGGAAGAACCCTAAGAAAGACCCCCCGAATAGTAGGATCCCCTTAGAATAAGGACCCCCATAAGGTACCCCTGATATCGAAAGTCCCCATGTATACTAGGAAGACCCACGTGGCCGCACCTCGCGTCCCACGTGGCCTGGGGCAGAGCCTGGAACGCGCATCAGAAGGACGTCGCGAAGGTGAACAGGGTTTAGGGTTCAGGGTTTGCCCTAAACCCAAAGCCCCCTAAACCCTGTAAACCCCCCCAAACCCTAACCCTAAACCCTAAAGCCCTGCAGACCCTAAAACCCTGTAAACCCCCCCAAACCCTAAACCCTAAAACCCTGTAGACCCTAAAACCCTGTAAAGCCCCCCAACCCCAAACCCCAAACCCCAAACCCTAAACCCTAAACCCTAAACCGTAAACCCTAAACCCAACCCCACCCCCCCAAACCCCCACAGGCCCCTGTAGCCTTGGATCCCCGCCGCCCCAAAGCGGCATGAAACGAAGGATTGATTGGGGTTTAGGGTTCGGGATTTCGGGATTTTGGGACTTAGGGTTTAGGGTTTAGGGGGTTTAGGGTTTAGGGTTTAGGGTTTAGGGTTCAAGGGTTAAGGGTTTAGGGTTTAGGGTTTAGGGTTTAGGGTTTCGGGTTTCGGGTTTAGGGTTTAGGGTTTAGGGTTTAGGGTTAGGGTTTAGGGTTTAGGGTTTAGGGTTTAGGGTTTAGGGTTTAGGGCTGTTGTTGGCCCGTGTGGGGGGGTTTTGATGCGGGCTGTGTGCATTTGTTGCACTTCTTGTGGCGGATTGGGTGGGTGTTGGGCCTTTTCCTTCTCAGGCTAGGGTAGAGGAAAGTGGAAAACACAAATGTTCGCCGAAGGCCTTTCATAAATAAATGCTCTTGGGGCCGTTTGGGGGGCCTTTGAGGGGGGGGGGGCTGTTACATTCATCGTTCTCCTCATCAGGGCTTTCTGGCGGCGCGAATGTTTAGGGTTTGGGCTTCCGCCTCCAAAGAAGTCTGCCGGATGGGCATCTTGCTGACACAGACCGGGCCTGACAAAGGGCAGCATCGGGATGCTCAGAGCTTTGAGAGCTCGGGGTTTGAGGGCTGCAAGGCTTTTGACCCTGGGTTTAGGGCCCAGCCTGGGACTTTCAAGGAGGAGGCACCGGACCTTCAAAACCCGAACCCGAAAGGCCCTAAACCCTAAAACCTAAAAACCCTAAAAACCCTACAAAACCCTAAAAGCCCTGAAACCCCAAATTAAAAACCCTCAAATTAAGCCTGCACCCTCTGCCTCAAGACCTCCCGCCCCCCGGAACCTGAAGGGAGCTGTGTCGCCCTAAACCCTAAACCCTAAACCCTAAACCCTTAAAACAACCTGAAGCAAGGGAGCTGTGGCGCCGCGCGGAACTCCTCGGACGCTGATGCGCGCATGGCTGCCCACCGGCTCCTCCCGGAAAGCCTTCCGCGGTTCTTTCAGGGTTGAGGGTTTAGGGTTGAGGGTTTAGGGTTTAGGGTTTAGGGTTTAGGGTTTAGGGTTTAGGGTTTAGGGTTTAGGGGTTTAGGGTTTAGGGTTTAGGGGTTTAGGGGTTTAGGGTTTAGGCGTGTAGGGGTTTAGGGTTTAGGCGTTTAGGGGTTTAGGGTTTAGGGGTTTAGGGGTTTAGGGGTTTGGGGTTAGGGGTTTAGGGGTTTAGGGGGGGTTTAGGGGTTTAGGGGTTTAGGGGTTTAGGGGTTTAGGGGTTTAGGGGTTTAGGGGTTTAGGGGTTTAGGGGTTTAGGGGTTTAGGGGTTTAGGGGTTTAGGGGTTTAGGGGTTTAGGGGTTTAGGCGTTTAGGGGTTTAGGGGTTTAGGCGTTTTGGGGTTTAGGGGTTTAGGGGTTTGGGGGTTTAGGGGTTTAGGGGTTTAGGGGTTTAGGGGGTTTAGGGGTTTAGGGGTTTAGGGGTTTAGGGGTTAGGGGTTTAGGGGTTTAGGGGTTTTAGGGGTTTAGGGGTTTAGGGGTTTAGGGTTTTAGGTTCGGGGATGTAATGGCTAAGCGGTTTAGGGTCTGGCGATCCGACAACCCAACCCCACAATCCGAAGCACAGCCTCAAACCCTAGAACCAGAAAACCAAGAACTACAACCACCCAAACACACGTGAAGGCTTGTTTGTTTTGCCTAGGGTTTAGGGTTTAGAGTTTAGGGTTTAGGGTTTAGGGTTGAGGGTTGAGGGTTGAGGGTTGAGGGTTGAGGGTTGAGGGTTTAGGGTTTAGGGTTTAGGGATTTTTAAGGTTTAGGGATTTTTTAGGGTTTAGGGTTTGGGGTTTAGGGTTTAGGGTTCAAGGTTTAGGGTTCAGGGTTGAGGGTTTAGAGTGTAGGGTTAGCCCCCAAACTTCCTCAAAGCACACGTGGAGTTTGTCACTTCGTCGGGTTTTTGGGCTTGGGGCTTGGGGGGGGGGGGGGGGAATCCTCTCATCGCGCACGTAGGGCTTCACTGTTTTGGGCTTCGTCTGCCACACCAAAACCCTAACCCCTCCCCTGGGTGGGTTTGGGGTGTAGGGTTTCGGGTTTAGGGTTTAGGGTGAAAAACAAAACAGGAACTGCTAGGTAAACGACCTGCAACGAAACGAGGGCTTCGGGTCTATTTAGACTGCGTACCCTAAACCCCCCGACGGCCTAACAGATGACATCCGCAACCATAGTTTTAGCACCTCGCGCGTAGTTCGCAGCAGAGTTGCTTTGTGGCCGATCCGCGTGCACAAGGAACGAGGGGGAACAACTCTCCAGGTGCTCTACACCCTAATGTAGGGTCTAGAGCTCAGGGTTTATATCTCTTCAATCAACCGATCAACCTATCTTCAATATGAGTATAATATGACAAGTATTCTAATTATGAAGAATAGAATTACATTCCATCATCATGGGTTTGGGGTTCAGAGGGCCTGGGACTAAAAGGGGATGACATTGGCAATAATCTAGGCTCCTGCATTGCGCCCTAAACCCTAAACCCTAATCCCGAACCCTAAACCAGCTCGAGGCTAAGGGCTTGTAGGGTTTGAAACCAAAGTGGAGGTTTCCCGTTCGTTCCGATCGTTAGGGCCCCGCTCTTACCTCCCAAAAGGAGGGAGCAGGACAGGCTAACTACCTCAGCCACGGCCCTTTGCAAACAGTTTAACAAGGGCCACCACTGTGGACACACCACACGGTCTCCGTGCTTGGGGCCCTTACTGGGCCCCCTAAGCCGTTCACCTCATTCAACTCAACGCTGATCGCCCCTAAAGTTTCAGTGGATGTCGTGATCCCTGTGGAAGCCGTCTCAGGCTGTCTGGCACATGCTGGCTCTCCCAACTGGGCACGGGTTTAGGATTCGGGGCTAATGGTCTAGAACTTAAGGTCACGGCTTCGGGCTTCGGGCTCAGGGTTTAGTTTGGGGTTGATCCTGCATGTCCTGAAAGCTGCCAAACAAAAAACTGCTGCTGGCCCCTCTTGGGACATATGGGACACATGGAATGTTGAAGGTCGCAAGGCAGTGTCGGCCAAGTCTGACAAGCTCCACACCTAATGTCTGCCGGTACAAAGTTTGAGGTTTAGGGCTTGGGGTTTAGGTTTTAGGGTTGTGGGGTTAGGGTTTAGGGTTGAGTTTAGGGTTTAGTTCAGGGTTTCGGGTTCAAGGTTTCGGTCTGTTCAGGTTTCGATCAGGAGTTTTCCACGGCGGTGTGTGGGTGTCGGACATTCCCGCCTGCAATGTCGGCTGTGCTATCTGACCTCTGCACAACCACGGCAACAGGTGTGGTGTGTGTGTATACATATATAACTTTATATAACTTCTACTGTAAGAGTTGCAGACGGACGATATTTAGCAGAGATGTAAGGGGAGCAGGTCATTGGGTTTAGGATGCAAAGCTTCAACCATACACGGCTTGGGGGAATACCTTGGGCCCTGAATCTCAGACCCGTGCACCCTGACTCACACGAAATGTCGAACCTGCCGCTCTACGCCCTGGACCCTAGACCCCATACCCTATCATACCCTATCATACCCTAAACCCTAAACCCTAAACCCTAAACCCTAAACCCTAAACCCTAAACCCTAAACCCTAAACCCTAAACCCTAAACATACCTCACGCCACGTGCTGAACCCTGCCTTGCGGCGACCGTGCCCAACCGCGGCTGTGCTCCCCCAGTCAGGGGCTTGAGGGGTTTCCGGGGGTGCGTTTTTTGTTCATAGGTTCCAGGTTGAAGCTGCCAGGGTAGGCTACGAGTTCAGAGGCTGGCGTCTGACGTCCCAAATCCTAAGAACGTCGAGGCGTAACCGTCTTAAGCCCAATTAAAGAAAGAAGACACATATGCCAGACAAAGGATCCAAAGGCCTGCCTAGAGAACCTGAAGCCCTCGAGGTTTAAGGCGAAGATGCAGGAGTTGCTGGGGTGGCACAGCGCGGGTTTTCGAGGGCTTCCGCGACAGAATCCTCGCTTCAGATTTGTCAAAGAAGCAAATCCCAGGACAGGGCGCGGGTTTAGGTTCAGAGTCTGGGGCTGTAACTGCGCCCTCACGACAATGCCCATCCGCACAACCCCAAAACGCCTTTTCAAGGCCTCCCCTGGAGCCTTTCGAGAAGTTTGGAACGGAAAGTTCTGTACATAAACCCTAAACCCTAAACCCTAAACCCTAAACCCTAAACCCTAAACCGTCTATGGGCCTCCTGAGGTTCCCCTTTCCGAAGCCTCTCCGAAGCCTCTTCGGTAACTCCCCGGAGAGGCCGCTGAACAATGAGGAAACGCCCAGGTTTCGAATGGTATGAAGCCCTCCAACCCCTCTCAACCCTCTCCCCCAAAGCACCTCACGACCCACAAAGGAGCCGAAAAACCCAAAAGCAGCACTTAAGGGCTTAAGGGCTCAAGGGCTCAAGGGCTTAAGGGCTTCAGGTTGGGGTTTCCGGTGTTGGGTCGAGGGCGTGGGGTGTAAGGCTGAAGGGTGTCATGGGACTTCCAAGCCCTCTCCTGGGCTTCGAAGGACGCTGGCCGGTCCGAATCTCGAGCCAACGTCCGACAGCGCTCTCCCATAGCCATAGCAGCTGCTCAAAACTTCAAACATGTCGAGGCCGCCGGGGCGCATCAGTATTAAATCAAGAAAGGTTTTTCTTACACTCTGACAGTATTACATTTCGATTTCATGAAATTCATATGTTGTTTTAGTGCTGTGTTTTGATACGGGCACATAGGGCTTTATCTTCAGGCTGCATTCAATCATTTTGCTGGCATGCATGTGTGTGTGGGTGGCTTCACCAGAAACCCGGCATGCGGAAACACAGCCGCAAACCTGTGGAACAGAGTCCTCCCTCCCAGTTTCATCCGACGCTGCCCTGTAGCTTCGGCGAAGCTTCCTTAAACACTAAGGCCAAACCCGCCTCAAGCCTAAAACCGTAGTGCCTAAGTAAGCCCTGAGAAAGCCGACACCCTCTGCGGATCCCCAAACCCACAGTGCCTCGCAGCGAGGGCAAGTAGGCTGACTTGTCACGGGTTTACGTTTACACAGGAACTATATAGCGTTGAGAACAAGCGCATGAAGCCCTATGATTCCGCAAGCCCCAACCTCAAGCGATTTCCCCCTAAGCTTGCAGCCGGATGATGAGCAAGAAATACGGCTCAGGCTTTTGGATTTAGCTTAACCCTAAACCCTAAACCCTAAGCCCTGAGCCCTCAGCCCTAAACCCTAAACCCTAAATTCCGGCGGTGACTCCACTCCCAGCGACCTCTGTCGGAAAGACACACGTGAAGCTCAGCAGGGCACAACTGCGTAGGTCTCGTGGCAAGTAGGGAAGCTGGGCTTAGGGTTTAGGGTTTAGGGTTTAGGGTTTAGGGTTTAGGGTTTAGGGTTTAGGGTTTAGGGTTTAGGGTTTAGGGTTTAGGGTTTAGGGTTTAGGGTTTAGGGTTTAGGGAACCCTAAACCCTAAACCCTAAACCCTAAACCCGAAACCCTAAACCCGAAACCCTAAACCCGAAACCCTAAACTCTAGCTTCCTTGGGGCTTGCGGTTTAGGGGTTGAGGGACTTTTGGGCTCAAGATTTTAGTGCTTAGGGCTTTAGGGCTTTAGGGTTCCCCGAGCTCTCCACCCTAAACCCCAAAACCCAAAACCCAAAACCCTAAACCCTAAACCCTAAACCCTAAACCCTAAACCCTAGCTGGGATAAAACCTGGGCCGTGGGCCTTGGGGTTTGAGAGTTTGGGCATTTGGGTTTCTTTTTGGGGTCTTGGCTGCACTTAGGAGGGTAGCTATAAACCAAATCTTTAGCTGCCTTATTAAGAAACCCAATAAACTCAAAAAGGCAAAGGATCTAGAGTTACAGTAAAGCACAACAGGAGTGTTGGGCTACGGGTTGTGCTTGTAGGGAGTTTATGCCCGGCATTTAGGGAGGGGTTCTGGGGTTCAAGAGGGAGTACAAGGATTAGGGTTTAGGGTTTAGGACTTAGGGCTTAGGGTCAGGGTTTAGGGTTTGGGGTTTTAGGGTTTTAGGGTTTTAGGGTTTTAAAGTTTAAGGGTTTAGGATTTAGGGTTTAGGTTTAGGGTTTAGGGTTTGGGGTTTAGGGTTTAGGGTTTAGGGCTAAGCGCACAGTGACAACGCTGCATTCATCCAGAGCTGCTGATTTTTCGCAGGCTAGGATTTCAGTTTGGTGTGCCCTGCACGAACCCATCTCTGAGGAGGCGGTTGCCATCCAGATGGCGCGATGGGGAAATGCGCCGCTGCAGATGTATGTTACGTACAGATAGTGGTCCCCTAAACCCCTAAACCCCTAAACCCCTAAACCCCTAAACCCCTAAACCCCTAAACCCCTAAACCCCTAAACCCCTAAACCCCTAAACCCCTAAACCCCTAAACCCCTAAACCCCTAACCCCCTAACCCCCTAAACCCCTAAACCCCTAAACCCCTAAACCCCTAAACCCCTAAACCCCTAAACCCCTAAACCCCTAAACCCCTAAACCCTAAACCCTAAACCCTAAACCCTACTGCAGAGAGCCTCAGATTCAAGCTCGCAGCCCTTCAGTCCAATCCAAAACACCGTCCCTACACCCTCAGACCCTCAAAACCTTCAAAGGGACGGTCCTTCACATAACCGTGCAATTCCTTAGCTTTGCTTCCAGTTTCCCTTTGTTTACTAGAATGCAGTTTCCTCATTTTCCTTATCCAAACACTGTGTCTCCTTCTGCCTGTAACGTACATTCTTCCTCACCCTTGCCTCTCCTGAAAACACTGGTTTCAGAAGGCTGAGAGCAACTCCCAATCTCATTACCTCTAACCCTAAATCGGCCCTAAACCCTCAAGGGTTAGAGTAGGGTTCAGGGAAGCCCGTAGAATTAGACCCATGATTCCCGAGTCCACTATCCGAGCCATGGTTGACGAACATTACGGCAGGCCAGGCTGTACAAGCCCCAACCAAGGGGCACTGTTTCTGACACAGCGTTTTGCAGCGTCTTGTCTGGGAAGATGAAGCCCTCCATCAGACGGGGTCAACAAAGGCGCGCGAGTCATGCTGGGAAGGCTGTCTTTGTATGGGAACACGTCGGCTTCTACTTGGAGGTACAAGGGTTTACTTGATACCCCGACTTATGGTACCTGCCTTCGCCCCCAGTTCAAACAACGTAAGTAGGGGTGCGGCTTGGGAGGGCTCGGGATGACATCTTTGGTGCCTCGTTGACCCCAAGTATGCTAAACAAGCGAGTGGCCAAGGCGTGTCTTAAGAGCAGCGCGCTTCGTTCAAAAACCTCTTGCCCCTTCTGCGCTTCAAGGAGCCCTCAACCCCCAAAGAACCCAACTCTTGTGACATGCCCGGCCAACCGCACCCATAATCCTGGGTGGAAATAAGAGAACTCAGGACGAAAAGACGCCCAAACAAGCAGCGGCGGTGTGATGCAAGGAAAAGACCACACTAGGCAAACCTTTCTACCCATCCCCAACATTACCCTGCATTTCTTCATGACCAGGGGTTCTATCAGCTTGCAAAACATAGGGGAAGTTTAAAAGCTGTTCCAGGTCGATATGAAGCAGTAAGCTTAGAGCGGAGAGCTTCAAGCGTAGAGCTGAGAGCTGAGAGCTGAGAGCTTAGAGCTTAGAGCTTAGAGCTTAAAGCTTAGAGCTTAGAGCGTATATACCATAGTCTGTGAAGGGAACCTGATTTCTACCGAAACCCCAAACCCTCAGCCCCAAACCCTAAGCCCTAAACCCTAACCCCTAAAACCCTCAGCCCTATTTCATCGCAGCTTGTAGCCAGGATCAGGCACAAAGGCGCCATCAGTATTCGTCCTCGTCGTCGCCTCGGCAAAACTTGGAGGGTTTACGAAAATAGTTTGTAGGGTTTAGGGTTTAGGGTTTAGAGTTTAGAGTTTAGGGTTTAGGGTTTAGGGTTTAGGGTTTAGGGTTTCGGGTTTAGGGTTTAGGGTTTAGGGTTCCACAAACAGTAGGTTTCCCTTATAATAAGGACCCCAAGAAGGTGCCCCTAACATCGTAAACCCCCATGTGGCTCTATGCTCGCAGCGCGAGATCAACACCCCTCAGCGCTCCGTCGTTTAGCGGGCGTGGATTCCGTTGAGGATCCGCTTCGCCGAACCAAGCCCTAAACCCCGAAGCCCCTAAAACCCCCAAACCCCCCCAAAGCCTCCCAAAGCCTCCAAAAGCCTCCAAAGCCTCCAAACCCCCAAACCCCCCCAAAGCCTCCAAAAGCCTCCAAAAGCCTCCAAAGCCTCCAAAGCCTCCAAAGCCTCCAAAGCCTCCAAAGCCTCCAAAACCTCCAAACCCCAAACCCTAAACCCTTAACCCTAAACCCTAAAACCCTAAAACCCTCAAACCCTAAACCCTAAACCCGAAACCCTAAACCCTAAAACCCAAACCCTGCTTGGAAGGTGCCCCTGGGCTTAGGCATCCTCGGCACCCTCGGCATTTCTGAAAATCCATGGCATCGGGACCCGAAAACCTCCGACTTTAGATCCCAAAACCCCGACAACCCCTGAAACCCTGAAATCCTGAAACCCTGGAACCCTAAACCCTGAAACCCCTAAACCCTGACCCGCAGCCCGAAGATGCCAGTCCCAAAAGCCTTACAGAGCCCTAAAGCAGCCCGAAGCGCCCGACAAAGCCCCGAAGCCTGAAGTCGCCAGGCGCTGAAGGTCGGGGCTTCCCAATGCCCGGTTGAGGGTTTGGGGTTTGGGGTTTAGGGTTTAGGGTTTAGGGTTTAGGGTTTAGGCTTTAGGGTGCGGGATTCCGGAAAATTAGGGTTCAGGGCGTTGAGGGGTTAGGGGGCTTTTAGGGTTTCAGGGTTTCAGGGTTTCAGGGTTTCAGGGTTTCAGGGTTTCAGGGTTTCAGGGCCTCAGACCCTCAGGGTTCGGGAGATTTGGGCTCTCGGGTGTCTTGGAGGCTCAGGGATTTAGGGGCTGTCGGGGAAGGCTATGGTGGGGGGAGAGGTGGGGGGCTGAGGGATTTCGTATTTTAGGGCCAGGATCAGTGCGCCCAGGGGCTATCGAGTCCTCGCAGGTCTGCGATGTCATCCTCGCTTGCAGTGGTAGACCGGAATTCCTGAGTGCGGGGTTTAGGGTTTAGGGCTTAGGGCTTATGGTTTAGGGTTTAGGGTTTAGGGTTTAGGGTTTAGGGTTTAGGGTTTAGGGTTTAGGGTTTAGGGCTTAGGGCTTAGGGTTTAGGGTTTACCACAGCAGCTTGCGGGTTTGGGCATCCAGGCCAGTTTGCATCCTAAACCCTGCATCCTGGACCCTAAACCCTCAGAAGCCCTAAACCCTAAACCCTTGCATCCTGAACCCTAAACCCTCATAAATCCGAAGCCCTAAACCCTGCATCCTAAACCCCCTGAATCCTAAACCCTGAACCCCAAAGTCCTAAACCCTAAGCCCGAATGCACCTGAAGCCGCTGAGATGTCGTCCGGGGTTGAGGGCTGAGAATTTCAGCGGGCGTTGATACCAAGGCCTTACTACGCATCACGGGTTTAGGTTTAGGGTTCAGGGTTTCGGGTTTGGGGTTTAGGGTTTCGTATTTAAGGCTTAGGGCAGGTAAAAGGCCTCCACAAGCCCAAGTAAGACCCCACAAGCCCTAAACCCCGAAACCGGCAATATGCCTCAACGAAAGTAATGCTGGGCGCTACACCCCCTTGGGCATCATCCCCAAACCGAAGCGCTCCCACGGCCAAGCCCTGACAAACCCTGAACAACGATTGTGAATATTCGGGTTTGTCGTAGACTATAACATACAATAACGCAATGCAATGCAATGCAACGCAACGCAATGTAATGCAATGTAATGCAATGTAATGTAATGTAACGTAATGTAATGTAATGTAACGTAATGTAATGTAATGTAATGTAACGCAATGTAATGTAATGCAATGTGGCGTAACGCAATGTAATGTATTACAATAGCAAGACAGCGATCAAATAGAATTCACCTAAATCAAGCTAAGCCCATGCCTATGAACTCTTCTACTTCTCTCAGTCATCATTGTACGTGTTTCGTGTTCCTTTTCATGATTATCATCATCTATACCCAAGAGTAACCTAAGTTTGAAAAGAACCTAAACCCTCAAAACCTACTCTGGGTCCTAGCCCTAAACCCTAAACCCTAAACCCTAAGCCCCAAAAAGGGACTCTGGGTCCTAGTCCTTCGTTGCTGTTGTTGTTGTCACTGACCCGGCTCTTGAAAGCAGGCGGCGGCCATGGCGAGGTCGATCAAATCATCGCCGCTGCTGACTGCCAGCGGGGGGACGCTCGGTGAGGGCTCTCCAGGCTGATTTGGTGATCTTGCTGAAGCTTTAAAGGGGGCCCTGTAACCCTCAACCCTAAACCCTAAACCCTAAACCCCAAACCCCAAACCCCCCTCCCCCTAACCCGGCCAACTCCCAAACCCCCTCCCCCTGCCCCAAACCCCCTCCCCCCACGCCCCCTCAAACCTAGTTCCCCGCCCGCACCTCCACGCCGAAAAGCGGAGTTGCATGGGTGAAAGGAGCAGATCGAGGAACTGCAGCTCATGACCCCCTGGAAGTTTTGGGGGGGGGGGGGGGGTCAGGGGGGTTTAGGGTTTAGGGCTTTCAGGGTTTTGTTTCAGGGTTTAGGGTTTTTGGGGTTTCAGCGTTTTGGGGCTTTAGGGCTTTGAAGTTTGGGTTTTTGGGGCTTTTGGGGTTGGTTTTAGAGTTTCAGGGTTTCAGAATTTAGGGTTTGGGGTTTAGGCCTTAGAGTTGAAAGGTTTCAAGCTGAGGAAGTAGGACTGCGCCGCGGGTTTACAGGAACAACCGGCTTGGTAGGCAACTTAAGGGGGAGTAGAGGAATGTCCAAAACCCTAAACCCTAGCCATAAACCCTAAACTCTAAACCCTAAACCTCCCGCAAGCCCTAAAGCGGCAAAACCCCAAAACCGCGAAACCCCCAAAGCCCTGAAACCCTAAAGCCATGAAGCCCCCAACACCCTGAACCCTACCTTAACCCTGAACCCTCAACCCTAAACCCCAAACCCTAAACCCTAAACCCTAACCCCTAAACCCTAAACCCTGCATCAGCCCTGAACCCTAAACCCAAACCTTAGAATCCAGGGCGCCATCTCGCACTCCCTCTTCCATTGGCAGGGTTCCGCTTGCCCAAGTTCTATCCTCAGTGTCTATTATGACATTGACGGTCTATTTGAGGTTAAGGGTTTATGTAAGGTTTAGGGTTTGATGGGGTTTATGGTTTGTATAGGGTTTAGGGTTGCGGGTTTGGGCGTGTTTGGTTTTTCGGGCTTACTTGGGGTTTCGGGTTTAACGGCTAGGTATCTGATTTAGGGCCTCCAGCCCCTTACTTGGAGGATGATGGGTAAACATCGCGGCATGAGGCTATGGCAGAAGGTCTCCGTACTTGCAACCCTCCCCAACACCCCAACACTCCAACACCCCAACACCCCAGCACTCCAACACCCCAACACCCCGACACCCCAACACACCAACACCCCAACTGCCCACAAAACCCAAAAATCCCAAAAACCCCAACACCCCAACACCCCAACACCCCAACACCACAACACCCCAACACCCCAACACCCCAACACCCCAACACCCCAACACCCCAACACCCCCACACCCCAACACCCCAAAAACCAAAAAACCACAACACCCACTTCCCCAAACCCTCACTCCACTGACCCAATGCCCCTTAAACTCTGAAAACCACAACACCCACTTCCCCAAACCCTCACTCCACTGACCCAATGCCCCTTAAACTCTGAAGCCTAGGGTTGAGGCCCTTTAGGGTTTCGGGCTTCGGGTTCCTAACACACGGCCAAGGCGCACGAACTCCTGCAACCGATGTTTTCTCTCCACCTGTGCAGCGCGGTAAGGATCATGGTTTGAGGGGTGTATCCTGAACCGATAACCGCCCTAAGATTGTCCTTTTCCTTTTCCTTTGCCTCTTTCCTTCCGAGAGGTACTCGCAGCAAAGCTTGTACTCGCGCCAAACCATTCGAACGTAGTGACCCTTTACTACGCCGAGGGTAGTACTGCGTGTCTACCAAAGACAAATTCCAGTAGCGCCAGAAGACCCAAGACTGCTTCGCCGCTTCCTGTTCAAGCAGCAAGCATGCAACTTTGGCTTATTCACAAGCACACCACACACACCACACACACCACACACACCACACACACCACACACACCACACACACCACACACACCACACACACCACACACACCACACACACCACACACACCACACACACCACACACAGCACACACAGCACACACAGCACACACAGCACACACAGCACACACAGCACACACACACACACACACCACACACACACACACACACACCACACACACACACACACACACACACACACACACACACACACACACACACACACACACACACACACACACACACACACACACACACAGAGACAGAGACATGCACAGTGACTCACTTTGTGGCTCGCAGGCAGGTACGAGTTTAGGCTGCACTACCACTGCCGCTGCCGCCACCAGGGCGTGCGCTGCCACTGCCGCTGCCGCCACCAGGGCGGCACGCGTCCCGACTTGCTAGCGACGTCCTGGCAAGGGGACGACGTTTTGCGAGAGGTTACGCCTTCTGCTTGGACCGAGGTTCCGGCGGGTCACGCTCGCCCGGGTCTTCGCGGAGGCGCGGGCATCTATCGACAGTGGTCTGAGAAGCAGCGATGGCTGCTGCGAGTTGCCGCTCCTCCTTGAAGGGTTCCTACTCTGCAGCTTACTGAGGCTAGCTTTGGAACACACAAGCTTTCTCACAGGCGGCTGCTCGAGCTTCTTCCCCACGCAACCAGGGTGATTTGTGATGAGCCAACCCAAGGTTCCGATGAACCCACCTCGATGCAAGGTATCCATCAACGCCCTCGGCGATCTTGGCTCCAAACGTTTGCATGAGTTCCAAATTGCCTGCCAAAGCAGCATACGCCGGATCTGCCAGATCACTGCACCCAGCTGCTGGTAGGTCGATGTCCCAACAAACATGATCCTCCACTCTTGGCCAGCGGTACTCGGTTATAATCCACTTCTGCCCCACTTGCACGTAAGCTCCCCTTGCCTTCGCTGCTCCAGCCTTTTTCTGTTCTTTAGTTCTGATCCTCTTCGCCCGACGAGGCCACGCTGGAAGAGAAAGAGAAGGAACGCTACTGCTATCATTTCGGTTATCTTGCACATTGGCGTCACCGTCCCGACTGTTGCCTCCCGCGGTGTCGTTGTCCATGATGATGCCCTCCGCGTTGCCAGCGTCCGTACCAATGTTGCCGGCATCGTCTTTCCTGCCCTCACTTTCGAGGGCCTGTGCTGCATTGGGGTCGTCCTGAAGACTCAGCTGGTCACCGGCGGTCTCGCCATATTTCTGTTCGGCTGCAAGCGTGCGAAGGAGACGGTCATCAGCGGCAAGAGACCAGAATCAACCACTTCCAACCTTCAGATTGAGGCCCCTCGGCACACAGGTCATCATCGCACAGGCGAGATTGGCACGGAGTCCTTGGGCCGTGCTTATTTGTGTCATCGTGAATCAAGCTGGCGACCCAAGGAACGGTTTAGGGTTTAGGGTTTAGGGGAACACGCGAGGCTCTAAAAGGCCACGATGTGCCACAGCCGGTACAACTTTGCACCGGTCTGCGCCGGTCCGTGCATCAATAACCTTGAACCCTAAACCCTACACCCTAAATCCTGGGGATGGGGGATGGGACCACATGAACGACACGAAAGCGCAGAACCAGCAAACAACAGAAAGAGGAGCAAGAACGGGCTCAGTCCTTAATTAGGGTGCAGGGTTTAGGGAAGGTGCGGATACTCAGGGAGTTCCATACATCAGCAACTACTTATTTCTGAGCTTTCTTGGCAGATTTTGGGATTAAATTTGGGAAGGCCTAAAGCCTCAAAACCCTTTAACCCCAAAGCTCCGAACGCTCAGAGCCAAAGCCCGAAACCCTCAACCCTACAACCCCTACAACAAAACCCTCTACCCAAAACCCTGAAAGTTCAACCCCAGAGCTCTTAGCACTTTAGGGGTCTAGGGTCTAGAAGGATTTCAGGGTTTTGGGCTTAGGCTTCAGGGCCGCGTGGGGCTTCTGGGGCTTTGGGGCTTCGGGCTTCTGGGCTTGGCTGCACTCAGAAGGGCAGCGCAATATTAAGTTTTTAGCTTCCGTATTAAGAAACCCAATAAATGCAAAAAGGCTAAGGATCTAAAGTTACAGTAAAGCACCACAAAGTGGGTTATGAGGGGGGAGTTTAAGGCCCCTGGGGGTTGGGGGCTTTATGGCTTTGGGGCTTTTAAGCAAAACAGGGTTCGAGGGTTGAGGGGTTTGGGGTTCAGGGTTTAGGGCTTAGGGTTCAGGGTTCAGGGTTGAGGGCTCACGGTAGAGTTTAGGGTTTAGGGTTTAGGGTTTAAGGGGTTAGGGTTTAGGGTTTAGGGTTTAGGGTTTGGGGTTTGGGGTTTGGGTTTAGGGTTTGGGGTCTCCAAACGGGCTCCCGGGATCCTGACTCGATCCTCGTCCAGGACACTGCTACAGCCTGTGTCAATGGAGCTAGGGTTCCAAGCATGGTTTAGGGTTTAGGGTTTAGGGTTTAAGGTTTAAGGTTTAGGGTTAGGGTTTAGGGTTGAGGGTTTAGGGTTTAGGGTTTAGGGTTGATTATTTTCCCTTTAAACAAGGGCAAGGGAGCATACTAAGGGCCCATGGTTCCAAACTTAGCTTTAGGGCTTGTCGCGTTTCTTGGGGTAGCTAGGGTTAGGGTTGATTTGGGTTGTGAGGTCCATCTAGGGTTTTCTTGCGCTTTAGGAAACCCTAAACCTTAAACCCTAAACCTTAAACCCTAAACCTTAAACCCTAAACCTTAAACCTTAAACCCTAAACCTTAAACCCTAAACCTTAAACCCTGAACCCTAAACCCTTAGGGACGATGAAGGGGACTTGGGCTTTTTGGGGCTCGCGGCTTTGGGGCGGGGAGGGGGGGGTAGGAACTCGTGTAGGATCGAGGCATTGGAAGGGCGGCGAGGTCTCGGAGGGGATTGGGGTGTAGAACCCTAAACCCCTAAACCCCTAAACCCTAAACCCAAAACCTTAAACCCCTAAACCCCTAAACCCGTTAAAGGGTTTTGGGGGTTTCGGAGCTTCGGCCGCTCAAGGCCCTATCTCACAACACATACGAAGATCTTTCTCGGCACGCTCCCCTTATCACCAGGAAAGGATAACACAAAGCGCAGTAACTAAAACCCTAGTCCCTAAACCCCAAACCCCAAACCCCAAACCCCAAAGCCCGAAACCGAACTCGCAGTGGAGGGCGCCAAGCTCTTCAGAATGTTGGTTTTGGGGGAACCAGGACCCCAAAAAACCCACAAACGTTTAGGGTTTGGGTTTAGGGTTTTGGGGTTCAGGGTCTAGGGTTTAGGGTCCAGCGTCTAACCCTGAAACCCTAAACTGCCAACCTTTCCGGGATGCCTGCGAACGAGAACGAAGACGAGAGATCTCCTCCAGGTGTGGGCTGAGTTATTGGGTTTAGGGTTTAGGAGGCCTCCCCGGCCATTTACGGTCTAGGGCTTAGGCTTCAGCATCTCAAGTCCAAGCATTCACTGGTCAAGCAGTGTGTCCGTGAAGTGGAATCATACCCACCCACCCACCCACCCACCCACCCACCCACCCACCCCCCCAGTGACCCCCACAACATCAAGAAAACATAAAGTTCACTCTGTCCATCCGTGGCATAGGGTTTAGTGCCCTAGTGTTTGGGGCATAGGGTGTAGAGCCCTAAGGCCTGGGAGTTTGGGGCATAGGGTCTAGGGCCCGAGGGTTTGGGGCATAGGGCTTAGGGCCTAAGGGTTTGGGGCATAGAGGGGCCCTGCTGGGATTTTTTTTTGCGGATTGGTGCGTCCACATGCGTCCACTCAGGGTTCGGGGTTTTCTGGCCCCCTGTTAGAGTACGGCCCGTTTTACTTAGAGCACCCAAAAGGGACCCTAATTTGAAGAAACAACGTTAAACATTTTGGAGGTTATGGGGGTCACCGATACCTGTTTTCAAGAGGGACCCGTGATTTTGACCCTAAACCCAAAGCCCCCGAAGCCTTATGTTGAGGGTACCCGAGTAGAGGTTGGGATTTCGGGTCTAGGGTGTGGTTCTTCGGGTCTGGGTCTAGTGTGTAGGGCTTTGCCCTTAGGGCTTAGGGTTTAGGGTGTAGGGTGTAGGGCTTAGAGTTTCTCTCCCACACGGTGTGGTCGATTCCTTGTCTTACCATGCAATCCGGAAAACCTCCTCCCACCCTCTGAAAACTTAAACGTGAATCCCAAAACTAAAGTTTTTGCAGGTTGAAAGCACTGAAACCTCAAACCCTAAGCTGGATTTAGTTGAAAGAAATACCAAACCCTCGACCTCTCTTTCACATGCATGCTTAAACCCCTAATGGAGTCCGCGGGCACATGTCATTTCGCAAGAGTCGCAAGTCCGTGGGCAGGTGTCAAAAGTCCGTGGGTAAGTGTCAAAAGTTCGTGGGCAAGTGTCCAAAGTTCGTGGCAAGTGTCATATGGGGCAGGGTTTCTGGCCCTAGGGGTTTGGGGCATAGGGTTTAGGGCCCGTTTCGGGGTTTCGGGGCACAGGGTTTAGGGCTTCTAGGGTTTGGGCTATGGGGTTTGGGGCCCTGGGGTTCGGATCATAGGGCTTAAATAAGCTTAGGGCCGAAGGTCTAGGGTGTGGGGCGCAGGGTTCAGGGCCCTACTAAGCAAACAATCGTATGAGGTAAAACCCAAACCCTATGCCCCAAACCCTAGAAGCCCTGAACCCCCAGGTCCCGAAACCCTGCCCGGAAGGGACCGCACCACGTTTTTAGAATTGAATGAAGTATATACAAACATGGCAGGGCCGTACTCCTGGCGATATGCGAGATTGGGCGTCGTGTCGGAACTTGTGGCACCCGAAAGCGCTGAAACCCCAGGCCGCCACACCCCCGCCCTAACCCCTAAACCCGCAAACCCTCATCTTCCTAAAACCCCTAACGAACCCTAAACCCCAACCCCTGGACCCTACACCCTAAACCTCAAACCCTAAACCCCAAACCCTAACCTAAACCCTCAACCCTCAACCCTAAGCCCTAAACCCCAAACCCTAAACCCTAAACCCTAACCTAAAGCCTAAACCCTAAACCCGAAACCCCAAACCCTGAACCCCAAACCCTAAACCCTAAACCCTAAACCCTAAACCCCTAACCCTAAACCCTAAACCCTAAACCCTAAACCCTAAACCCTAAACCCTAAACCCCAAACCTGCCCGATCTCTCCTCGTGTGCCAGAGCTCGCCGTGGTGCTGAGGTCGCTGCACGCGGCGTGCGCCTCTTGGGAAAGAACCAAACTCGGTTTAGGGTTTAGGGTTTAGGGTTTAGGGTTTAGGGTATAGGGATATAGGGGTCGGGTGGTCTGGGATTTCGGGTTTGCGGTTTGGGGTTTTGGTCTTAGGGTTTTCGTGCGACCCTAAACCCTAAACCCTGAATCCTAAACCCTAAACCCTAAACCCTAAACCCTAAACCCTAAAAACCCTAAACCCTGAGCCCAAGGAAGCAAACTCTTCCTGGCCGTGTCGGTTTCTATCAGCTGAGAACCCTGCATGATTCGCCAGAAATTTAGCTTGGGGTTTAGGTGTTAGAGCTTTTTCAAAGGGGGGGGGGGGGGGGGGGGGCACCCTTCTACTAATTGCTTAAGAACCAAAAATATATTTTTAGAAAAAGAGAGAGAGAGAGATATATATATATATATTATTCCTTACTAAGGGTAATATAGGAATGATTTTTTCTTTTGGGGTTCTTCAGCAAATAGTAGCCTTAAAGCAACAAAAAAAAACTTCCTGGGATCGCAAGTCTCGGGAACCCCGTAGACCCTGCACCCCCCCAAACCAAAGAGCCCAGAGAAAACTCGTTCAAGGGCGCAGGACAACCCGAGACCCCTAAGCCTTATAAACCCTAAACCCTAAACCCTAAACCCTAAACCCTGAATCCTAAACCCTAAACCCTAAACCCTGAACCCTAAACCCTAAGCCCTAGGCCCTAAACCCTAAACCCTAAACCCTAAACCCTGCAAAAAAACCCTTTGCAACTCCCGTGCCTTGTGCTTCTCTGCAACGGGCAACTGCAGCGTCTGCATACGCTGCTGCGACATCTCGCCTCGGCCGTCTTGTTGGGTTTCGTTTTGGGGTTTAGGGGTCTGGGGTGTCAGGGGATTTTTTAGGACTGCCATGCGCTTCCGATACTCTGAGCGAACAGGCTGAACTTAAAAGGGTGGCGCGTAGGCGCGGCCACGAGGCGTGCAGGGAAGTCCGGCTCTTTTCTTATCCGCTTCTGAAGGGTTAGGAGGTCGTTATTAGGGGTATCCGATCGGCAGAATTCCATAGCATGGTTGCTGACAAGGAGTAGCCAGTGGGGCGGAGGGGGGCCCGTCTTATAGTTTTTGTACTGTGCTATTCTGTCCTTGAGAGCGGGTCCATGCGTTACATGGTGTAGGGGTTGGTCTCCGGGAGCCCTAACTGATTCAGTGAACAGCTTGAACTGTTGGGAAAGGACTATCTGGGATGGGAGGAGTGGTCTGTTGGCTTGAACCCAAACCGATTTGTTTGTGATATGAGAATAGTAGGATGCTTTAATACCTATGGCTCTTCGTAGGTGTTGAAAATACCAGGAGTCTAATTTACGGAAATGTTTGTCTTCCATGGTGAGGGTGCAGAGGCCATAGACGAGACAGGATACTATGTTTGCCATGAATATTTGTACCTTCACTTTTCTGGGCAGTCTACTCCGCCAAAGATGTTGGAGCTTGTTGAAGGAGGTATGGGCTAGTGCAAATCTCGCGAACAGTGCGTGAATTGTGGGCTGGATCCAAGAGATTTGGGAACCTAGATACTTCACTGACGTTGCCTGGGGTACTGGGTCCCCATTTATGAAATTGGGGGGTGGAGGAGTAAACGAAGGGTGACATAGGAGTTCAGTCTTAGTTAGGTTGAGTTCTAAACCATAGGGCTGGGCTTCCTGTTGGAGCGCATGTAGATAGGATTCCAGGGCTTGTACTGATATCCCAAAGAGTAGAGTGTCGTCGGCGTATTCGAGATCGTAAGTTGGCTTTCCCACCGACCAAGTGTTTTGAGGGACCCCCTGTCGGACTAATTTGTCATCTACATCCAGCAGTACGCTGGATAGCACAAAGATGAAAAGGTATGGGCTTAGCGGGCAGCCCTGCCTGATCCCAGTATGAGGAGTAGCCGTGAATTTGTCACCTTTAATACCGATTGTGTGGAATATGGGAGCGGTGTAAATATCCTGGATTAAGGTAATGTATTGTTCATGAATACCCATTCTGCGAAGTGCAATCAGTAATGCATCGTGATCAAGCTTGTCAAACGCCTGTTTCCAATCTATGAACAGACAGTGAAACGGGGTACCGGTTCTGGAGGAGTAGTCTTGGAGTCTACGCAATATAAAGAGCGGGTGTAAGGTACTACGTCCTTGTCGGAATCCAAACTGCGTATGGCGCAGTCTGGATTCATATCTGAACTGTAAACGAGCTTGTATTAGCGAGGAGTAAATTTTATACATTGTGTTGAGCAACGAGATTGGCCTATAGTTTGAGGCGTCTGAGTCGTCACCTTTACCCTTGTAAAAAGATACTACGATAGCCTCTTTCCACGCGTGTGGTATTTTTTCCTCCTGCAAACAAGCGTTCATGAGGTCGAGAAGTTGCACCTCCCCGAAATGGTCCAGTAGTTTGAGTATATCAGGTCGCAGGTTGTCAGGTCCTGGAGCCCTGCCTTTTTGCATTTTGTGGAGGGCGGTTTGCAATTCCGGGAGGGTAAACCAGGGGATCGGAGTCGTGTCAGTGGGGAAATGAGGAGTAGCCTGTGCTAAATTTTGTTTAGCTTCGTTCGTTACCTTTGAGGGACCCCATTGTACGTTAGTGAGGTGTTTGCCAAATGCCGCGTGTGTTTCAGACCAAGGGATCTGCTTGTTATCCACTACCAGTCTACATTTTCTTTCCTGAAATCCCTTTTTAAGTTTCTTTGCCTGTTTCCAAACTGCTGGGGTGAGTGTGTAATCCGCGTTAATTTGGTTGCGTATCCACTGGGTTTTTTCTTTTCTGGCCTTATTTTTCACCCTTCTGTAATAGGAGGAGTAGTCTGGGTGTTCTGTGGCTTTCATATTTTTGGCGACGTGTAATTCTCTTAGTGTTTCCGTGGATATCCAAGGTTTGTGTGGGGAATACTGAGTGGGAGGAAAAATCATGGTGGAGGCTGTTTGGGCAGCGTACAGAAATCTGGAGTATTTATCTTCTGCTGTCTCACCCCTGATCGGTAGAGCGGGGGGGTTCAGGTTTGAGAGAAGTAATGGAGCTGCCTGTGTATATCGCCCACCTTGAGCCTCCAAAGTTATTTTTCCCTGTTCCGCTAAGGAATCCGCTAATTCGTTTCCCTGATTTCCAGTGTGTCCTTTTATCCACACCCATTCTATCTCCGCGATGTCCTTTAGTTTATCATAACAGGCGCGGGCATTCAAAATTAACTGTTTGTGTTTTTTCGGTCTGGACAATCCTCGAGTCATCTGGGCAGCCCATTTGCTGTCGTAGTAGATTGTCACCTTGGTGGGAGGAGTAGCCGATCGTAATAAATAGAGGATTGACTCCATGATGGCGGAGATTTCTGCTGTGTTGTTACTACCGACGTTGGCACCCAGATAATATGGGGAGGTGTCTGTGGTGAGTACTGGGCCAAATGCTTTGTGCGCCCTCGCGGAGTCGTCGAATACCACGAATCCCCATCCCGCGGGGGAGGCGGCACTTGCTCTGCCTTTTGAACCGGAGCCGTCCGTGTAGACTCGAACGTGGGGGCCCCCGGGGGCTTCCTTTGTATCTGAACCCGGGGAGGCTGTGTTGACGTAATGTGTTCTGAAGGCTGCGGCGAATTGTTCCTGCGCTTTGGTGGATGAGGAGGTAATGGTCGCTTGGGAAGCCGGTATTATGATGCGCACGGCATTGTAAAATCGACGGAAGCCATTGCTTTTTACACACTATTTTATCAAGACTCTGGAATCTGAAGGGGTCGATCTTCGGTGTTTGAGGGAGAGGGTTTAACAAAGGGTCCGCGGTCAAAAAGAGACGAATCGTTTGAGCGATACAAAGGGCTTCTTCAGGAGGTGTGGGGAGCGCTGCGATTTTATCCCAGAATTGAAGCACCTTGATTGAATCCAGCGCGAACTGGGTCCACTCTTGCGGTGGGGGGTTTTTATCCCTATATGTAATGTGATGTAAAAGATTGGGGGTTTTGTACGTGAGGGCGTCAACACAAGCCGTGTCTCGGAGGAAGGATGTGTAGTAAGTACGGTTCTGCTGTGGTCCAGTTTTTGCTGAGGAGTAGCCTTTTCCATAGACGTGAGGTCCCATGATATCGTGTTCATGGCGGCTGCGACCCTGCAAGCGCACATTAAAATCGCCAATGATATAAGCGGGCTCTGGGGCTGGGAGCGAAATCATTGCGCTTTGTAGCGTGTCCCAAAACGGTGACTTTACCTCTTCATTTTCAAGCTTGTCATGTGGGGCGTAGACCCCGAAAATGTGTGAATTACCACTTTGGAGAGAAATGGTAACCCTTGTAATCCTAGGGGAGTACTGAATGAAATCCTTGATATAGGGGCGGATACTGGGGTGAATTACCGCTGTAATTCCGGCGTATTTGTCTGTAGTAGAACCGTTCACCACAAAGAGAAATCCTTGAGAGTTATAGGTGTAGTATGAGGTGGAACGTGTTTCTGTAAGGAAGAGGATGTGCAGTGAAAAAGATTTCATTATTTCGAGGACCTGCTGATGCTTGAGGACTTCCGCCATGCCTTGGACATTCTGTGTGGCTATTTTTAATTTGAATCCGTATTCTAATTGAGGAGTAGTCATGGTTTTATCCCGGGGCTTACGCTGTGGTCCGGAAAGTTCTGACTGCTCCAAGACCAAGGTGCGGAATCTGCCGGCGTTGTTTTTCCCTGTTACGCGGCCGTGAGCCGCTCTCTGGGGCTTCTCCCTGTTGCCAGTGCCCTTGCCCAAGCGGCCCTGCATATGACTCCACCGCGACTGCTACGCCACTGCCGGTAAAGGCGTCTGCGTAGTAGCCTGGAACCCCGGCCTGAGGGTGGAGAGAGTTTAGGGAGAGTGGGGTTGCACTCTTCGTTGACCACATGGGTCCCCGGCGCGCCGCGCGGCGGCGGTGCAAGCTTAACTTCTTGATGTTTATTAATTCCTGAATTCACTTGGGTGGAAACAACCGAGTCTTTTCCATGAGGAGTAGCTCGGGGGGGTCTGGGACGAACCGGGAAGGGACTGGGTTTAGGGGACTTTAAAAACATTCTTTGGCCTGAGTCTGCCACCCTAAGTTGAATACGCCTACCTCCTCTATTTTTAAGGTGTGGGCGGGGGGCTAAGGAAGGGAGTATAGAAGCCATATGGGGTGCTCTGGACTGCCTACAAAGGAGGAGCACATCCCTTGTGAAAATGTCTGATGCTGTGAGATGTGGGGTGCCTGACTGTGTTGTGCTTTGGTCAATCGGCCAGGGCGATCTATGGTGGTGGGTCGGAGACCCATTCTGAGGAGTAATCTGTGTTGGGATGAGATCATCCAGGAGTATGGTCGTTGTGTTGCCTACCAATGAATGTTGTGTTTTGTTTAATCTAGCCTGAAGTGCATCTAAATATGTGGTACAGAAGCCCTTTGCACAATGATACATTAGCAAGGAATCCATCATGATTATACCTGGGTTGTAGCGACAGGGTTCGGTGTAGTAATAAACTATCAGGAATGCTAGGCCTAAATAATTTAATGAGGGTAGGGTGGGGCATCTACGAAGTACTTGTTTGCATCGGGATCTGTGTTGTTTTCTTCGAATGGGTGTTCTATCCCATCCTACTGTTTGTGCTTCGACTTCCCTGCTCTTGCCTCGGCAGAAACTCGAATTAAGCCAGCTTTCGTTGAACTTGAAAGTATCTTCCCTGGTCGAATGGTTCATACATTTCAAATGTGGCCGTTGTTGGGAATTCTGGCCATTGTGCCTCTTGAGAAATTTCAAATGTGGCATCTTCTGGCTGCGACAGTCGTGCGAGAGGAGTGGACTGATATTGTAGAAGACATCACTATCCTGTAAGAAAATATTGCTGTGAAAGAGATGATGAGGAGTAAAACATTGCACAACTGTAAAAAGCGAAGCTGGAACGGCAGCAATTTGTCAGGGCTTTGCTGCGCTGCCTTTGGCAGCTGCGGAAACTGGTGCCTTGGGCACCCATGATGGGGGCTGCATGACGCCAGCCTTCGGCTGCGCAAACACTGAAAGTGCGCTCTCCCCTGTGGCTGTAGGAGGAGTAGCCGAGGGGGGCGCTCCCTGGACAGTACCCGTCTGGTAGCTGCCGATTTTCAAATCTGCTCTCTGGAACTTGTCACAATACTCGTCCCAGACGAAATAAATATCGTCTACGTCGCGGACTTCCATCTCAATTGGGAACGGATTGTCCGCTGAGGAGTAGACTGCTGAGGAGGCCCAGTGGCGCCTAGTCTGGCCTACCTCCATGCCCTTTCCCGAGCCTTTGGCTTGGGTCCGGGCCCTCGCAAACTGGTGCTGGTCTGCAACATCCAACTCATGTTGCACACCATAAACGACCTTCGCCCAGTGGTATGACCACATGGTGGGTTCTTCCGAGCCGATGGGTGGCTTTGCTTGCAACGCTTCCATCAGCTGAGGAGTAACCTCTAGGATGCCCTTCATGATTCCCTTGTCTTCGAAAAAATGCATCCTTGCGAAGGCGCGGATCTGCTCATCGAATTCGCGAACAGATTGCGGCTGCATTATGGTCAGGGTCTTCCATAGCACGGTGACCTGATTGGATTCGAGCAGCTCGCTTTCATTGATAAGGGAGAGGAGTACTCTAATGGGTACTTCCATCTTCCTTTGAAATTGTGGCGAAGCTGGTGTCGCCCTGATGTGGCGGTTCTTCTCGCGCGTGGAAGAATCCCTGTACAAGGGGGTTCCCGTGGGGCCACCGTAAGTGCTCATGAACTGCTGGCGCAAATCCCAGGATTTAAATGTTAAAATTGACACCGTGGAAAACTGCTGGCCGGACGGAGGAGTAGCCGGCTCACACTGGAGGATGTTCATGAAGATGTAGGGAACGTTGGGGCCGTCGATGTTGTGCCCGCGGTCAGAGAGCCAGCGACGGAAGTAGTCCACCTGCTCGAACATCCAGTTGAGTTGGTACAAACGTTCCTCACCTGACATTGTCGGGGACCAGCCGGTGGTGAGGACCTGAAGCCCTGAGAGCTTCTTCTGCTCCATCCTGCTTTCCTGAGTGAGCCAGCGAAGGTGGTCGTGCTGGAGGAGTAGTCTGTTGTCCAGTTGGCGGACGACTCCTTCAACCTGGAGGACGATGTTGCTGATCTCGCTGCGAATCACCCCAGTATGGTAAGCGCGGATGGTTTCCATCACCTGTTTGCGTGTGGTGATGGATTCTCCCAACCATGCCGTAATTGCCGCGGGGTCGTTGGAGTTGATCCCCGCTTGGGCCGCCGCGAGCGAGACTGCGGCCTGAGCGTCGATATCCAGCGGCTGTATCAGAGGAGTAGTGTTGGCGTCCGCGGGCTGTGGCTGCGCGATCTTGGGTCTTGCATCCATCTCCTCATCCGTGTCTTCATGGGGAGTAGCCAGTGGTGTAGACAAGGCTGCTGACGGGGGGCCTTTCCTCTTCGAGCGATTTTCCTGAAACCACTGGCTCTGTGCCTCATAGTAGACCTGGTTGGCGCCGGAGTACGTGTAGGCTGAGGTGGCTGTCTGGTGAAGGTGCTGCGCGGAGAGCTCCTGGTTGCTGGACGACATTGCTGCCACCCCTCGAGAATGAGGAGTAGTCTGCAAAAGGCAGACTTTATCTGGCTTCAAACTGGTGAAAGCAGGGGAATTACCGTGGTAACCACTGACCCCTGTAAGCATTAACCATTGCAACATGCGAAGAATCCACATATCGCACCACATGCGCACGCAAAGAAGCTGAAAGCCAGAGCGCCTGTGTCAGGGGATTAGGGTTTAGGGTTTAGGGATTAGGGTTTAGGGTTTAGGGCTAGGGATGTGAGATTTGGGGAATTGGCGCATTTGGCAATTTGGGTTCTAGAGTTTCTCGATAGCAGGGCTTTTTGGGTAGCCGGAGGGTTTCGTAGGCCTTGGGCTTATCGTTTTTGTCGGGACTTTTTCTGCTAGTTGGTGCCCGTGGGCATCCCGACTCCTCAGCCCCTAAACCCTAAACCCTCAACCCTACACCCTACACCCTACACCCTAAACCCTAAACCCTAAACCCTAGACCCTAGACCCTAAACCCTAAACCCTTAAATTCCTAAACTCTAAGTCTAAGACCGTAAGGGGGGGCATATTAACCCCCTGGCCCCAGCTCGATCCACCAAACCTCCTTGAATTGAAGTGTCGAGGGCCTACTTGGAAATCAGGGCCTCACCTTTTTTGCACCGAGTACCACAACCATGAAGTCCGGTCACGGTCCATCTCGAGTGCCCATACCGGGACCTCCTCGTGCTGCGGACACATCTTTCCTAGGTAATGGTTGGGATAACATTAAAAACTTAACTTATATTCTTTTTTGGGTTTAAGTACCATTAAAAATTTAAACTCGTATTCTCCTTTGGGTTTAAGTACCCCTAAAAATGTAAAATGGTACTCAACTATGACAAAGTTTCAGCGGGCGGCCGTTCCTATGGAGCCGAGCGAACGTCGGCGCCGCGGCCCGTAGACCCCTGGGGACAGCGGAGCCGGTGCTCCGAAGCCCCTGAGCCACCCTAGGAAAGGCGACGAACTAAACGTGTAAAGACTGCGAGCCGCGAAAAAGGCCGCGGGGAGCTGCGAAGGTCAGCTTGCCCTTGACGCCACAGCTTCATCAGAGAGGGTTGCGAGGCTACCTTACTTACGACCCTACGTGCAAGTGCACATGTGCCCCCGAAAGTTGTTTGCATAAAAGGCCGTTACAGGTGCACAGATCATGCTTATACAAGCCATAGCGTTCATGTAAGCCTCTTACAAAAAAGACCCCAAAAGCCTCTTAACCCCAAACCCAAACTAAGGGAAGGCCGGGGGGGCTGTTCAGAGGATCTTAGCAACCCGGCGCTTGATGCCCAGATTACGAGCCACTGGGCTTGCCATTGCAGTGTGGATTCCAGGGTTCGGGCGATGAGACTCGAAGGTTCTATATCAACAAAAATAGAAAAATGTAACTCCCAAGGGGGATATAGTTAAAAAAGAAATCCACAAAAAGGGACCCTTACTTAGAGAAGACTACCCACGCACAGTTAACCAACCTGACGGACGGACTCCGAGTCCAACTCGGCCCTCTAAAGCTGGGTTTAGGGTCGGTTCGCTTACGGCTTGAGGGTTTAGGGTTTAGGGTTTAGGGTTTAGGGCTTAGGGTTTAGGGTTTAGGGCTTAGGGCTTAGGGCTTAGGGCTTAGGGCTTAGGGCTTAGGGTGTTTGGGGCTTAGGGCTTAGGGTCTACAGAGTCTATAGGGCGGCGGGCTTAGGGCCCCCCGTCTCTGAGACCCAACCCCGCCTTCCTCCCTCGGGCGCAAGCTGGCGCGTCTCCAGGACCAAGCACTTCCGAAGCGGCGACGGCGGAGGCGGCGGCTCGTTTTTGAGGGTTTTGGATTTGGGGCCGACGAAGCCCTAATCCCTGAACTGGAAACAAACAACTCTGCAAGCCTAAAACCAAGAAGCCATCTGGCGAGGCAACTGTATATGCGTTTTTATTTCCCCGACATGGAAGGACAGAGGTGCAGCTTTAACTGCGGCTATTTCTTCTCAGCACCCCAGATAGGCTTCAGAACAAGTGGGCCACCTGAACAACCCTGCTTCTATCCGAACCCTAAACCCTAAACCCTAAACCCTAAACATGAAACCCGAGCACACTAGAGGTTCGCGATTCGGGCTCTAGTCGCCCCACGTCACCCTAAGTGCCCACCCCTCGTCACCCAAAAGGAGGGTCGCAGCATTCTGGTGAGCGGGCATTGGGTTTAGGGTTTAGGGTCAAGGGTCTAGGGTCTAGGGTTTTGGGTTTAGGGTTTAGGGTTTAGGGTTTAGGGTTTAGGGTCTTTTTGTTTTGGAGTTCGGGGGTTGAGGGCATGGGGGCTCAGGTTTTAGAGCTGGCCTAGGGTGGAGTGTTTTGGCCTTGTTAGAGAGTTTAAGGTTTGCGGGCTCCTGGTATCCCTAAACCCTAAACCCTAAACCCTAAACCCTAAACCCTAAACCCTAAACCCTAAACCCTAAACGCAGAAGGCGGCGGAGCGGACGGATCGCTCGCCGACGTCACGTAGAGGAGGCGGCCATTGGCCTCTGCAAACCTCGCTTTTTCAGTGCTGGAGTCCTGAACCCGAAAGCCCAAACACCTAAACTCCTAACCCTAAACTTTTAGGGTTTAGGGTTTAGGGTTTAGGGTTTAGGGTTTATGGTTTAGGGTTTAGGGTTTAGGGTTTAGGGTTTAGGGTTTAGGGTTTAGGGTTTAGGGTTTAGGGTTGTGTACACTTTCAGTTCAAAAGGGGATTGCAGTATCCCAAGAAGTGTAAAGTGTACTCATTCAACTACTAAGTGAACCCCAACCCTAAACCCCTAAAACCGAAACCCCTGACCCTAAACCCCATTCCCTCAACACCGGACCCTCAACTAACCCTAAACTCCTAACCCGAAACCCTCAAGCCTCACGACGCTTCCTTGGCAGGTTTTGGGGAGTGAGCGCTTTGCTGACTTTGCAAAACATCGGAGATTAGGGTTTGTTTGGGGTTTAGGGTTGAGGGTTGAGGGATTAGGGTTTAGGGTTTAGGGTTTAGGGTTTAGGGTTTAGAGCTTAGGGCTTAGGGTTGAGGGTGGCAGGCTTGCAATCTGGGAATTGCAAACGAAGCTCGAGTAAACAGCATGCTGTCTTCGGGGATTGATCTGAGGTACGGTGCCGTTTTAAGGTTTAGGGTTTGGGGTTTAGGGTAGAGACCCCACAATGGCATATCCTTTAATCCTGAAAACCTCAGCCCTCAACCATAAGGATTAATATCCCTAAACCCTAAACCCTAAACCCTGGACTCTAAACCCTAAACCCTATAAACCCTAGAT
Organism: Symbiodinium natans; assembly: GCA_905221605.1. Lineage (NCBI taxonomy): Eukaryota > Dinophyceae > Suessiales > Symbiodiniaceae > Symbiodinium > Symbiodinium natans. The sequence goes on along the minus strand of CAJNDS010000582.1, from coordinate 47,314 downwards.
CGGAGGAAAGTCGCAGGTTGCGAAGCTGATCCGAGCTCTGCACGTCCTCGCCGAGTGGCCGGTGCCATGTACTGACACCTGAGCTTAGGGTTTAGGGTTTGGGGTTTAGGGTTTAGGGCTTAGGGCTTAGGGTTTAGGGCTTGGGGCTTAGGGCTTAGGGCTTAGGGCTTAGCGTTTAGGAGCTGTTTGAGGATCTAAACCCTAAACCTTAAACCCTAACCCTAAACCCTAAACCCTAAACCCTATAACCCTAAACCCTAAACCCTAAACCCTAAACCCTATCACCCTAGACCCTAAACCCTATAACCCTAAACCCAGAACCCTAAACCCTATAACCCTATAACCCTAAACCCTAAACCCTAAACCCAGAAGCTGCTTTCTTAAGGCCAGGGCGGCTGCGGCAAAGTGCCCGAGTCGCGTGGCCGCCTCGGCGACCTGCGACGGGGGGGTCGAGGTTTAGGGTTCAGGGTTTGGGGATTAGGGTCTAGGGTTTAGGGTTTAGGGTTTGGGGTTTAGGGTCTAGGGTTTAGGGTTTAGGGTTGGGGGCTTTAGGGTGTAGGGTTTAGGGTTTAGGGTCTAGGGTCTAGGGTCTAGGGTCTGGGCTTAAGGCTCAAGGGGGTGTTAAGGGTTTAAGGTGGTCCAGGTTTGAGGGGGTTTAAGGGTTTAGGGTTGGGGGATGGGGGTCGATCAGCTTGGTGGCTCTATCCGTTCTTACCGTGAAGCAGCTCGTAATCTCTCGTACCTTGTTGGTATGTACACTGGCAGACGTGAGATCTGCGATGCTGTATGACTTCAAACCCTAAACCCTAAACTCTAAACCCTAAACCCTAAACCCTAAACATCCCTAAACCCTCAACCGTGACATGCAGCGAGACTGCGCAAGGCGTTGCCTAAACAAAACTACGCTTACAGCCTGAAGGCACCTTCAAGGAAGGAAGCCGCAGCCGCACCCAAACAAACCGGTGTAGGGTTTAGGGTTTAGGGGTTAGGGTTTAGGGTTTAAGGTTTAGGGTTTAGGGTTTAGGGTTTAGGGTTTAGGGTTTAGGGTTTAGGGTTTAGGGTTTAGGGTTTGGGGTTCTTTTGGGGGGGTAGGGTTCCAATCAAAGTGCCAAGCACGTGCGAGATTCTTTTGGTCGTCCTCCCGCCAAGGCGTGCGCGCGGAGGCAGCCCCAGGGACTCTCTGGCCGGCCTGTTTGTAACAGTGCCATCATCCTAACGCGCCGTGAATGCTTCGGGCGCTTGAACATATGGGCATTCTCCAAATCATGCGCCTTTTTTGCGAGGTACAAACCCCCAATTAGACTCTGTCCGCCTTGCCTAAGACAACACCTGGCCAGCTTGGGCGCCAACACTGACAACAGCAACAGCGGTTAGAACATGTTCCATGGTCGCATCCTAAACCCCAAACCCTGAACCCTAAACCCTAAACCCTGAACCCTAAACCCTAAACCCTCAAGCGTCCACTCACCAGCCTGATCCTTGAGAGTAAAAAATTCCAATGATCAACATCAAGTAAACCCTAAACCCTAAAACCCCAAAACCCTAAAACCTTAAAGCCCCTGTATAGACCCCAAACCCAAGGAAGCAAAACATTAGGATTCTACAAACATGGTTTTCCAGCATCCCCCTTCTAGGGGCCCTTATTCCCCGATAGTATAGGATCCTCCTGTTTCTGTGGTTCTAAGGCCCCTGAGCCATAAGTCACCACTACAGCGGTAGTCGTGGACAAAACTCTACGCCCTAAACCCTGAACCCTAAACGCCTAAGAGGATGGGCACCATCGGAATCAGGCGGTCATCATCCGTCCCGAATCGGGGCCCCCTTTGCTTGCACCAGGTCGGCTTCGGGCGGTGCAGAGGACCGGAGAACCGCAGGGATTATAGAGTTTAGGGTGTAGGGTTTAGGGTAGGGTTCAGGGGCTTGCTGTTGTTCAACAGTTCACCGTGGTCCTCCTGAACACGTCTACACAATCGGAGCTGAGCATTTGGATATCTCTGTCCGCAAGGATTCCCTAAACCCCAAACCCCAAACCCCAAACCCCAAACCCCAAACCCTAAACCCTAAACCCTAGACCCTGGACCCTAGACCCTACAAGCCCTAAGCCCTAGACCGCAGACGACGCATGGCGAACCTTGCCCAAAGGGCCTTCTGTTCGGCTCAAGAGGTTTAGGGTTTAGGGCTTAGGGTTTAGGGTTTAGGACTTTAGGTTCAAAGTTCTTTCTAGGTCTTGAGTTTCACATTCTGCTGTCAGAGCTGCAAGACGTCAGAGCAACCGTTACACCCCAATAAAACCCCAAACCCACAGTCTTGGTTGCAAGCACTCCCCTAAACTGCGAGCAAGGCCCCTGATGAGCTGCCGGCAAGGCAGCGGGCCGCAGCGAGCCCGCCGAGCCTCTAGCGACGGCAGCCGACAACTGAGTAGCGACAGTCTAGCAGTTGGAGGCCAATGCCCTCTCTGGTGCCCAGAAGAGTTAGCTTCTGGCACCGTAACGCACTCCTTACAGCTTTGAAAGAGTTAGCAAGGCGTACAGCACTAAAGCATACTTTATTAGCCTAAAGCCTAGACCCTCCGTCCTTCCCCTTGTAAAAATTAGGACTTAGGATTTAGGGTTTAGGATTTAGGGCTTAGGATTTGGGATTTCGGGCTTAGGGATTTAATTAGGATTTAGGATTTCGGATTTGGAAAAGTTAGGATTTCGGATTTAGGATCCCAGGCAGATCCTTGCCTCCAGGCACCTTCCAGGGGCCTCGCAAGCGTCACACGCGTCACGCGCCTCACGCGCGCCTCACGCGCCTCACGCGTGTCACTCGCGCCGGGGCCCCTCCAGACGTTACGCGCGGAACGCGTCTCTGCGTGACGGGTTTTCAGGCCCAGCGCGCGTGAGATTTAGGGTTTAGGGTTTAGGGTTCAGGGCCCTCTCTGGGGCCTTTAAGATTTAGGATTTAGGGCTCAGGGCCCTCTCTCGGTCCATTAGGATTTCGGATTCAGGGCCCTCTCTGGTTAGGGTTGAGGATTTAGGATTTAGGATTTAGGATTTAGGATTTAGGGTTTAGGATTTAGGATTTAGGATTTAGGGTTCAGGACCCTCAGGACTCAGGGATTACGATTTAGGATTTAGGATTTGGGATTTAGGGTTAGGATTTCGGATTTCGGATTTCGGATTTCGGATTTAGGATTTAGGATTTAGGGTTTAGGATTTAGGGATTACGATTTAGGATTTAGGATTTAGGATTTAGGATTCAGGATTTAGGATTTAGGATTTAGGATTTGGTGTTTAGGATTTAGGGTTTAGGGTTTAGGATTTAAGGTTCAGGAATCAGGGTTTAGGATTTCGGGTTTAGGTTTTAGGACTTAGGATCCAGGGTTCACGGGCCCCTCTGGGGCCCCTCTCTGGAAGCCCTCCTTGGGGGGGTACCCCGGGATTTGCAAAAAAGAGGCCGATTCCGATGTAAAGAATGTAGTGGCAGAAACGACTCCTGAAGGACTTGGTATTTAGGCTTCAGGATTCAGGATTTAGGGTTTGGGACTCAGGGTTTAGGATTTCGGGTTCAAGGCCCTATCTGGGGCCCACGGCCCCGAGCGTGATTTTGGAATCCTCCATCCGGGCCTGCTCGGGTGTCAACTGTTGCCCTCTGCTTTACTTTTCGTTTTGATTTATACTAAGATATCAGCAGAGAATACAAAGTAACGAGAGAACTATCCCCAAAACTAAACCCTAAACCCTAATAGGGTAACGTTTGAAACCCCAAACCCTAGCCCTAAACCCTCAACCCTCAACCCTAAACCCTAAACAATCAACCCTTAACCCGAAACCTAGAGCAAAATCTTAGCGGATCCGAAACCCGAAACCGAGGGAACCTCTAAGTAGACGCCAGCTTTCCTTGCAGTGCCACTGCTCACAGTGGCCACGAGGTGGGGCCCTGGGGTCTGAGACCACGCGTCGAGTCTCGGGCCTGAGGGCCCAGGGCTGAAGGCTCAGGGGTTTAGAGGTTTAGGGGTTTTAGGGTTTCGGGTTTAGGGGTTTAGAGTTCGGGGGTCAGGCGTTTTTTGGGTTTCGGTTTAGGAGAAAGCATAGGGTGCAGGGCCGAGGGGCAATGAACGAACGCAAATTTTCGCTCTCAAGGATGAGGCCGGTGGGTTGAAGCTTGAGGTTTAGGATTTAAGGTTCAGGGTTCAGGGTTTAGGGCTAGGGCGGGGAAACCGCTCGGCCCCTACTTCTTCGCTGCCGCTACCACGCGGTCGTGGAGGTTCGTCCCGTCCAGGATCTCGAACTTGAGGGCCTCCGCACACCCTAAAGCCGAGACCAAGCCCTAAACCCTAAACCCTAAACCCTAACACTCAACCCTGAACCCTAAACCCTAACACTAAACCCTAAACCCTAAACCCTGCATTCTTGGGGGTCCAGGATTTCAGCGCCTGGGGCTTGATATGGGTCCTCGGCCTTTTGGGGGGGGAGGAGACAGGAACCCCAAGAACCCATACAGGTAGCTTCTAGCGCATTTATTTATATATGGTTCAGCCCCGGCGGGCCCCCCCCCCCCCCCCCCCCCCCCCCCCCCCCCCCCCCCCCCCCCCCCCCCCCCCCCCCCCCCCCCCCCAATGGTACCCCCCCCCCCCCCTGTGGTGTGGTTGGGGGTTGGTTTTAGGGTTTTAGGGTTTAGGGTTTAGGGTTTAGGGTTTAGGGTTTTAGGGTTTTAGGGTTTTAGGGTTTTAGGGTTTTAGGGTTAAGGGTTTAGGGTTTACGGTTTAGGGTTTTAGGGTTTAGGGTTTAGGGTTTAGGGTTTAGGGTTCAGGGTTTTCCCCGCGGATGGGGTACTAAGATGATCCCCCCCCCCCCCCTGTGGTGTGGTTGGGGGTTGGTTTTAGGGTTAGGGTTTAGGGTTCAAGGTTTTAGGGTTTAGGGTTTAAGGTTTAAGACTTAAGGTTTAGGGTTTAGGGTTAGGGTTTAGGTTTTAGGGTTTAGGGTTTAGGGTTTAGGGTTTAGGGGTTTAGGGGTTTAGGGTTTAGGGTTTAGGATTTAGGGTTTAGGGTTTAGGGTTTAGGGTTTAGGGTTTAGGGACCGTAGAGTAGACTTGGGGGGGGGGGATACCATGGGGGGGGGGGGCCCAGGACGCTCGACGCTGAACCATATATAGGGCATATGGTAGGTGTGTATATATATGTATATTTCTGTCGACATATGTGCATGTATATACGTATATATATATATATATATATATATATATACATACATACATATACATATGTATGTATTGCAAAGAAGTATAGATGCAGCATATGCCTACACATATATCTCTATAGAGAGAGATAGATAGATAAACAGATAGATGGATAGATGGATAGACAGATAGACAGGTAGATAGATAGATAGACATACTAGTATCAGTGCTGTGATGGTCTCCGCTATCTTATCATTCATGCGGCGGTTCATATTTTCCTTACTATATCGTTACTCTGACTATCATGTGCACTTCTGTTGTTGTATGTATAGGGGTCGGAGTAACTACTAATCCCATTCCCTCACGGTGCCTTTGTAGTTATACTTTAAATAACCCCCCCCCCCCCCCCCCGGCCCCCCCAAAAAAAAAGTATCCTAACTATTCAGGCCCCTGTGTTATATTAGGGGGTTGGTAACGAATCTGGAATCAGGGCTCGGGGGCCAGAAATGGATGCCAGGCCACCCGGGGCGGCCCTTTCGAGCTGCCGTCCCAGACGTTCTTCCCGTCCAGCTGCACGTCGAAGGCATTGCGCTTATTCACAACCTGCTCGGAAGTTGAGGTTTGAGGGTTTAGGGCTTCGAGGGTGTATGTATATGTATATATAGTTCTTTATATTCTTTACCCGAAACATACGGGTGTCGTGCACAAGGGAAACAAGGGAGGATCCTAGTTAGCGTCTACGCGCTCATGCACCACCAAACTCAAAATCTCAGCCATGCCCTTTCCGAGCATAGAGAACCGAGAAACGTGGCTAAAACCCCTTCAGAACCTTGTTAAATCACAGGTCTAACATTCCTTTGTTCCTTACATAGACAACAGTACTGACAGAATACCTGCGGAGACCGTGGATGGAGTCTCGAAGGGCTGAGGGGTTCAAGACTTAGGGTTTCTCTTCGGGTTTAGGGTTTGGGGCCGTGGATGACCCTAAACCCTAAACCCTAAACCGTGGTACGTCTGCGTGTCCGGCCAGGGGAACTGAAGCTTAGCCTATACGGGCATCTAGAGGTAATACTTACTACAACCCTAAACCCTAAACCCTAAACCCTAAACCCTAAACCCTAAACCCTAAACCCTACAAAACGGGGGAGAAGGTGCAAGGACGCCTTACTCCGCAGTGAATGTTCATAAGGATTACACATATAGTGAGCAGAAGGGAACCATGTTGGCACATACAACTGTAGAGATGCAGGGAAGCAGTATGGCATCATTCCAGGGATGATTTACCTCAGTCCCAAAATTCGGGGGAAGCGGATCATGCGGGTACTGTACTTGCTAAAATAGGAGTCCCCTTAATCGGATCCTTATACAAAAGGGTACAACCCGGTTTTCGGAAACACCCATATTCTTACTGGTTCTGCGGGAGTGAGGGAATGAGGGACACTCCTATATAAAACCGTTTAAGGGATTCTATCGGGCACCTGATTCGCTCATTCGCTACTAGAAACCAGTGTCCAAGGGTAGTTACATGGTCCCTTAATATGACCCTTAATGTGGGCCCTGAATTGAGGAACCCTTATATACCCCGTATGTAACCCTGTAAAACCCAAAGGATCCATACTTCAGAACCCTTCTATTTACGGAGGGTAAGGGACCATCTTTAAGGGACCATGTAACTTCCCTTAGACCCTTCCCAAACCCTAAACCGGGTATTGCTATGCGTTTTTGGTGACCCCGCGCCTTCACACTGGCCTCGGGGGGAGGGGTGTCGCGACAGCGGCTTGGTTTAGGGTCTAGGGGAAAAGGTTTGGGATTTTGAGGGTTGAAAGGGTTTAGAGGGTTGAGGGTTTGGCGGGTGGAGGATTTAGAGGGTTTTCAGGGTTTACGGGGGAAGGCTGGGAGGATTTGTGTGTTGTTGGGGTGGGGATTGGTGGGACTTGTTGGGTGTGACCTGGGACGTAGGATCTGGGATTCTTGGCTTAGGGCTGCTAGGCCCTGCTAGGCTTCGGCGTTTCGGGTCTGCTTCCCTCATTCCCTACTGATACCTTGGGGAAAGTCAGCGACAGTCCCTTCATTGTCCTTCTACAAAGCTCCCTCGTCAGGGAGACCTGGTGGTGGGGGAGGGTCAGGGTCAGGGTTCACGGTTCTTCAAGGGCACAGATCCTAGCACAATCCGGAGCCGCTGTTGCTGCTGTTGCTATTGGGTACCCGACAAAAAAGAAACTCATTTAGAGAACTCCCGAACAAAGAAGTCGCCGAAATGGCCGCACCGCATCTGGAGCCGGGCGTCTCCGGGAAACATCTCCTTGAGGCCAGAGACCAGGGATGCGCCGCGCTTCTGGTAGGTGGTTCAGCTGACCTCGGAAACGCGCTTCCGAGGAAAAGAGAAGAAAACACCTCGGCGCGAACGCCTGCCACATGTAGACCGGTTTGCAGCTAAACGCAAAACCCTAAACCCTAAACCTCAGGGCCTAACTCTCTTCCTGAAGCCCTTGAACCCTAAAACCAGGCCACCAAGGCCGCAGAATCGCAGACAGAAGCAGCATGTTTGGAGCCCAGGATTCGGGTTTCAAGAATCTCGGGGTCTCGTGTTTACGGCTTAGGGTGTGGGATTGTTCGGGGCTTGGCATTTGGAACGTCTAGGGGTTTAAGACTTTTTATGTAGTTCTTTCTTTTTTTTATGTTTTTCTATTTTTCCCCAAACAGGAACCGTTTGGGGTCCTCTCCTCAGAAAAAAATGTCACGCGCTTGGCCAGATGGGTGTCACGCGCTTCGGGCCTGTGGTCTCCCATGGTCTCCGATCATGAGCACAATTGGGGCCAATTGGGGCCGGGTGGGTGTCATGCGCTTCGGGGCCTGTGGTCTCCCATGGTCTCCGATCATGAGCACAATTGGGGCCAATTGGGGCCGGTGTCGCGCGCTTCGGGGCCTGTGGTCTCCCATGGTCTCCGATCATGAGCACAATTGGGGCCAATTGGGGCCGGGTGGGTGTGACGCGCTTGGGGGCCTGTGATCTCCCATGATCTCCGATCATGAGCACAATTGGGGCCAATTGGGGCCGGGTGGGTGTCACGCGCTTCGGGGCCTGTTGTCTCCCATGGTCTCCGATCATGAGCACAATTGGGGCCAATTGGGGCCGGGTGGGTGTCACGCGCTTCGGGGCCTGTGGTCTCCCATGGTCTCCGATCATGAGCACAATTGGGGCCAATTGGGGCCGGGTGGGTGTCACGCGCTTCGGAGTCTGTGGTCTCCCATGGTCTCCGATCATGGGCACAATTGGGGCCAATTGGGCCGGGACGCGCTTCGGGGCCTGTGGTCTCCCATGGTCTCCGATCATGAGCACAAGTGGGGCCAATTGGGGCCGGGTGGGTGTCACGCTTCGGGGCCTGTGGTCTCCCATGGTCTCCGATCATGAGCACAATTGGGGCCAATTGGGGCCGGGTGGGTGTCACGCAATTGGGGCCAATTGGGGCCGGGTGGGGACGCTCTTCGGGGCCTGTGGTCTCCCATACTCTCCGATCATGAGCACAATTGGGGCCAATTGGGGCCGGGTGGGTGTCACGCGCTTCGGACCCTGGTCTCCCATGGTCTCCGATCATGAGCACAATTGGGGCCAATTGGGGGGTGGGTGTGTCGCGCTTCGGGGCCTGTGGTCTCCCATGGTGATCATGAGCACAATTGGGGCCAATTGGGGCCGGGCGCTTCGGGGCCTGTGGTCTCCCATGGTCTCCGATCATGAGCACAATTGGGGCCAATTGGGGCCGGGTGGGTGTCATGCGCTTCGGGGCCTGTGGTCTCCCATGGTCTCCGATCATGAGCACAATTGGGGCCAATTGGGGCCGGGTGGGTGTCACGCGCTTCGGGCCTGTGGTCTCCCATGGTCTCCGATCATGAGCACAATTGGGGCCAATTGGGGCCGGGTGGGTGTCACGCGCTTCGGGGCCTGTGGTCTCCCGTGGTACTTCGGGGCCTGTGGTCTCCCATGGTCTCCGATCATGAGCACAATTGGGGCCAATTGGGGCCGGGTGGGTGTCACGCGCTTCGGGGCTTGTGGTTTCCCATGGTCTCCGATCATGAGCACAATTGGGGCCGTTGGGGCCGGGTGGGTGTCACTCTTCCATGGTCTCCGATCATGAGCGCAATTGCGGCCAATTGGCGGGCGGGTGTCACGCGCTTCGGGCCTGCGGTCTCCCATGGTCTCCGATCATGAGCACAATTGGGGCCAATTGGGGCCAATTGGCGGGTGGGTGTCACGCGCCTCGGGGCCTGTGGTCTCCCATGGTCTCCGATCATGAGCACAATTGGGGCCATTGAAGCCTTGTGGGTGTCACGCGCTTCGGGCCTGTGGTTTTTCCCCAAAAGGGAACCGTTTGGGGTGCTCTCCTCAGACAAAAGTGTCAAGCGATTGGCGACGGGTGGCACGCGCTTGGGTCCGTGGTCTCCCATGGCAGGTGTCACGCGGTCCATGGTTTCCATAGTCTCCGCAGCGACAGGGGTTGGGAGGGTGTCACGCACTTGGGTCCGTGGTCCCCATGGCTCCACTCATGAGCACAATGGTCCGGGTCCGTGATCTCCACGGTCTCCGATCACGAGCGACAGGGGTTAGGAGGGTGTCACGCGGGTCTGGTCTCCGTTCACATGCTGGGTGGGTGTCGCGGTTCGGGTCCGCGGTCTCGCATGGTCTCCGATCATAAGCGACGGGGGTTGGCGAAGGGGTTGGTCTCCCATGGTCTCCCGATCATGAGCGCACTGGGGCGTTCCCCCACGGTCTCCGATCATGAGCGACAAGGGTTGGGAGGGTGTCACGGTTGGGTCCGTGGTCTTCCATGGTCTCTGGTCATGAGCACAGTGGGGCTGGGCAGGTGTCGCGCGATTCGGGTCCGTGGTCTCCCATGCTCTCCAGTACAAACTTGGGACGGTCTGGCGCGTTGGGTCCGTGGTCTCCCATGGTCTCCGGTCATGACCGCAATGATACTGGGCGGGTGTCACGAGTTTAAAAGCTGATCTTTTGTCTTAAAGACAGAGGCTGCGTACAGAAGAAGCCTCTGTCCAAATGCATTTCTCGCCCGTGCTTTAATGCATTCAGCTGTTTTCGCTTTGAAAAAGTGCAGAAAGAACACGCGGCGGCGTTGCACATGTGGAAAGCAAGACCAAATGCGTTTTTCAGGCCTGGCAAAATGCGTTCGGCAGCGTCTGGTCATCCATGTCTATTGGGTTATCTTTGCTCCATTACAGCATGAAAAACAAACGAAATCAAAACAAACAAGTAGATTGGTGTTTTACGACCAACATCTACCCGACATGCATTTCTAGGGCATTCCAAATGCATTTTTCGTCGCCCGAAGAATGCATTTGGCACTGGTCTCCTATCATGTTGCAATCTTGGGTTCTGCCGGCTCATGACTTCTTCGAAATTTCATATCTTTCTGCGCATAAGAACATCTCTATATAGGATTTGAACGCGTTTAGAACCATAATCACCGTTTCGCAAAATTCCCGAAAAAGGGGCCCAAAATCAGAAGCAACATGCCCAGATGCATTTTGCAAAGCAGGCAGCGTGCATTCGCGCAGCTTGCTCCTTCCAAAACCACAGTAAAAAACTCACTTGATAACTGACTTTTGTCTTAAAGACAGAGGCTGCGTACAGAAGAAGCCTCTGTCCAAATGCACTTCTCGCCCGTGCTTTAATGCATTCAGCTGTTTTCGCTTTGAAAAAGTGCAGAAAGAACACGCGGCGGCGTTGCACATGTGGAAAGCAAGACCAAATGCGTTTTTCAGGCCTGGCAAAATGCATTCGGCAGCGTCTGGTCATCCATGTCTATTGGGTTATCTTTGCTCCATTACAGCATGAAAAACAAACGAAATCAAAACAAACAAGCAGATTGGTGTTTTACGACCAACATCTACCCGACATGCATGTCTAAGGCATTCCAAACGCATTTTTCGTCGCCAGAAGAATGCATTTGGCACTGGTTTCCTATCATGTTTAGTCTTGGTTTCTGCTGGCTCATGACGTATTCGATTCTTCTGATGTGTTTTCTGTGCATAAAAGTAGCTATAGGAATTGAAAAACGCGTTTAGAACAATGTTCGACATTTTGCAGGAGTACCGAAACAGACCCAGAATCAGGAAGAACATGCTCAGGTGCATTTTTCAAAGTGGGCAAAATGCATTCGCGCAGCTTGCTCCTTCCACACCACAATAGAATTGAGTTAAGAGCTGATCCTTCGTCGTAAAGACAAGCTGCGTACAGAAGAGGCGAATGCGCAGCTGCGTTTTTCGCACGTGCCTAAATGCACTCAGCTGTTTTCGCCTGTGAAAAAGTACAGAAGAGAGAGCATGGCATTGCAAATGTAGAAAGCAAGACCAAATGCATTTTTCAGGCCTGGCAAAATGCATGTGGGCAGCGCTTGGACATCCATGTCAATCCCTCGTTTGGATTGGGAAAGGGTTGTTCCGACCCATGGCAGCTCCAAAGAGAAGCCTGAAACCCACGCCTCCATACTGAGCCCAATTTTTCTGATTGTAAACTCGGCCTGCCGAGTTCTACGCGTCGCGTTATTGTTTCATGCCGCTTTCCCTTGGTCTACAATCTTACTGTTTGGGGTCTTCGCCGGCATAATTTGGCTGGGGGGGGGGGGGGGGGGGGGGGGGGTTCGGGGTTTGTAATGTTTTAGGTTTGGGTTTTGGGGGCCAGGCTTCGACTGTGGGTTTAGGGTTTAGGGCTTAGGGCTCAGGGCTGCGGGCTGCGGGTTAGGGGCTTCAGGTTTAGGGTTTAGGGTTTAGGGTTTAGGGTTTAGGGTTTAAGGTTTAGGGTTTAGGGTTTAGGGTTTTGGGATGAAGGTCTAGAGGTTTGGAGGTTTAGGGCTCTTCTGACATGAAACGGTTCGCTTCGCCTGCAACAAGGCCTGAAACCCAAAAGGAATGCAACAACGACCCCCATTAAAGATGCCACGGCACTGGAATTCACGCGAAAGGCCTAAAACGCCCAAACCCCGAGAGCCCTAAAGCCCCGAAAAACCCTGAACAGACAAAAACCCTGCTAAACCGTCAATGCCTGAACTTAGGCCCGAAATCCCAAGCCCTAAACTCCCTAAACCCTAAACCACAGCGTTATGCACTAAAACCTCAAACCCGAAACCATACGTCCTAAACTTCTAAATGAAGCCTAAAACCACGAGCCCTAAACCCTAACCCCAAAGCTCATAAGCCCTGAGTCAAAAAGCCCCAAAACTCAAGCCCTAAACCCCAAACCACAAACCCTAAACCCTATTAAACCCTAAACCCTAAACCCTAAACCCGAAACCCTAAACCCTAAACCCTAGCGAGGGGATGGTTGTGCGTGTGTGTGTGTGTGTGTGTGTGTGTGTGTGTGTGTGTGTGTGTGTGTGTGTGTGTGTGTGTGTGTGTCTGTGTCGTGTCTGTGTCTGTGTCTTGTGTCTGTGTGTCATGTGTCTGTGTCCCTGTGTCTGTGTCTGTGTCTGTTCTGTGTCTGTGTCTCCTGTGTCGTGTCTGGTATGTGTGTGTGTGTCCGGTGTGTCGTGTGTGTGTGTTGGGGGTTGGGTGTGGGGTGTTGGGTTGTTGGGGTGTTGGGGTGTGGGGTGTTTGGGGTGTTGGGGTGTTGGGGTGTGGGGTGTGGGGTGTTGGGTGTTGGGTGTTGGGGGTTGGGGTGTTGGGGTGTTGGGGTGTTGGGGTGTTGGGGTGTTGGGTGTGTTGGGGTGTTGGGGTGTTGGGTGTGTTGGTGTGTTGGTGTGTTGGTGTGTTGGGGTGTTGGTGTGTTGGTGTGTTGGTGTGTTGGTGTGTTGGTGTGTTGGTGTGTTGGTGTGTTGGTGTGTTGGTGTGTTGGTGTGTTGGTGTGTTGGTGTGTTGGTGTGTTGGTGTGTTGGTGTGTTGGTGTGTTGGTGTGGTGGTGTGTTGGTGTGTTGGTGTGTTGGTGTGTTGGTGTGTTGGTGTGTTGGTGTGTTGGTGTGTTGGTGTGTTGGTGTGTTGGTGTTTTGGTGTGTTGGTGTGTTGGTGTGTTGGTGTGTTGGTGTGTTGGTGTGTTGGTGTGTTGGTGTGTTGGTGTGTTGGTGTGTTGGTGTGTTGGTGTGTTGGTGTGTTGGTGTGTTGGTGTGTTGGTGTGTTGGTGCGTTGGTGTGTTGGTGTGTTGGTGTGTTGGTGTGTTGGTGTGTTGGTGTGTTGGTGTGTTGGTGTGCTGGTGTGTTGGTGTGTTGGTGTGTTGGTGTGTTGGTGTGTTGGTGTGTTGGTGTGTTGGTGTGTTGGTGTGTTGGTGTGTTGGTGTGTTGGTGTGTTGGTGTGTTGGGGTGTTGGGGTGTTGGTGTGTTGGTGTGTTGGTGTGTTGGTGTGTTGGTGTGTTGGTGTGTTGGTGTGTTGGTGTGTTGGTGTGTTGGTGTGTTGGTGTGTTGGTGTGTTGGTGTGTTGGTGTGTTGGTGTGTTGGTGTGTTGGTGTGTTTGTTGGTGTGTGTGTTGGTGTGTGTGTTGGTGTGTGTGTTGGTGTGTTTGTTGGTGTGTGTGTTGGTGTGTGTGTGTTGGTGTGTGTGTGTTGGTGTGTGTCTTGGTGTGTGTCTTGGTGTGTTGGTTGGTGTGTTGGTTGGTGTGTTGGTTGGTGTGTTGGTTGGTGTGTTGGTTGGTGTGTTGGTTGGTGTGTTGGTTGGTGTGTTGGTTGGGGTGTTGGTTGGTGTGTTGGTTGGTGTGTTGGTTGGTGTGTTGGTTGGTGTGTTGGTTGGTGTGTTGGTTGGTGTGTTGGTTGGTGTGTTGGTTGGTGTGTTGGTTGGTGTGTTGGTTGGTGTGTTGGTTGGTGTGTTGGTTGGTGTGTTGGTTGGTGTGTTGGTGTGTTGGTTGGTGTGTTGGTGTGTTGGTTGGTGGGTTGGTGTGTTGGTTGGTGGGTTGGTGTGTTGGTGTGTTGGTGTGTTGGTGTGTTGGTGTGTTGGTGTGTTGGTGTGTTGGTGTGTTGGTGTGTTGGTGTGTTGGTGTGT
>CAJNDS010000582.1:0-33082 GCA_905221605.1 Symbiodinium natans | reverse complement strand
GTGTGCGTGTGTGTGTGTGTGTGTGTGTGTGTGTGTGTGCGTGGGTGTGTGTGTGTGTGTGTGTGGTGGGTGTGTGTGTGTGTGTGTGTGTCTGTCTGTTGGTGTGCTTTGTGTGCGTCATAGGGTTTAGGGTTTAGGGTTTAGGGTTGAGGGCTTAGGGTTTAGGGTTTAGGGTTTAGGGTTTAGGGTTACTTGGAGATTCATGGGTACTTATTTCTCAAACCCTAAACCCTGCACCCTAAACCCTACAAACCCTAAGCCCTAAACCCCACAACATCGTCCAGGCGGCGCAGTGGGTCACTTCGAGGTTGCCCTTCACCCACTTCTCCTGAAAAGTCCGAATGATTTTGGGTCTTGGGGTTGTTTAGGGTTTAGGGTTTACGGCTCTACGTTTAAGGTTTGGGTTTGGGGTTTAGGGTTTAGAGGTTAAGGGTTATTTCGGATTTAGGGTTCAGGGTTTAGGGTTTAGGGTTTGAGGTGGTTTAAGGGAATTTGGGGAAATTTGGGGGGCGCCGAGCCACCAGGCAATCGCAAGCAAGCGGTGATGAGAATGGGTTTAGGGTCCGTATAGGTTGGCTGACTTATAACCGGCTTGTAAGCACCCCTATACCTCCAAGCAGGCTTAGTGCTTGTGATTCTGATCTTCATGGCTGGCCAGGACACCGAGGGACATCAAACGCAAGATGCGTGAACGTCCAAAAAAACCTTGCAACGCCTGGCTTGCCCGTGGAGTGGCATGTTGAATACAAGCATAAGCCTCCTAACAAAGCCCTCAATACGAAACCTCCAACAGTCGCCAGCATCCAGCACAGCGGGGCCTGAAGTTCAAAAGCAAACATGCTTCTGGCTCCATGGATTCGTAAACCCTCAACTTGGGATGCTCTCCCCCCCCTTATACTAGCAGTCCTTGACAAGGACTCTAGTGCCCCCTGCGAAAATCCCTTTTTTAGATAAGGAAGAACATCCCAACCCTCAACCCTCAACCCTCAACACCTTCGCCCCCTGCGGCGTGAACTTCGTCGCGGCCGGCGCAGCCGCGGAACTTGCGGGGCGCTTCAGCGTCTTGCCGGAACAGACGAATCTAGGGTTGGGATGGCCCCCCCTTATAGTGACAATCCTTAGTAGGGATTTATAGTAAGGGGTACTGTAATCCCGATTAAGGACTGTTGGAACATCCCAAGTTTAGGGTCTTGTTTTGACGCATTTCGGGTTTAGGTGTCAGGTCTCGGGCGTAGGGACAGGTCTCGAAAGGTTTTTCGTATACACAAGGACACGGCCGCTTCTGCAGAATTCTCTGCGGGTGGCAGTCACTCCAGGGACTCTCTGTGGAGTCGTCTTTGGGGGCGTGCACTCCTGGGATACTCTGCGCTCGTCATTGGGGTAGGAGACCCACCCGCCCAGGAGACCCAACGAAGCAGCTAAGTTCAACTTTTCACGGCTTCCTACCAAGGGTGGGGAAAAAGCGGCTACGGATTCGAGACACCTCTTGAGGCCGTCACTCTGCCAAACGATACAGGCACACAGTCTTCAAGCTCTAACAATAAGCAGGCGGAGGTGGCACAAACTCAGGGGGAAGGGGTTGGGGGGGTAGGAGGGGGTCGGAGAGGGTCGGAGGGGGTCGGAGGGGGTAGGGAACAAACAACTCAATCGAAATTCCATGAGCCTTAAACGGCCAGCCAAGGCTCGACCCTAAAACCCTTGGCCCCGACTGACCCTAAACCCTAAACCCTAAACCCTCAGCCCTAAACCCTCAACCCTCAACCCGATCACCTTCCTCAGTTCCACTACGGACAAGAGCAGCAACCCCATGCGGCCTTCGGCAACCTGACACTATGTTCAGGTGGCGTGAAGTGCAGCTCTCCCCGCTCCAGGACTTAGGGTTCGCGCACTTTGTATGTCGGTAGGGTTTAGGGTTTGGGGTTTAGGGTTTGGGGTTTCGGGTTTCGGGTTTCGGGCTTAGGGCTTAGGGCTTAGGGCCTAGGGCCTAGGGCCTAGGGCTTAGGGCTTAGGGCTTAGGGCTTGGGGCTTGCGGCTTAGGGCTTAGGGTAGGTCCCAGCCTACACCACAAAAGACAGAAAGAATTCGGGCAGGGGCAGAGAGGCACCAACAGCCTCCTTTAGATTTCGCTTCAGGTTACACCCACTCCATCACAGGGGCCCACAACAAAGCCGTCATTATCCACGCATGCTGTGTAGCTATAATGGAAACAAGGAATCTAACCCTAAACCCTGAAACCCAGCCCCTAAACCCAAAATACCTTTGTTATGTTACGAAACAGGCACCTACATTTTCGGACTCGCATTTGCATGAGCCATCGACCGGCGCAGCTACAACAGCCTTCGGTTTGGAGCTTGTACTTTACTTAAGCTGGTCATGCTTGTGCTTTATCGAGGTTTCATAACCCATTAAAAAAGTAAAGCCCGCTAAACCCTAAACCCTGAACCTTCAACAAAGACCCAGGTAGCGGTAGAGCAGGAGAGGTCAGAGTTGGGATGCTTGCGGCTTGGGTCTACATGCTTGACCATTCTGAGGGCCTTGTACCCTAAACCCTAAACCCTAAACCCCAAACCCTAAACCCTAAACCCTGCACACGAAACCCGATTTTAGGGACTTCGGTCACTGGAGGAGAATCTTTCGCAACTTAAGCAACATGAATAAGTTTTTCAAAACTCGAGCATTTTGGGGGTCTTTGGGGTTTAGGGCTCAGGGTGTTGGGGTAAGGGCTACCCCAACTTTGGGGGGGGTAAAGACACATGTGAGAAAGAAGAGTCTCAGCAAGAGACAGCTCGTGGAGAGTCACACGGAAACAGCTGTTGCCTAGACACACAAACCCTAAACTAAAACCCTAAACCCGCAACCCTAAACCCTAAGCATATCAAGCCGAACAATCCCACAAATGCCAATCTCACAAGACTCCCTGAAACCGAATGAGATCCTCTGGCAACTTGTTGGGGCTTTTGGGGCTTCTAGGGCTTCTAGAATTTTAAGGGTTTGTAAGGCGTTTTTAAGGTTTGTAGGGTTTTTCTACACAACACACCTTCAGGGTTTGAGGGCTTTGGGGTGAGCTTCAGGGTTTGTCCAGGTGGTCCAGAGGGCCTTCTTGACCACCATCAGGGCGGCAGAGATCGATACCTGCCGCGCCAAAGAGATTGGGGTTAGGGTTTAGTGCTAGTTTAGGGTTTAGGGTTTTAGGGCTTAGGGTTTAAGGTGCTCTTGGGGTTTTAAGAGAGTCTGCATGCGTCGGGGAAATAAGACTAGGGAGTTTTGGGGTTTGGGGCTTGGGCTTTTTGGGGTTAATTACGAGGCCTTGCCTTCCTCGGGGTATTGCGTTGGGGCCTGTGCAAAAACACGGCGGGCGCACGCAGCCCGCTCTGGGCCGTCCAGCGGCGCCCCACGCACAATGTGTCTAAGCCGAAGGGTTCCCGCGAGCGCTGGATGCCTAGAAACCTCTTGAACCCCTAAACCCAGATCCCCTGAACAAACCCCCAGCGCCTCAACTCCTCAACCCTCAACCCTCAACCCCAAACCCTAATCCTAAACCCTTAAACCGTCAACCTCTAACCTTGAAACCCTAAACCACGAACAGGGTCCAAACCCCCAAAGCCCAAATCCCTAATCCCTCAACCCCTAAAGGCCCAAGAGCCCCAAGTCCCGGCAGGTGCCATGGGAAGGCCCGACAACCCTAAACCCCTAACCCTAAACCCTAAACCCGAAACAAAAACCCCCCAAAACCCTAAACCCCAAACCCCGAACCCCAAACCCCAAACCCCAAACCCTAAACCCTAAACCCTAAACCCTTGCCCTAAACCCCAAACCCAGGGGGTGGGGGAACCCGACCCCCGCGGCCGAAGCCGAGCCCGCCGAAGCGGGCGCAGCCCTGCGCGAGACGACTTTTTGGAGGTTGGGGTTTAGGGTTTAGGGTGTAGGGTTTAGGGTGTAGGGTTTAGGGTTCAGGGCTTAGGGTTTAGGGTTTAGGGTTTAGGGTTTGAGGTTTAGGGTTCAGCAACACATGCTCGAGCTTTCACTTGTCAAGCGACAGGAAAATACCCACCCACCCAACGAATCCCATAACATTAAGAAAACACAAAGTTCACTCAATGGGCCCTGAACCGCAAAACCTAGGTGCTGCATCCTAGAAAGGGCGGGGGGTTGGGGTTGGGGGAGGGTGAGGGGAACAAGGCAAAAACGGCAGTGGCAGCCCACGAACCAGGCAAATGCCCACGAAGCTGGCATATTTCCCACGAACCAGCACATGCCCGAAGCAGGCAAATTTTGCCCGCGGACCAGGCAAAAATGCCCACGAAGCAGGCAAATTTTGCCCACGAACCAGGCAAAAATGCCCACGAGTTAGGCAAATTTGCCTGATTCCTGGGCATTTGCCTGGTTCGTGGGCAAAGTTTGCCGCCCATTGGGGCCATTAAGGTTTATGTATATCATGAAAGAGAGGTTTAGGATTTAGGGTTTAGGGTAACATATCGGTTGCCTTACTTCCATCCCTACATCTAAGTACCCCGAAATTGGCTCAAATGGGCAACTTCAGCAGTTCCTGCAAAACGTACGGGAGATAGAAGTCATCAGGCACCATATTCCCTATTCCCTACTGAGAACCAGAAAAAAAACAAAGAAAAAAAAAAAGCACGCTGAAAACTCCAAAGCCCTAAAAACAGACCGGGGGATTTCTTAAAAACAAATGAGTTTCAAGGGAGTCTACATGTTTAGGATTACCCCGGGTGCGCCAAGAAGAAGAAGGTCCAGGCCCCAAACGTCTCAAGGCCCGAAACCCTCAACTCCCTGCATAAACCAGACACCAGAGCAGCCTAGGAATAAAGGGTTTAGGGTTTCTGGTTTAGGGTTTAGGGTTTAGGGTTTAGGGTTTAGGGTTTAGGGTTTAGGGTTGTACCCTTCCTGGTTTAAAGGGGCTTAGGAAGGTAACCGAAACCCCTTGTGAACAAGCGTAAGGGCCGGCTCTGGGTCCTATAGTCAAGCAAGCTGAACCCTACACCCTACACCCTACACCCTAAACCCTAAACCCTGAACCCTGAACCCTAAGCCGCGTGCGGCAAAGGATGGTTTTGGGCTTCGGGGCTTGGGGGGCCCTCGGGCTCAGCTCAGGGTGGAAGGCAGAAGGGTTAGGAACTTAGGGGTTCTGTGGCTTAGGGTTTAGGGTTGAGGGTTGAGGGTTTAGGGTTTAGGGTTTAGGGTTTGGGGTTTAGGGTTTAGGGTTTAGGGTTTAGGGTTTAGGGTTTAGGGTTTAGGGTTTAGGGTTTAGGGTTTAGGGTTTAGGGACTCGGAGGGCTGAGGCAGTTGAAAGCACCCCCGCCTTCTGTCGCAGGAAGGCTACGGCTGCCTCCACCTATACATGCTTGGTAGGGTTTAGGGTTTAGGGTTTAGGGTTTAGGGTTTGGGGTTTTGGGTTTTGGGTTTTGGGTTTTGGGTTTAGGGTTTAGGGTTTAGGGTTTTGGGTTTTGATACTTCGCCCTTCTTTGCTGCTAGGGGCCTTGAAGAAGCCTGAAGTTCGAAGACTTGCAGCTTGGGGTTTAGGGCTTAGGGTTCAGGGTTCAGGGTTCAGGGTTTAGGGTTTAGGGTTTACGGTTAAGGGCGTAGGGTTCAGGGTTGATGCATGGCACTTTTCTTGCCCCAGCAGCCCTGAGCCCCTTCTTTCTCCTACGTTGCCCAGCAACCTAGGAGATTAAAGAGGGTGCCCTTCTCTGCTTCAAGGGGCTTACAAGGGAACCTAAACCCTGAACCCTAAACCCTACTACTGGGCATCCTAGTCTCGTGCAGAGATCCGGCGCCCCAATCCAAGTCCCCGATGCAAGTTCTGCCCTGCCACGAACGCAGGCAAAGGAACGGCACAAACTTGGGCATACAAACCCTAAACCCTAAACCCTAAACCCTCCATAGAGACCGACGACCCTGAACCTCCAAGCATGCCCGCTTTGTTTTTCGGGCTTAAGGCTTTGGGATCGAAGCTCCCATGGCACACCCAATGGTTTTGGGGTTTAGGGTTTAGGGATTGGAGTTTGGGGTTTAGGGTTTAGGGTTTGGGGTTTGGGGTTTAGTGTTTAGGGCTTAGGGTTTGGAGTGTAGGGTTTAGGGTTAGGGTTTAGGGTTTAGGGTTTAGGGTTTAGGGTTTAGGGTTTAGGGTTTAGGGTTTAGGGTTTAGGGTTTAGGGTTTAGGGTTGAGGGTTGAGGGTTGAGGGTTTAGGGTTTAGGGTTTAGGGTTTAGGGTTTAGGGTTTCAACCGGGGAAAGTTCAGCAAACAGACCGCCCCGACCAATCTATTCTGCCCCCCTCGGAGCCTCAGGGAGCAGGTCTGACAGCCACTCCTTGCGGGCGTACGTACTATCGAACATCCCTACTAAACCCTAAACCCTAAACCTTAAACCCTGAATGGGACTTTCTAGCACATTCCTTATGGTTCGCCAAGCCCGCCCACACTGCAGATCAACTCCCACAAGGGCGTGGCGCGGACGTCCGAAATGGCTGCCGGCGATTAGGGTTAAGTTTCCTGAGTTTTCGAAGCTTCAGGTGTCTAAGACCCTCCTCTCCGAGTTCAATCCCTGAACCCTGAACCCTAAACCCTAAGCCCTAAACCCTAGACCCTAACCCCAAGTCACCCACCGCCACCGGCCAGTCCTGCTCAGAGCTCTCGTCTGGTGGAGCAGGGTCGGCCTGTTCAGAGTTCGGTGGCTTCTGCCACATTCTCTGGCTTAGGCTTTAGGGGTGGGTGGAGAGTTTAGGTTTAGGGTTTAGGGTTAAGGGTTTAGGGCCCTCTGAAGGCTTCTTTGTTGCCCTTAAACCCAAAACCCTAAACCCCCAAACCCCAAACCCCAAACCCTAACCCTATACTTGGGCCCAACACTCGTGAGAACCGCCCAGATCCAAATACATGGAGCGGTCTGGGGGCTTGAGCGTGCATTTACATCTGAAAAACAGGGTTTAGGGTTGAGGGGTTGGTCCACCACCCACCAAACCTCCGGTACCGTCTCCGTCTTCGACGGTACTTATCGAGTTCAATTTTTTCCCCCACCCACTAAGCCACAAACAAAGAGATGAGTCGAATCATGATCAAGCCACCGTAAGCCACAAATGAGTCGATGCATCTACAAAAAAACAAACCAACATGTGGAAACCCTTAATCACCAGAGAAAGAATGCTGTTACAGTACTTAGGGCTTGGGATTCAGGG
This sequence comes from Symbiodinium natans, assembly GCA_905221605.1. NCBI lineage: Eukaryota > Dinophyceae > Suessiales > Symbiodiniaceae > Symbiodinium > Symbiodinium natans. The sequence goes on along the minus strand of CAJNDS010000582.1, from coordinate 25,891 downwards.
CTTAGTGTGGTTAGGGTTTAGGTTTTTACAAGCATACAGCTGTTATGTTGAAATAGGAGAACGTTACATGCACGTAAGGCTTACGCCACTGTGGCCAGGGTTGCATGATGCGAGGTAGACCCTAAACCCTAAACTCTACTAAACCCCAAACCCGAAACACCCAACCCTAGACATGCCCAAACCGTCAGCCCAAGCCCTAAACCCTAAGCCCCAAAACCCAAAACCTAAACCCATACCAACCCAAAACCCTGAACCCCTAAACCCTAAACCCCTAGACCCTAAACCCCAAGACCCCCAAACCCTAAACCCTAAACCCCTAAGCCCCTAAAGCCTCAACCCTCAACCCTAAACCCTAAACCCTAAACCCTAAACCCTGAACCCTAAACCCTAAACCCTAAACCCTAACCCCTAACACAAAAAAAAGGGCCCTTCCCTGCCCGGAGATCGACTTGGAGCGCTTCGAAGCCCTGGAAGGCGAGGTGATCCGCCGCGCGCCTCCGAGCTTCGGGGGGGGGGGGGGGGGGGGGTTTGGGGCTTAGGGTTTAGGGTTTAGGGTTTAGGGTTTGGGTTTAGGGTTTAGGGTTAGGGCTTAGGGTTTAGGGTTTAGGGTTTAGGGTTGAGGGTTGAGGGTTGAGGGTTGAGGGTTGAGGGTTGAGGGTTGAGGGTTGAGGGTTGAGGGTTGAGGGTTGAGGGTTGAGGGTTGAGGGGTTTTTAGAGTTCGCACTATTTCATGGGCGTTCTTGTGCTCTCTTCGTTCACACTCAATTATTCATAATAATCTCCGCGGCCATTTAAGACTTCCATTATGCGCCGGTATATTGCGTTCACTTGTTCGCTTCGATCACTCGCAAGTTACTTTCGTACGTTCGTAAACTCGCTTACACATTAACTGTGCTCACTCGCCCCACCCCTGACATAATATCCTCGCCATCGAAACCTTAATGTCTAAGAGTGAGCACAAGGTACGGCCAAAAGTTCCTGATGAAAACTCAGAAGGTCGCTCTTGTAATGCTAGATCTACAGGGTCTTTTAGGGGTTCCTCGTCAAGAGAGTTCGTGCAGTGTGTTCACGCCGCTAATAAGTATCGTCTCAAGGTGGGGCGCGTGTGACATGTCAACAAGTGAATGTCAACAAGATATTTTGAGGTCTTAGGTGTTAGGGACTGAGGATTTAGAGTTTAGGTTTTAGAGTTTAGGCTTTAGGGTTTGGGGTTCAGGGTTCAAGTCCAGCACTCTAGGTTTAGGTTCAGGGCTTGGAATTTAGGGTTTAGGGTTTAGGGTTTAGGGCTTGAGGTTTAGGTTTAGGGCTTGATAGGGTTTCGAGGGGTGGGGCCTCCCCCCAGGCTTGGAATCCTAGCTTAGGGATTTGGGGGTTTTCCTAAACCCTACCTAAACCCTAAACCCCAAGCCCTAAACCCCTAAACCCTACACCCTAAACTCTAAACCCTAAACAATCAGCTGCGGCCGGCGCGCCGGCCATCCGCCTCCCCAACTTCGGCGACCTGGCAGTGAAATTGGCTTAGTCACCTCCCCCTCAGGGACGTGGGGGACGCAGAGTCAGACAGGAGAAATCACAAATCGCTTCAGAAGGGTGCTAAGAGATGGAAGACCTAGCTCCCGGCACACTCCTGCTGCTGAGGGCGGCGCTGAAGGAACCCTGGAGCCTAAAACAACGCGACGCCAACCCTACTTCTGAGGCCGGCGCGAACAGAAAACAACTTCAGTGCAACACTTCAAGCGTTGCAGACAGGTCCATGGACTCCCGACAAGTGAGCGCCCAGGGGACTAGAGCCCGTCACTACTGGCCATCACCTCCCCCTTATGGTACGTCGGGTTTAGGGTTTCGGGTTGAGGGTTTGGGGTTTGAAAGTGCAGGGTTTAGGGCCCCCCCCCCTACCCCCTCATATTCAAGCTCCCTCTTTTGTTAATATTTGGGGCTTAGGGGACTCGCCGTTTTAGGGCCCTCTTGGGTCGAGTTGGTTTTTGGGAGGTCTGGGGTTCAAGGTCTCTAGGGCTTAGGAGCCCCAAGCCTTAAACCCTCATACCCCTAAACCCTAAACCCTAAACCCTAAACCCTAAACCCTAAACCCTCAACCAAGCCCTTAAACTCTTTGTTTCGGGTGCAGGTTTTCCCGAGCAGCCTTGGCGACTTGAACCACGAAGTCAGTCAAGCTTGAATTAATTTATGAAAGAGAGGGAAGAGAGTTCACTGTTTAGGGTTTAGGGTTTCGGGTTTAGGGTTTAGGGTCCAGGGTTTAGGGTTTAGGGTTTAAAGTTTAGGGTTTCGGGCTCCCCCCCCCCCACTGCTGAAATCAGCCGCGGGTGCCACCACGATGCCCATGCGGCGGCCGCTGCGCAAGCGCGGTGCGGCGAAGTACCCCTGGGCTTTTGCGGCTTAGGGTTTAGGGTCTAGGGCTTAGGGTTTAGTGTTTTGGGTTTTGGGTTTTGGGTTTGGGGTTTGGGGTTTGGGGTTTGGGGATAAGGAAGTGATCTTAGGGTAGTTACATGGTCCCCTAATATGGGAGGCACCTTAAAAGGGGACCCCTTATATGCCCCAAACAGCCCAAGGGCCCATGGGACCATGTAACCACCCAAGAGATACAAAGGTTGCAGAGGGGGTCATAGGGCTTTGGGGCTTACGGCTCGCTTGGACTTTCATGGGCAGGTAGAAGTGAAATCATACTTAAGGCAAGCCACACCATAACCTTAAAACGGGCGTTCACCCAAGTTTGAACATGAACCCGCTTTGAGGGCTGCAGGTCTTTGGGTTGCGCATGCAAGGTTAGCTCTGGCTGAAGGGGCCGCACAAGCAAACGGCTTGGTTTTGGGGTTTAGGGCAACAAGTAATTTGATCTTAAGATAGTTACATGGAGATACCCCAAACAACCCAAGGGCCCATGCTTCAGAACCCGTTAACGGCCCTTAGAATTGAGAACACGCCATGGCCTATGGAACACTCGGTCGATGCTCTGATGCTCGGAGCGTGATAGTTAGTTCTGCTAGAGTCTCGCTTAGGCCGGAACAAGCTGTTTAGGGTATAGGTATAGGGTTTAGGGTTTAGGGTTTAGGGTTTAAAGTTAGGGTTCAGCATTTAGGGTTTAGGGCTTAGAGTTTTGTTTTTTTTTTTTTTTGGGGGGGGGGGGGGAGTTTAGGGTTTAGGGTTTAGGGTGTGCTCATGTACAGTCTTCCCGAGCTTAAAACGCCTTAGCTTTTACCTCGAGTGAAAAACTCAATGAACTCAAGCCGCTAGGGTGCAACATGCAGGGTCGAAAGTGTCACCAAACTTGGGTACCCCTGGGCTTTAGGGCTATATATGGGTATCACAGGGTTCCCTAAACCCTAAACCCTAGACCCTAGACCCTAAACCCTAAACCCTAAACCCTAAACCCTAAACCTTACACAGGGTGCTGAACCTTACGAACAGGAACCTTCAGAGCATCCGTGATGGAGATCTCGGAGCCCGTCGTCCTCCCAGTGTGGAACTCATCTTAACATACATAATAAGCCGAGATATATATATATGTATATATATACATATATGTATGTATGTATGTATACAAATATATAATATATTATGCATAGTATATATATATATAATGCATTATATTTTATACAGATTATATATTTATTTATGTCTCTATGTTGCGTAGAGCACAAAACTGCAGATGGGGCTTCTCATTGGGGCGTTAAGGCCGCATGTCACTAACTACATTTTGTATTGCATACAGAGTTTACTTTCACCCTCAAGGCTGATACTTTGGTGCTTATGCTTGTTGCTGATATTTGGTGGTTTTTGCCTGTTGCTGGTATTTGGTGTTTTTGTTTGCTGATGGTTGCTGTTTTTTTGGTGCTGTTGTTATCGACGTCATTCTTGTTGTTGTTTGTTGTCATGTTGCATGTCTTTGGAACAGTGCTTTTAGTATCCTGCCTGCTTGCACGCAGCAGTTCCATACACCTCATTTCTGGAACCTGCTCTTTTGTAGGTTCTGATCTATGTGCTGCGTCCTTATGCCGAAGCTAGGTCGGAACATCGGTGCTTCCGACAAAGGAGTGCTTGCTGCAGCGCAAGCTCCCGGTCCGCACCATCTCTCTCTCTTCTCGGTGAAATCAGGAGGCACGGGTGGCGGATGAGGGCAGCCCCACGCTGGCTTGGAGAAGGTTCTGCATACAGCGTTTCGTGTTGTAGTTTGATTGAGTGTCAAGCAAGACCTTTGGCACATCGCAGACCTGCTGACTGTGTTGTCTCAGCGTTCAACTTTCTCAAGTTCGTCTGCTTGCTGTTTTCTTTTGGGCTCCGGCTACGTAGTCAATGCTGTCGTTACGTAGTTTCAGGCGGACTACACGTGCGCTTGCTGTGTGCGCATGTGAATTTGGGACTCTACCTCATTCACTCAGTTCACTCGGACCAACAAATATGATATACTAACTATAACACATTCTTGTTGTTCTCAATAAAAAAAGGCGCGAAACAGAACTAAAAGGTTCTTGTTTCAGATGTATAAAAAGAGGTGAATATAATGCATATGCATAAATATAGACATACATACATACGTACGCACGCACGTACATAGATACCCTATATGTGTACAGTAAACATGTGCATATATGTGCAAGTACATAAGTGCAAGAGAACTGCCAACTTCCAAGTAAGCATTGGTTGTAACTTCACTTTAAGGTTTGGGGTTTACGTCCCAACCCCAAACCCTAAACCCTAAACCCCAAACCCTAAACCCGAAACCCCAAACCCCAAACCCTAAACCGCAGCACCAAATCCCAACCACCACCGGTCCGGGGAGAGCCGCTCTGCTTGTCGGCCATGGCGACCCAAAGGCGGTTCGGAGATTTGGGGTTTTGGAGTTTGGCGTTTAGGGTTTTGGAGTTTAGGGTTTAGGGTTTAGGGTTTAGGGTTTAGGGTTTAGGGTTTAGGGTTTAGGGTTTAGGGTTTAGGGGTATCGGGGTTCAGGGGTTTAGGGGTTCAAGGGGTTTAGGGATTGGGGGTCTAGGAGGCTTTGGTGGTTGAGGGTTGAAGGGCCTCAAGCGTGCACCCACGCTTTTGGCTCCTGTTGTTGGCAGAGTTCGGGTTTCAGGGTCTTAGAAATCAGGAACCTACGCCTTAAAAGCTGTCTCCTAAACCCTAAACCCTAAACCCTAAACGCTAAACCCTAAACCCTAGACCCTGAAAACGTAGGCCTCCCTTTCAAACCTGCAGACATTAGCTTTCGGCGCTGGGGCTGTGGGGTGGAAGCCGGGCCTGGGCTTGGGTTTAGGGCTTAGGGTGTAGGGCTTAGGGTTTAGGGTTCAGGGTTTAGGGTTTAGGGTTTAGGGTTTAGGGTTGAGGGTCTAGAGGTTTAGGGGTTTAGGGTTGAGGGTTTAGGGTTTCGTGCTAGGGCCTTGAGGGTCGTAGGGCTCTGGCGCAGGCTTGCGCAGAGCCCGGTACAGCTGCGGTTGCGTAGGCCTACGCCCAGCTCCGGGGTCCTAGAAACGGGTCTGGGGTTTACGGATGAGGGTTTAGGGTTTAGGGTTTAGGGTTGAGGGTTTAGGGTTTAGGGTTTAGGGTTTAGGGTTTAGGGTTTAGGGTTTAGGGTTTAGGGTTTATTTGAAGATTTTGGGGGGCGGACATGGAGGGTACGGAGGGAGGACTGGGCTGCGTGCGTACAGCTCTGCACTCGCAGGCTCCCCTGTGAATCGTGTTTAGGGTTTAGGGTTTAAGGTTTAGGGTTTAGGGTTTAGGGTTTAGGGTTTAGGGTTTAGGGTTTAGGGTTTAGGGTTTAAGGTTTCGGGTTTAGGGTTTTTTTAGGAGTTTTTCGGGTTTAAGGTTTAGGGTTTAGGGTTTAGGGTTTAAGGTTTAGGGTCTGGCAAAACGGAATCATCGAAAATGAAGCCTTCCCAGCCCCAAACCCGAAGGCTCCTTAAACCCTAAACTCCAATTAAAATTCGCAACCCTAGACCCTAACACCCGAAACCCTAAACCTGAAACCCTAGACCCTGAAACCCTCAACCCTCAACCCGAAACCCTAAACCCTAGACCCTAAAAAGCGAAACCCGAAACCCCAAACCCTAAACCCGAAAAACTCCTAAACCCGAAACCCTAAACCCTAAACCCGAAACCCGAAACCCTGTAAGGATCCCGTGTTTATCGCGCGCTCTTTTCTCGGCCAGGAGCTGCGGATCAGCCATCCGGCGCCTGCCTTGCGCACGGCAGCCCTAAACCCTAAACCCTAAACCCTAAACCCTAAACCGAGCTAACCCTAAACCCTCAACTTACATCCCTAAACCCAAAGAACCCTGACAGTAGCTTTCTGTGGCCCGAAGTCGCAACAGAGGTTAGGGATTTAAGGATGTAAGGTTTCGGGGATTTGGGGATGTAGGGCTTGTGGTTTAGGGTTTAGAGGGATATAGGGATCTTTTTCGGGTTTAAGGATTTGTTTTCAGGTTTAGGGCTTGTTGGGTTAGGGATGTAGGGATCGGGGTTTAGGGTTGAGGGTTTAGGGTTTGGGGTTTACGGTTTAGGGTTTAGGGTTTAGGGTTTAGGGTTTAGGGTTTAGGGTTTGGGGTTGAGAGGGTTGGAGGTGTACGGGCTACTGGATGACGGGGGTGCAAGAGCCCTGCGGCCTGCGCGCCCTGAACCTCCCCACTTGGAGCTTCATGGTACTTGTTAACCAATTATACCTGTACTTAAAACCCACTACCCTAAACCCTAAACCCTAAACCCTAAACCCTAAGTGCCCTAATGTGGTTAGAAGTACAGTCATCATTGGTTACGAAGTGCCATGAACCTCCAAGTAGGAGCCCCGGCTCTTGAAACCCTGAACCCTAAGCCGGGCAGCTGCCCTTCCACTTTGAAGTCGAGGGCTCCCAAACCCTAAACCCTAAACCCTAAACCCTAAACCCTAAACCCTAAACCCTGAACCCTAAACCCTGAACCCTGAACCCTGAACCCTGAACCCTAAACTAAACCCTAAACCCTAAACTACACCCTAAACCCTAAACTCTAAACCCTAAACCCTAAACCCTAAACCCTAAACCCTAACCACCTAAACTCCTAAACTGCAGCCGGGGCCCCGGCTGCGTGTTGCCCTTGGAAGCGGCCGGGGAGCTCGCCTGCGACCGGCGCGCCTGGGGAAATTTAGGGTTTAGGGTTTAGGTTTTAGGGTTTAGGGTCTAGGGTCTAGGGTTTAGGGTTTAGGGTTTAGGGTTTAGGGTTTAGGGTTGAGGGTTGAGGGTTGAGGGTTGAGGGTTTAGGGTCTAGGGTTTAGGGATTAGGGTTTAGGGTTTAGGGTTTAGGGTTTAGGGTTTAGGGGTTACGGTTGGGGGCTTAGGGCTTAGGGCTTAGGGTTTGGGGTTTAGGGTTTAGGGTTAGGGTTTAGGGCTGAAGGGCGGGGTTTAGGGGGTACGGGTTTAAGGGTTTAGGAGTAAAGGGGTTAGGGGTTTAGGGACTTAGGGGTTTAGGTGGTTAGGGTTGAGGGGGTGGGGGAAGATGAACGCCCAAGCCGACAAAGCTGAGCATCCGGATGGCTCGCAAAACAAGATCCTGAACCCTAAGACCCTAAAACCCAAAGACCCTGAAACCCTAAAACCATCCTAAAAACCTATTACCCCCCCAACCCTAAGACCCTAAGACCCTGAAACCCTAAGACCCTAACACCCTACGACCCTAAAACCCTAAAACCCTAAGACCCTAAAACCCTAAAACACTAAAACAAACTAAAACCCTTAAAACCCTAAAACCCTAAGACCCTAAGACCCTGGAAACCCTAAAGCCCCCAAAACCTCCCAAACCGCACTCAGTGGGCGGCCCGTGCCCGGATGGTCGTTGTTTCTCTTGCCAGCTCCCTGGCGAAACCGAGTTGGGGGGAACCTCATGTTACCCGCCGCACCCAATATCAATACCAAAAAGCCCTAAGCCCTAAACCCCAAATGCTGAACACATAAACCCTGAACCCCGAAACCACAAGCTCGAAGCCCTCAACCCTAAACCCTGGGTCCTCGCGCAGTTGGCTGGGTTTGGGGCAGTAAGGTTGTCGCGCCCGTGGGGATTTGCAAGCTCAGTGTTTAGGGTCTGGCTTTGGGTGCTTCGGCTGAAGGCTTTTGGGCTTGGGGTGCAAGGTTCAGGGCTTTGGGGTTTTCGGGTTGGGGACTTCGGGGTGTTTTGGGGTTTGGGGTGTTAGCACGCTTTACGTTTGAGGGTTTCAGGCATTGGGGTTTTGGGCCTTTGTCTGGAGGTACTGTTCCCCTGATGGCATTTAGGTTTTGGGGCTTAAGGGGTTTAGGGCTTAGGGGTCTAGGGCACCACCTGCAAACTCGGCTTCCCCTCAGCTATGCCAGCTTCCGGTGTTCAGGGGTTTTTTTGAAGGTTTCAAAGATTAGGTGGAATTCTAGGGGCCCAAAATAAAACACCATAGACATAAGGATTCTGCAAGCAGGGTTTTCCAGACTCCCCCGTATAGGAGCCCTGATAGCCCCATAGTAGGATCCTTGTGTTTGTGTGGCTTTTGGCCGACATACAGGCCTGAAGTTCGCGCTTCGAGGGTTTTTCAGGGTCAAGGGTTTTGGGGGTATAGGGTTTAGGGTTTAGGGGTTTAGGGTTTAGGGGTTTAGGGCTTAGGGTTTAGGGTTTAGGGTTTAGGGTTTAGGGTTTAGGGTTTAGGGTTTAGGGTTTAGGGTTTAGGGTTTAGGGGTTTCGGGCTTTCAGGTGTCGGCAAACCCGTGTCCGGCCTCGTCTTGTCCTCATACTGCAGGCAAGACCGAGTAACCTGAGGGAGGCCCAAGGCCGAAGGCTGCAGGGCCGTTAGGGTTCAGGGTTTAGGGTTTAGGGTTTAGGGTTTAGGGTTTAGGGTTTAGGGTTTAGGGTTTAGGGTTTAGGGTTTAGGGTTTAGGGTTTAGGGTTTAGGGTTTAGGGTTTAGGGGTTAGGGTGTAGGGTTTAGGGTTGGGAAGCTCCCCCTTATACTAACAGTCCGTAGTAGGGATGAGAATAGTACCCCTCCCTCTTATAATCCCTATTCAGGACTGTTAAGATATAACGGGGGGAACATCCCAAGTTCAGGGTTTAGGGTTTCGGCAGGGGCTACTGAGGTTCAGGGTACTTGAGCCCCAGTGCTGGCTTTCCTTACAAGCCCCCGAAGTCCCCTGAGTAGGTTAGAAGTTGACTAAGCAGACGTATAACTGGGGCGAGAAGTACCTATGAACCTCCAAGTAGACCCTAAACCCAAGAAGGGTTCTTTTTATCAACCCTGAAATTGGAGGGTTTAGGGCCTAAGCCACGGCCGGGGTGTCCTAATCGGGGTCCACCATATGTATCTGTTTAGGGTTTAGGGTTTAGGGTTTAGGGTTTAGGGTTTAGGGTTTAGGGTTTAGGGTTTAGGGTTTAGGGTTTAGGGTTTAGGGTTTAGGGTTTAGGGTTTAGGGTTTAGGCTTTAGGGTTTAGGGTTTAGGCTTTAGGGTTTAGGGTTTAGGGTTTAGCACTTGTGTGGAGATGCAGCTACACGTCGCTCCAGCACGCCTCCATCTCAAACGCAAGGCGCATGCCTTTCGCCTCGTGATTCTGCAGACTTCCGGACCAATCTCGCACGGCCAGGAGATGTGGGTTTGCGAAGATAGGGGAACCCTAACATAGACCCCCAAATTTATTCGGATTCCCGTAATCGCAAGGACCCCAAGAAGGTACCCCTAATTTCGGAAACACAGTGGTGCAGCTCCCATTTGGGATGCACGCAGCTATTCGGGGTGGCCTCGCCTGAATCACATCGGGATCTCTTGCGACAAGCCAACTGAACACGCAATCCAGCTCACCAGGGCTCTCGGCCAACAAGAGGCATCCAGCATCTTGAGATCGCCACGTATGGGTTTAGGGTTTAGGGTTTAGGGGTTTAGGGTTTTAGGGTTTAGGGTTTTAGGGGTTTAGGGTTTTAGGGTTCAGGGTCTAGGGTTTAGGGTTTAGGGTTTAGGGTTTACAGCACGCCCAAGAAAGTTGCCTGCCCTGGAGAGCCAATTGTGCTCAAACATTAACCGGCTGACATTACTTCAGCTTGCGATCGGCTGCTTTGGTTGGCTCCACGGACTGTTCTGACTTTGTCGTCAAGAACAGAGAAAGGCATTCGGTTCGTCTACTTGGGAACATCGGCCTTGCACTAGCGCAGTACAGGAAGAGCATGAGCATGGAGCCGACTAAAGCAGGTTGACCGTTGAACTCAATTTGCAGGCTCTGAACAACCTGCACATCCATGTCAACATGAATTGGTATGCCGGGCGCCAGAACTGTTGGCCCCCCAAGGCTTCGCTACGCAAAGCCCGCAAAGCCTACACATCACCTGCGCCGGCTGCGCCGGCTGCGCCTCCTTTCCATCAGCTGTCGAGGCTCAGATGCGGAACTTTGCACTCCGCGTCCAGGGCATCCTGCTGCGAGGGGCACCTCAAGATCTCCATGGAGAGCTGCGTGGCCGTGTCAGCTCGGGAGCCTGGAAGACTTGCGGGGGCAGCTCGGCGGGTAATTGCCCGAGGAGGACCTGCAACTGAACCCAGGAGAATCTGCCGGCTTTCAGCCTGGTGAGAAAGTCTCGGTAGCGCTTTGCCATTGCTGCCGGCTTGTCGGCTGCGACGTCAAAGACAACTTCGAAAGTCTGGACGTCCCATCCATGAAGCTGCGCTTGCTCCAGGTAGTCGCTTGCTGGCCTCCTCCCTTCGCTCCCCTCGGGCCAGTTCCCCACCGCCTCCTGGCACGGCGAGGTTTCCGCCTTGCGGGGCAGCTCGGGGCTGCCCTTGGAGATCCGACGGCGCGCCATCAGCCCGCCGCAGAAGGGGATGGATGCCACACTTAAGGCCGACGTGCCAGGTAGCACCTTGAGACAAGTCTGCACCATGATGCCATGACTTACCAGGATCATGTTCTTGCCCGCACGCTGGCCACGGTCGAGGTAGGTCAGGAACCTCGTGGCATAACGATGATGGGCGTCTGTCAACTTTTCGCCCCAGCTAGGTGGCTGGCCCAAAACCTTTTGCCAACACACTCGCTCAACCGGTGGCTTCGAAAAGCCTTGGAGAAGCTGGGGGCTCCAGTTCGTCAAAGCTGTATGCAGATCCTGCCGGGATCGCCAGGCTCGGCCAGCCGGATCCATATCCCCGAAAACCGCAGGGCCGAAGACTTCCCCGAGCTCGTAGTCCAAGAGCACCATGACGTCCAGCGCGTCCGCCAAGGCAATGGCAGTTTGAACGCAGCGCAGGTACGGTGACGACACGATCACGTCGAAGTCAGCAAAGTCGCTCAGCTTGCCGGCCGCGTGCCTTGCCTCCACGATGGCATCGTTAGTGATGGGGCAGTCGAAGGGGTACCGCTGACAGTCCGCCCCCATGTGCCAGGTGGATCCGAAGACCGAGTCCTGACGCTCACCATGCCGGAGGACAGCTACTGCAGACTGATGTGCCAGGCTGTTCTCCGCAGAGTCGCCACCCCCACACCGTGACTTCTGAGAATTGAAACTGAAGATGTCCACGTTGGGCATCTTTTCTTCAACTCTACCCAAATTACTCGGTGACTTTGTCGACTTTGTCGGGGGCCACTCGGCGGTGGAAGCAGAAGCAGAAGCGATCTCCAGGCTGACCTCCCCCTCTGCAGGGACTGGATCCTCCAAGGACTCTGTGTAGAAGCTGTCTCGCAGCAACTGGATCTCATCCTCGCTGCGTGTCGTGCTGAATGTTTGGTGCGCAGGGTTGTTCTCTTGTCTGTTGTCAATTGTCCTCAGGATTTCCCCCTCGAAGGACTCTGCGAAGTCCGGCCGGGAAAACAGCAAGCCCTTCCATCCAAATAGGTCAACATCCCTGACTTCTGCCCCATCGAGTGGACCCATCATGAGGCCCGCAGAGAAAGCCGCGTCAGGTGGAACCGGAGGTGCGAGAGGTTTCCGAAACAGTTTTGCAGGCAAATGCTTGTCCAAGTCGCGCTAGCTGCTACACGACAACGTACCCCAAACCCTAAACACCAAACCCTAAACCCTAAACCCTTAAGGTACAGTCTTTGGGGCCCCATCTTGTCGGAAACCTCTTTCACGCACCACACCCAAGATGGCCCTTAACACCCTCCGAAAATATATTCCTGAACCATGATCCCCTTCCAGACCACGCATTGCCCTGGAATGGTCTCAAGGTCCTCTTCAACCCCAATAAGGGAACAAACAGAATGTCCCAAAAAACCTTAAACCCTAAACCCTAAACCCTAAACCCTAAATCCTAAACCCTAAACCCTAAACCCAAAAGGGCCGACCGAGTTGACTCTTTCGCGCAGCACATTTGTGCTTGAGCCTCCTCGATGCAAGGGGCTTTAGGTTTAGAATCCATCGAGCCCCGAGGTGCCTGTCCACGTGATCCTAAACCCTAAACCCTAAACCCTAAACCCTAAACCCTAAACCCTAAACCCTACACCCTAAACCCTAAACCCTAAACCCTAAACCCTACACCCTAAACCCTAAACCCCAAACCCTACACCCTAAACCCTAAACCCTAAAACCTGAACCGGGGCTCCGCACCATGAGCGCGAAGACCTGAGAAGGGCTCCAGGGTGGGGTTAAGGGTTTGGGGGTTGAGGGTTTAGGGTTTAGGGTTTAGGGTATAGGGTTTAGGGTTTAGGGTTTAGGGTTGAGGGTTGAGGGTTGAGGGTTGAGGGTTGAGGGTTGAGGGTTGAGGGTTTAGGGGTTTGGGGCTTTGGGGCTTTGGGGCTTTGGGGGTTTGGGGCTTTGGGGCTTTGGGGCTTTGGGGCTTTGGGGCGTTGGGGCTTTGGGGGGCTGCTTCGGCTCCTTTTGTGACTCGTTTGGGCTCCTCAACCCTGAACCCTAAGCAGACCCTAAACCCTGAAACGGCTTGAACTCCTTGTACCCTATAAAATGGGATGTTCCCTCTATGTTCTAACAGTTCTTTTTTGTGATGATAATCGGGGGGGGGGGTTACTATAATCCCTATTCAGGAGCGTTAGTAACTCCCAAACGCCCCAAATACAGTAAACCCAAAACGTCTAAGCCCCGAAATCCCTAAACCAATAAACCCCTAAACCCCTAAACCCCTAAACCCCTAAACCCTCAACCCTCAACCCTAGCCCTAAACCCTAAACTCCCAGACCCTAAACCCTAAACCCCCAGACCCTAAATCCTTAACCCTAGCCCTAAACCCTAAACTCCAAAATATACCGTAAGGATACCTTGTGTGGCGGTGTTGAGAACGGCCCTAAGCCCTACACCCTAAACCCTAAACCCTAAACCCTAAACCCTAAACCCTGAACCCTAAACCCCCAGACCCTGAATCCTTGTTCCAGGGCCCCCCGTCCACTGCACCGAAGAGGACCGCTGAGAAGAGGGACATGACCCACATCTGGCCACATGTCAGGGTTTAGGGTTTAGGGTTTAGGGTTTAGGGTTTAGGGTTTAGGGTTTAGGGTTTAGGGTTTAGGGTTTAGGGTTTAGGGTTTGGGGTTCAGGGTTTAGAGTTTCACCCCTGAAGCTCGGTTGCTTTCGGGCATTTTTTGTTTGAGGGTTCTTGGGTTTTTTGAGGGTTCTTGGGGTTTTTGAGTTCTTCGGGGGTTTTTGGAGGGTTCTTGGGGTTCAGGGCTGTTTTGAGGGGTTTAGGGCTTTTTGGGGCTTAGGGTTTTTAGGGTTTAGGCTTTAGGGCTTAGGGTCTTTTGGGTTTGGTTTTTTACGTTTAGGGTTTAGGGTTAGGGTTTAGGGTTTAGGGTTTAGGGTTTAGGGGTTTAGGGGTTTAGGGGTTTAGGGGTTTATTGGTTTAGGGATTTCGGGGTTTAGGCGTTTTGGGTTTAGGGTTTAGGGTTTGGGGTTTGGCGTTTAGGGTTTAGGGTTTAGGGTTAGGGTTTAAGGTTTAGGGTTTGGGGGGCAGTGGGTTATGCTGTGTAAGAGATTGTTTGCGGCCTCACGGCTTCCGAAAAGAAGCAGTCTACCAGGGCTTTAGGCTTGACAGACCAGAATCATTATTACTCTGACCGTGACTATGACTACTACTATGCGCTTTGCTGTTGTTATTGGCAGTGCTCGCCATAGTAAGTAGTGCTACTTCTACCACTCCTCCTCCTCCTCCTCCTCCGCCTCCTCCTCCTCCTCCTCGTACTGTCCGATGATAGCCAGCTCCCTTACAAGCAATAGAAGTCAGCGCGCAGCACACTGATATGCTTTGGGGTTGAGAAACTGAGCAGAGACTCTCTGAGCGTGGTGCTGCTAAGCCACAAACGCCAACATCTTGATCTTTCTCGTCCTCGCAAAGCCAGGAGAATAATTCAGATGGGCTTCGAAGAGGTTGCAACATGTTGCAAGGATCCCTCATCACTACGGAAGCAAAGAAACGATAGGTCCAAACTCGCCAAGAACTCCAACTCATGCCGTTCCTATCATAAGAACTCTCTCGTGTGGGTGGTGCCGCAAGGGGTACGTACTACTAAATTGGGAGCAAACGCATATGAAGTAGGGTTCTTTCCCAGCGTCCCCAAAAAGGACTCCCAAATATACACTCGTCGAAAGTATGTGTAAAGCAACACTCTAAACACGCTCGCCAAAAGCCCCAAGAAAAACTAAAACCCTAAACCCTAAACCCTAGGATCCCCTTGTAGTAAGGACCCCAAGGAAGGTACGCCGCAATGTCGTTAACCCCCATATGGGCCTACGCTGCATGGCCTGGTCTACGGGGTCCTAGGTGGGCTTTCGGGTTTAGGGTTTAGGGTTTAGGGTTTAGAGTTTAGGGTTTGGGGCTTGGGGCTTAGGGCTTAGGGTACCCTTGAACCTTCAACCCCAAACCCGACTCCCAAGCCCGAAGTCAAGCAGGACGATGGATCTCCTTCGCAAACTTCGGGTAGCAGTGCCTTGGCAAAGAGGTCCGGGAGCGACTCAGGGGTTTGGGGCTTCGGGCAACCCGAAACCCTAAACACGAAACCCGACATACTCCACTCCCTACACCCTCCCGTCGGGCGCACCTCCTCAGAAGGAATCACCTGTAATTTGCAGTACTGGTGGCTTCAGGACAAAAATCTTAGATCCCAAGCCATCCGAAACACCAAAGTACATGCAGTGTGTCAAGAAGGGTCCAGGAATGACGCACGTGGTTCTTATCGACGCCTCTTATCGTGTGGGCACAGACGCTCTGGGCAGTGGACGCACCGGCAACACGGACATGCTTATCGTCGTGTGGGCATGGATCGATGCTTTGGGCTATGGACGTGCTGGCGACATGGACATTCTTATCGTGCGCGCATGGATGCTCTGGGCAATCAAGTGGAAAGTACCCTGTACATACAAGTTGCTGGACATGCAGCAAAACGCACACAGACGACGGACTTGCGTACGCAGATCCGTCGAGGAAACGGTTCAGACAAAACAAGCAAATTCCAGAAGGAAACCCTCAAAAACACCTAAAACCTTAACCCTAAGAACAAGCTGAAAGTGCCGCACAAACATTGCAAAAACATATGGCAACCTAATTTAGGCCACTTATGCAACCCCAAAACAGCTGCTGCTGAACCGCGCCCGTCTGCTAAACCCTCAACCCTATATGAGCCGCTGACAAAACTCTGTGCTCGCAGAACGTTGTGCAACATATTTGATGGACCCCTGTCGATTAAATACCCTACATACCCTAAATACCCTAAAGACCCCATGAACCCTAAACCCAGGTTGGGCTTTGGGGTTAGGGTTCAGGGTTGAGCGGAAAGCCTGACCTAAACCCCATGAAGCCCTAATGCTACAATACCAGCTCACATACTGCGGGTACCCTAAGCCCTATAAACCCTAAACCCTCAACCCTAAACCCTAAAACCTAAACCCTAACACCCTCAACCCTAAACCCTAAACGCCTGGAGGCCCACAAGCCGAACCTGAGCAAGCCCTGCTAAAAACCCTGAGCTTGGGATGTTTCCCCTTATGCTAACAGTCCTTAATAGGGATTGTAGTGCCCCCAAGTAGAATCTGCTAAGGACTGTTGATATCGGGGGGAACATCCCTAAACCCTAAACCCTAAACCCTAAACCCTAATCCGGCAGGTCCGAAAAACCCTTCCACATCTGGAAAGACCCTAGATCAGGGACCCCTAAGCCCTCGTTCCTGGAGGACCCTAAACCCTAAACCCTAAACCCTAAACCCTGAACCCTACACCGGCTGAGTGGACGAACTGAAGGGATGAGCAGGAGCAGCCGCCCATCTTGCAGCCGCCACCTCTTCAGCATTTAAAGCTCAGGGTTTAGGGTTTAGGGTTTAGGGTTTAGGGTTTAGGGTTTAGGGTTTGGGGTTTGGGGTTTAGGGTTGGAGGGTCTGGGGCTCAGGGCTTGGGATGTTGAATTTGGGAGATGTGGGCTGCTGTATGAAGTAGGGTTTTATTGATCTGGTCCCAAAAGGACACCCAATGTACACACTGGCGAGCGTTTGCGAAGAACACTCTATACACGAACCATTGACAGCGGCAAAAGCTATGTTTCATATACGTGTGACGTTCATTGTCCGGGCAGTAGGGCGGTGGCAGAGGTGGGTGGGTACGGAGGAGTGTCTCGACCTTCGCACCCCCCAAGCCTGGAGCAGTTTAGAGTTTGGGGTTCAGGGGCTTTGGGGTTCAGAATTCAGCGCCCAGGGTTCAGCGCTCAGGGGCCATCACCAGGAGCCCGGCTGTATCCGGATTTGTCCATGAAGCACGTGGAGGAATCCTGGCCAGGAGTCTACCAGGTAGACAGCCAACGGTCGGTTTCAACTGGTGTCTGTACCCTTTCAGCACTAGCGAGTCTACTCCCCCAAGATACCCCAAACACTAAAGGCCCTCAAAGGTGCAAACTTTACTCCTCCAAAGCCTGACCCCTTTCAACAGCCCAAGATGTAGGACCCTGGAACCCAAAGCAAAAATCAAAACAACCCGACGACTTCAACCTGGAAACCAAAGCCATGATCTAGTTCATGCAGGGACTGCCTTGAAACCGGTTCTGGGCTAAGAAGCATCCCAAAGCGCGCAGAGCCCCTAACATAAACACGACCATCCTTTTCGCGGACATCAGAAGTCCCCACCACTGCCACCGCCATCCGAAGATCCACCTCCCCCACCTCCACCACCGGAGCTTGTCATCTTCGGTAGCACGGGCAAGACCACTTGGTTGCTGTAGCTGGCCGAGCAGAAGTAGCACTCGGTCCTCAGGAATTACTTCCCAAGACCCCTCCAACAAGGTTGTGCGCATCTGAACCCTCATTCTCCCAGAGCCTAGTTGCTAGTTCAGGTCAAAAGCGAGTTCATGCGTGCCATACTGCTTGTGAACATACGCGAGCTTACCCTGAGACTCTAGAACCCTCAGTACCTCTTCAAGACCTCCGGCCACGGCACAGATCCTCCCGAAAGCCCGGTGTCACGGTCGTCGGCGGCACCAGCAGCACCGTGCGCGTCAGGGCGCAGCGGAAGCCGCAGGACGCACAAGGCCGGAAGCGAGAGAGGCGCTGAACCTGTGAGAGGATGCCCACAGCTTCGGCTTCCTCAGGCCACTGAAAGAGCTTCAGGGGAGAGACAGAGCGAGAGAGAGAGAGGTATGTAGGGGGTCACAAAAGTTGTGGAAACTGGAGGCCCTGCTCCGTCTAAACTCCTAAACCCAAAACCCTAAATCCACACAAAAGGGTTTCGGGCTTAGGGTTTAGCATGACACGGCCAAGTGTCTCTGGTTGCGGCTTGCACCTCTTTGGGTGTCAGTCTCAGATTCCGGTTGCGGCCCACCGCTCCGCCTATCCGTTGGGCCCCGGTAAACGATCGCACCCCGGTGTCCTGAGCCCATCGCTTCTGACACCCAGGGCGCCCACAGCCGCACAGCACGTGCTGCACGGAGCCCAGCTCCAGCTCGGCGCGCTGTCCTGGTTGCAGCTCCCCCGCTTCCGCGGCCCGCAGGCGGGACATCCGCGCACCACACAGCGAGCACTTCGGTGGCTTCGCCCAGGAGCCACGAAACAAGAGTCCCGCCACGGCGGCTAAGCCGCTGCCGGTCCACAGCAGATTCGCTCGGGTGCGCCAGCGCTGCGGTGAGGAGATCTCCCTGTCGCTTCGCTCCAGTTGTCGGCAGCAGGCTGAGACGCCAGAGGTGACACCCTGATCGTAGAGGTTCCGACGCAAAGAAGGCGTGATCTGTGAGTGGATCATGCGCTGTAGCCACTCATCTCGGTTGAAGACCTCGTTCAAGCCCTTTCCGATCTCCACCTCCACGCGACGGTCACCAGTAGACACCAAGACCAAGACTCCATTGTTCTTATAGCGATCCCCGATGCCCCAAGAGTTGAAAAGCTGAGTGGCAAATCTCTTGACCTCCTTCCTGTCTTGTTCTGCACCTGACACTCCAGGAACGGTGACGACCACCACTTCAGCCCCCGTCCTTCTTTGGATCTCATCGGCCAGCTGGTTGATCTTTCCCACAGCGCTGGGGCTCAACACCCCAGCCGTATCCGAGACCCAGCCCCTCCATGCGCGAGGGGAAGGAATCTCACGGGGGGATCCAATCCGGCGGTTCAGGATCGACTGAGGCGCGCGCACGAAGCGCTCGGCCTTTCGGAACGGGGTATCCGTTTTGTAGACATACTCAATCTGCCCATGCTGCTCCAGACGTGCTTGCAGGGCTGCAGCGCGAGAGTTGGACACAGCACCTCCCACCACTCCAACCATCACAAGCACTGCAAGGGCTGTCGCTGCAGCGCGCTGCCGCCAGCGGGTGAGCCGCGTCTCCTTTGCCCACTCCATGGGTTTTGAGCTCTTCTTGCGGCCCCTCGGCACCTTCATGCGCCCACCAGTGTCCACTCGAAGACGTACCCGAATAGGCCGCTGGCGAGGACGAAAGCAGACCCGAGTTGCCGGAAGCATCGGTACATTGGAGGAGCGCATCCAATTAACCCCCAGAGATGCAACACCAGGTAGCATGGCAATGCGTCAGGCACTGTCCGGAAGACAGCCCGTTTAAAAATTGAGGACGAGACAACACCAGGTGTTGGAGCTAGGGTCTGGAGTGTCCCGGCGGAGATGTTGTCCTGCGGTGTATCTCAACATGAAGCAGCTAAGCCAGAAGTGGCTGGGAATCCTGCGACTCATCCATTTACAGTATACTCCCCCATATAAAAGCAGAACCCCTGAACACCCGACGAATGGACCCCTAACACCAGATAAACCCAAATTCCCAATTTTAGGGATTAAGGCTCAAAGGGAAAGTAGAACAATCCCGAAACCCTCGACCCCAAAGCCCTAAACCCTAAACCCTCCGTTCAGGAAACCCCTGAGGCAGGATTCTTACACCGAAACCCCTAAACGCCTAAGCCCCCTTAAACCCTAAAGCCCCAAACCCCCAAAGCCCAAAAGTCCTACTAACTCCAAACGCCCTGAACCCTAAACCCCAAACCCCAAACCCTAAACCCTAAACCCCAAACCCCAAACCCTAAACCCTAAACCCCAAACTCAAAGCCCCCCGAAGGCCAGGCCTTTGAACCCGTCGGCTCCAACGGCTGGACGCCCCTGAGCCGCGCTGGGGAGGCTTGGGGAATTTGGGGGCTTGGGGGCTTGGGGTTTAGGGTTTAGGGTTGGGGTTTAGGGTTTAGGGTTTAGGGTTCAGAGTTTGGGGTTTAGGGTTTAGGGTTTAGGGTTCAGAGTTTGGGGTTTAGGGTTTAGGGTTTAGGGTTTAGGGTTTAGGGTTAAGAGTTTGAGGTTTAGGGTTTAGGGTTTAGGGTTTAGGGTTTGGGGGTTTAAGGTTTGGGATTCAAAGTTCAGGCTTGACGGTTCAAGGTTTGGGGCTTGGGGATGTTTAGGTCGCAGCTGCCGGAGATCAGCTCGAGGTTTACGGGCTTGAAGGCTTTAGGAGTTAGGGTTTAGGGTTTAGGGTTTAGGGTTTAGGGTTTAGGGTTTAGGGTTTAGGGTTTAGGGTTTAGGGTTTAGGGTTTAGGGTTTAGGGTTTAGGAGCTCAGGGTCTCAGCCAGTTCGGGGGCGCGACGAGTTAGGGGTCGAGGCTGTCAGGGATTGGACCGGGGAAGAGCTCATGTCCTATGCTTTCCACCCATTTCCACCCTTAAACCCTAAGCACGAAGCCCGGGAACCCCAAAACCCTGAACCCCCAAACCACTGGCCCCAAACCGGAAGCCCTCAACCGCCAGGTTGCCCTCCTACTAAACCCTAAACCCTAAATCCTAAACCCTAAACCCTGTTTGCAGAGCTCAGAATCGAAACCAGCTGGAAACCGGGGCGCCTTTGCGGCTCCTCTATCGGATGGCTCCCTGCGGGCGTTTTGAGGCTTCGTAGGGTTTAGGGCTTAGGGCTTTGGGTTTTGGGTTTAGGGTTTAGGGCTTAGGGTTTAGGGCTGAGGGTTTGGGGGCGGGGGTTTAGGGTTGAGGAGGGCGACTTTTGTTGCCCCCCCCCCCCCCCCTTCCCCCCCCCCCCTCCCTCCCCCCCTCCTCCCTTTGCCATCCCCCCTCCCTCACCTGCAGTCAAACCTCATGCACACATCTGAGACAAGCCTTGTCGTTTCTCTACGTTGTCTTCACATCAACCTTGCACAACCTTTCAACAGGAACTTCTGATCTCGATCTGATGGAACCAATTCCTTCCCTTGGTTCGCATAAGCATGCTGCACACGATCCTGAAGTCCTCTTGAAGCTAGCTCTGGCGTAGGGTTTCGACGCAGCTCTCACCAAACCTCGGGTCTCCTCAGCCCTCAATAGGCAAGATGATATAGCCAAGCGGAAGCACCCCCAGTTGAAGGCAGAAGGTATTCAAAGCCGACATCTCCTAAATATGTTTTTCTTTATTACGTGTCTCTGTCTATCTACCAATCTACATGGGGTATACCTAATTCGCCAAAACTCCCACTAAGAACCAGACCCGAAACCCTAAACCCTAAACCGCCGCAACATGCAATCGAAGCGACCCACAGGAGATGACGCGGCAGCTTCTGGGACGATGCTTTGTCTGCACAAGGGCGGCTTCTCTGGCTTAGGGGTTTTTGGGTTTGGGGGAAATCTTGGTTCAAGGATTTAGGGCTCAAAGTTTCGGGTTTCTAGGGTTTGGAGCTGAAATTTTGGAGGGGAGAGGCATAGGGGACTTGGGCCCAGGGGGTTTTAAAACCGTTCAAAGCAACAACTTGAGCTCGGGCGTTCAGGGGGCCGAACCCTGGGTTTGCAAAAGGGATTGCGCGCGGATTCAAGTCTAGGGGCTTGCGGAATCAGGGATTCGGGTTCATGGTTCGGGCTCTGGGTAGCACAAGAACTGCAAGGGTCCCAGCAGCGGCGATCTTCACCATGAGGGGTGCAGGATCAAGGCTACCAGGAACCCTACATACGACGGAAGTCTGGAGTCTGGATGCGCAGGACAAGCATCCGACAAGTCTGCATTCGGGCTCCGACGCCATGAAATTCAGCCTTTCAAAGGAACAAAACCTTTTGACAGGCTTGACCGTTGAACTGTGCAACCTCGAGGGTTGAGGGTTTAAGGCCTGGCCTGCCCGAAACCGCCCGAAATCGATGATTCGGTGGCTCTAAACCCCAAACCCTAAACCCTAAAACCCTAAATCCTGAACCCGAAACCCTGAACCCAAAACAGGGCTTAGGGCCTCGGTGCGTTCTTGGACTTCTCCGGCCGGTGGGCCAAGCTCCCCCCCATCTTGTACAGATCCAGGACATCTTGCTCAAGCCTCGGGCTTTCTAGGGTTTAGGGTTTAGGGTTTAGGGTTTAGGGTTTAGGGTTTGGGGTTTAGGGTTTAGGGTTTAGGGTTTAGGGTTTAGGGTCTAGGGTTTAGGGTTTAGGGTTTAGGGTACCTCTGAACCTTCAGCCCCAAACCCGACCCCGACTCTTGAAAGGTCCCTCTCAGGGCTCCTGTGATTTGGTTTTGGATCCCTGAGCACGTACACTTTCGGCCTTGTGTGTCTCGCAGTCTGGGTCGAAGGTTTAGGGTTTAGGGTTTAGGGTTTAGGGTTTAGGGTTTAGGGTTTAGGGTTTAGGGTTTAGGGTTGAGGGTTGAGGGTTGAGGGTTGAGGGTTGAGGGTTGAGGGTTGAGGGTTTAGGGTTTAGGGTTTAGGGTTTAGGCTTTAGTGTTTAGGGTATAGGCTTTAGGGTTTAGGGTTTAGGGTTTAGGGTTTAGGGTTTAGGGTTTAGGGTTTAGGCTTTAGGCTTTAGGGTTTAGGGTTTAGGGTATAGGCTTTAGGGTTTAGGGTTTAGGGTTTAGGGTTTAGGGTTTAGGGTTTAGGGTTTAGGGTTTAGGGTTTAGGGATCTCAACCAAACCCTTAACCCCAGGACCCAGGACACTGAACTCTCAACGCTTAGCAAACCTTCAACAAACCTTGGACCCGCAACCCTAAACCCTGAACCCTAAACCCTTCCCTGCTTGGGGCAGTGCTCGGCATTCACATCTCGCAGAGCCACGACCGGGCTGGCCCAGATCAGCCAGAGGCTCGCCACCAAGCCTGGCCAGCCAAGTTCTGATACTCTGGGTTTAGGGGTTGGGATTTAGGGCTCTGTGGACTGGAAGGCTGTCCTTCTTATAAAAGCAATGGCCAGCCCCGCACCCTCGATCCTTACCCTGGCCTGCTGACACCATGAAAAAGCGGCGTCAAGCCATATTGCAGCGAAAGAAGACAAGAAAGGGGGGGGGTTCTGGGTTGACATCTGCGTTTCAAGCTTCGGGACTTGGCACATGTTTAGACCTGTTGTGGGAGACTTGCTGCCAAGCTCGTAGTCCATGGTGCGTGTATGTGCATGGCCGAGAAAGTTTGTTTCAGTCTCTGTTGTTGACAAACTCCATTTTCCCTGACAAACTAATATCCATAGGGGGGAATGAGCCCCCGAAACACAGCTGCTGGCGCAGCTTGAGCAATCAAAGGCAACCACTGTTCTTCTCACCCTATGTGTGTTGCACACATTGCACCTGAAATACTGTCACCTGAAACACCTGAAACACCCCCTGCCCAGGAATACGGTAGAGAATTCAGTGAGTGAACGGCAACACAAACAGTTTCAATTGAACATTGCAAATCGTGTTGCAAGAAGCAACATTACCTCAAACTGCACAACTTGGCCAGCGAATCTTGCTGCAGGGGCACGTGCCAACATGCTTTCCAGTTTGCATTTTCACCTGCCTTGCAGGTTGATCTATTAATTTCACTCAAGGCTGATGCGCGGGACGACCACACCTGTGGGCTTTGAAGCGCTAGGGTGCTAGGTTTGGTGGTTTAAGATCGAGGGGCCGATGCTGATGCGTAAAGGTTTTGGCTCAAGGTTTACGAGTTGAGTTTCATGCAAGAAAGCAGTCTCAGCTTTGTCGCGAACGTCGCACCTTGAGCCATATCCTGACGCCAAACCCATCTGCCCGACACAAATTCTCGCCCTCTCTTCTCACCGAGAGGGGGATACACATCCGCTGAAGGCATGGTGATCTTACCGCCAGTGGCTCCCCCTTACCCCGTGCCAAGACGAGCCAGCCGCCCAAAAGGCAGACGACGGTTTTTTGTTAAAAAGCCGTGTAAAAAGCCTTAAAGGCCCATAGATAATGGGGGCCACATCCCTTCTTGTCGGAAAGTTTGGCTCCGAACCTGCTCGCCACCCGGCTCTCGGCGTTGTTTAGGGTTTAGGACTTAAGGGTTAGTGCTTAGACACATTTAAGTATACTATAGGGTTCCTCCGAACTCAACCCATCCGAATAAACAACGTGCACCCCATGCCTCCCTGCATCAGTCCGAGGAAACAAGTGAGACACACTGTTTTTTCGACATGCGGCAAGAGCGATCAAACGAGAAGCACTTGCTCCCCCAGGCACACACACATGCAAACGAGGCAGCAGCAAGAAAAAGAAAGTAGCAGAGTACCAGCAGCAGACCCATGACCAGTACCAGAGGCAAAGTTTTCCGGACTTCCTGAAACTCGTTGTCCCTGTTTTCCGAGCTCGTCCTCCGGCTAAACCCTTCACCCCGAAAACTGTTTTTCTGAATTCGCCCCCTCTTCGCGCCCAAGATGACGCGCAAGACGTGGAGTGAAACTGGTCGAGCAAAGGCTGGTGGTGTGGTTTTCTCTGGACATTGTGCGTGGGCCGATGTTTTGGATGTGAGCTACGTCGCAAGCTGATGTGAGATCAATGAGAATGAACTGAGCAGCAATGTGGTGGAGACGTGCAGTCATCCCGAAAGGGGGGGTTGAAATGTAGAGGACATCCTGACCTGTAAAGCGGGATGACAGCACTGAGTCATGTATGGAAGCATGCATGATGTGCCGAACACTGTCTTGAAGCTGTGGTGCATGTACAAACATGTTTTTGCCGCTGGAAGAGCTTTTGAACCAACACGTTTGTTTTCGGAGCGCAGAGCAGCCTAACGTTGCTTACTGTCTGCATGGAAGATGCAGAGCTCAAGTGAAGAACAGCTAGAAAGTTAGGCTCAAGAAGTCACGCGAGACACGTTTGTGCTTGGAGCGAAAGTGCTGTGCGGGTCAGCTAGTGCTGTGTGCTGTTTGTGTTTTTCTACAAAATCACCCCTCTGTTCAGTTGCCAGTAGCCAGCTTCGGGCAAAAGCCCTTCTCGAAGAGAAGGAGACCCTCCGCAGATAGGTTGCAAAGTTAATCGCCTGCGAGCGGGGTTTTCCGCCTTTCATAGTCTTTGCCAAATTCTCCTTCACCCAATTCAAATAGGTGGCCAAATTGTCGTCGGTAGTGGCCAGATCCACCAGCACACTGCAGGTCTATATCGAGGTACAACCTTCTCCCTTCCTATAGTTCACAAGGATCGCACCTTCAAAGCTTTGAATGAAGCCTTCCTCCTCTTCGGAAGTTATGGGGATTGTTGCGGCCTTTGCCACAGCTTTTGGCCTTCCCTTCACGGGATTGGTGATAGGCATCTGAGACCCAGCGCCCGACCCAGAAGCAGTGATTGACTCATCCTCAAGATACCACTTGCATTATGGGGCGCCTAATTCCATCAGCTATAGCGGCGGCAGCGACACTCTTACCCACACCATCTGCAGACAACAGCGCAATTCCCTTCGCTCATCGGCAGCGAGAACCGTTGCAGCAGAGCGTGCGGTGCTAAAATCTTTGCAAACAGCGAGCTTAAGTAAAATCCGTTCAGGCCAAGTAGACCTTCTTACGAAAAACCACGTCTTCTAAGAAGACAGGGAAACTCAATGAGAGAAAACCCCCGGACCCCCAACAAACGCAAAAATCACTTCAGGGCCTTTCAGAGCACCTTGCACAATGCTTCAGCAGTGTAAAACCGGTACTAACCTCGGCAATCTCAAGCGGGTTGGCGTGATATGCACAATCGCATCAAGAAAAACATTCTAGCTCGGGATGAAGTTCTTCGAAAAGGACGTAAACCCCAAGACTTTGCCTACAGGCGCCCCCTCTTTCGCAGTGAAGTCCGTTCCACACAGCCTTACGAAAACGAAGCGGCAATTCTGACGAGCACAGCTTGTCATCTGTGTCGTAGTGGCCAAGGAGGAGTAGTGGTAAGTAGTAGTAGTAGTAGTAGTAGTAGTAGTAGTAGTAGTAGTAGTAGTAGTAGTAGTAGTAGTAGTAGTAGTAGTAGTAGAAGTAGTAGTAGTTAGTAGTAGTAGTTAGTAGTAGTAGTTAGTAGTAGTAGTAGTAGTAGTAGTAGTAGTAGTAGTAGTAGTAGTAGTAGTAGTAGTAGTAGTAGTAGTAGTAGTAGTAGTAGTAGTAGTAGTAGTAGTAGTAGTAGTGTAGTAGTAGTAGTAGTAGTAGTAGTAGTAGAGTATTAGTAGTAGTAGTAGTAGTAGTAGTAGTAGTAGTAGTAGTAGTAGTAGTAGTAGTAGTAGTAGTAGTAGTAGTAGTAGTAGTAGTAGTAGTAGTAGTAGTAGTAGTAGTAGTAGTAGTAGTAGTAGTAGTAGTAGTAGTAGCAGTAGTAGTATATAGTAGTAGTAGAAAGTAGTAGTAGTA
>CAJNDS010000581.1:0-110019 GCA_905221605.1 Symbiodinium natans | reverse complement strand
CGGTTGGGTTAGGGGGAAGGAGGCCCGATCCGGGTCTGCTTGTTCCAGACGCTTCTCGGCAGGAAGCCGAGGCGAATTTGATGAATACTTCTTCACTTGTTCAAGAGGAATATAGTTACTGGAATTGATGAGCAAGAGTAGGAAATGGCAATCTTGAAAACCAGGGGGAGAGAACAACCAACAACTGAAAAGGATGGTATTTTAAACCATGCTGAAAGACTTTTCAGTTGGGCAATGATGGCGGATGAAGTCAAACACCAACCTTTCGCGAAGCAGCATGAAAGACTGGCGCAAATGAGAAGATGCAGGTTTTGATGATTTTGATCTGATAAGCACGATAAAGCTAGTAATGAATGGTGCCTAGCCAGAGGCTCGGGAACTTCGTGCAACCTTCGCAACGGAACTCGAACTGATCTTTTTTGTTACCCTTCTTCTGATTATTCATCTTTATCGGGTTCAAAGAACTGCCACCGAAGCAGCAACAGCTAGGAAGCGAGCATTCGTAATAGAGAAGTCAAATACGTAGTCAAGGAAGGGACAGATCACAAGACACCGAACTGCAATCTCCTTTCGACCTTTCATGAGGCCATTACTTGATGGTGTTGTTGAAGATGCTGATGTAGACATGCCATACTCTTGAGAGCCCGTTTGCCAATCTGGCTCTCTGCGGTTCGCCCCTAGTCTCGTACTCAATTGTGTCATGACTCCTGTCATTGAATATTTCGTCCATGTAGTCGACAGCATGCTCATTTGGTTGGGTCTTGTTCGGTTTTCATTTGGTAGCTTCTGACTATCGTATCCCGCTTAGGATTCAGACTGCTCTTCGGTTAACTCCCCCCCGTTCATGACCATGCAGTAGCTCACAATGTGATTTCTTGGCTTGGAACGGCATCCTTCCCCGAGGTGTACCGCGGCGAATCCGGCAACGCCAAGATGACGCTGGCGGATCGAGATTCTAGCGGTTTCCTGGACTTCCAGGTGGCCTCCGACCTTCCCTGTGCATGCATCCACAGCAGTACATGCGAAGACTTCAAAAAAGAGCCGAAGCATCCCAAAATATTCCAAAGTTCATCTCCAGTGCACTTGAGTCGCTTGAGTTCACTGCCCTCTAGCACCTCGCAACCACTGCTCCTCGACTTCTCTTTGCGGATCTTTGTCAGGAATTCCGTGTCCGGACGCTCACTGCTTATCAGGACGCGCAAGAGAGAAGAACAGAGAAAAGAGCAAAAACGATTGATCGAAGTGAGAGCACAGAAGGATTGAAAAGAAGGGGAAACAATCATGAAGTGAGCGTGCTTTAGTTCTCTATATGAGATCAGCTACACTAGTTTTTCCATTTATTCGCATCCTTGTGTTTTGGCACATCATTTGTTAGCCATGTGAGGATCACTCGAAGAGACTTAATTCGAGTTGCGATTTGTTCTGTTCTTTTGTTCACCGGTTTGGCCCCAGGCTGGTGCGCATCTTTTCTTAGCTGCTTTGCCTCAGTTAAACCTCCTCCTGCCAGCCGGAAGGCATACTGATTGTATCTGGTTGTGAGACGCGTGTGGCGGGGGTGGCGTCGGTTTGTCCTGCGGGTGGAAGGTGGAAGGAATGCCCCTTTAGGTCGCCTTGCTTTCTTGCACACGCGACCCGCCTTGGCCGGGGCCTGCCGCGGGTGTGAAGGTGCTGTTAGGCTTCTGGGCTGTGAGAGGCTTCGTGATCATTCCCTTTTGGGGATCCTGTTGTAACATGCAGGCTCATGTCTAGACCAGGCACACCAGATGTGGGAGTGGCAAAATACGAAACAAGGACAAGGAAGCCGGGGGGTGTGAAGAAGTGGGGCGGCGGGGGGGGGGGGGTGGGCAGGAGGAGCGGGGCAAAGGGACAGAGGGACGAGTAGACAGGTGCCAAATGACCCCTCCGCTCGCGGACACCTATCGGCTTGGGGAGGGGGGGGGGTACCAAATAAAGGGGTTGCAATCTGCCGCAGTCAACTCACAGCTGTGAACCTTCTGTTTCCGCTCAGCTATGGCCGAAAGCCGAATCCCATGCTTCGGTCATGTCACGTGTTGGTTGCTGCGTCAGATCACCTGTCGCCTCATATGCCATATGTCATACGTCAGATGGTGCCGGCACTTCTGGCATGTCGTGTGCATCAATACTAAGTCCGTACTATATAGATGAAAGTGTGATAAACGGTATAGGATGGCATGTTTGTTTTAGGTTTACGGCCAAGACGGAAGATGTGCCGCTGCTCACATCAATGGAAAACCTAAACGCGCACGTTTTGTCTTGCATTGCGTGTTTCTGTGTTCCTTTCACTTGTGTCCCTTCTAATTCCTGTCCTTCCTCATGCCTCTCGTTTCTTTGACACGATTGCCACCGTTCAAAGTTTCGCCTTCCAACTTTTCCGGGGTCGTGTGTCAAAAGATGCCTTTCTATATGCCAGTGTTCAGGAGATGGGCATGTCTCGGGCAGAGGTCTTGGAGCACATGGCCGAGCAGACACAAAAGGAGCCGAAGGGGAAGCATCTGTAAACATACGTTGCCAGTAGCATCTCTGCCTTTTTCTGACAATGCATCATGTGAGAGGCGCTGCTGGAAAGAGCGAAGATGGGCCCTAGGTATCATGCCGGCATCCGCCAGGCAGTTTGTCTTCGTGCTTCTTCTTCTTCTTCACTCGCTCTCCTGCCATGAGCAAGTTAAGCGTTTGAACTGAAAAGTGCCTGACGGTCCTGTTGAATGTTGACAAGGTGCTCCGCAGCATCTTTGCCCTCTTCGACGTGTCTGGGGACGGGTACCTTTCGCCCGAGGTGGGGCAGAAGCACCTGACACAGACTGATTGCATCGCTGCAACGCACAGGAGTGGATCTCGGCCCAGAAGACGGTAGCTTCCGAGGTAAGCGATGATTTGGATGAAGGCCTTGTTCTTGTCGCGTCTCGAACGATGCCTTCAAACTAACATACGCGCTTCCGTTGATGCTCTCATATCCGTCCCCTCCTCTCGGCCGGCAGGTTGGATCGATGAGGCTGCTTTTTCAGCCGCGGACACCAACGGCGACGGCGCAAGGGCCTCACATTTTTCTGTGTCAGCTCCCCGGAAGCTTCGAGCACATCGTTGTCGCTTAGGTCCTGGACATCAATGAATTCCTAGAGGCAGTATTTTTGCAGAGGGAGTGGAGAGAAAAGATGGGAGAGGAGGAAAGAAAGCGAGGAGAGGACACATGAGGACACCGAGCGGGGGGTGACTGGGATGACTTCTAAGCCTCGATGCAGGCCAGCTTTGCAATGTTCGAAGGCCCTCCGAGTTGTGCAGATTTGATCGCCAATGTGAGAGTCACAGGCAGATACAGGCAGCTAGGAGTTGTGCACGAGGACATGCTACGACAGCTAAGCTAGGACCAGCAGTTTCGCAATGTTTCGCTCACGATGTCCAGGCGTGAAAAAGCGCACGGACACCATCCTGCAGACCCTGCAGCGTATTGAGAAGGCGGCACTTGCATACCGCAGGCAGTATCGGCTGGGGTGACGGCTCATCTGTGCGACAGTTGAGTCAGGTCCTTCATCAGCAGCGGATGGCAGGGCGCAAGGCAGGGCGCAAGGAACGGAAGGTTTTCAGCGGATCGCATGGGGAAGCCTCTGGGCCTCTGGGCACTGTGAGCACCAGGAGACTGCACCCGTGACCATCTACGCCTGGACCTGAGGTGGAGAGCGGCAAGTGCCCGGGTATCTTCTGAAAAGGAAGCCCAGAAGCCGAAATAACTATATAGCAATGAGTACAAGTTTTTCTTAGTTTACTCTGAAGCTTCCTCGCCGGCTGCTGCCCCAAGGTGCAAACTGCTGAACGGCCTCCCTTCCAGCCGCCCTCTTTATCCTGGCAGGTGCCAGCCAATGACGATGTCAGCAATTAAGCCACACTCCGCGTTTGGAGGACGAGCCCGAAGAGCCCGAGGAGCCGAACGAGGCCTGGAAGGACTGTGGCGAGGCGAGGCCTGCGAGCTTGCTGTCAGAGAGTCGGAGAAAGTGAGTGCAAGACAAGGCGACAGATCAGCATAGACTCGTACAGCAAAGTCCATGGTAGCGGGAGCTCTTTCACATCGCTCATCCACACAGGTCGGCTCACTTTTTTACCTCATGCGCAAGCGAAGAAAGATGAAGAAATGTAGAAAGTCGCTGTTGTCAGCGGATTGTTATCGTCCTCAATTTGGTCTCCGAGTCTCCGCGGCCGCAGATTTTCTCAGCGGCATTTGCTGCTGCTGCTGCTGCTGCTGCTGGCAGCTGTAGCCAAACATTTTTTCACTCACAGTTGTTGGGGACATTACAATATTGTGACAATGCTAGTGAATTTCATCCGCGGCCGTGTGCCAACTGCGGGCGTTCCGCATCAGGCTCATTGTCGTCCACATACATTTGCATGCTAATACATCGTATGAGCCCTTCCCTCGCCTTGTGAAACCGTACTTCTCGCGAAAGTTGAGTAGGCACGTTCAGCGGGTCTGTGGGCTGCGCACAAGCACGCGCAGCGCGTGCTTGCAAGCACACGGTAATGACAAATCGGGTGCAATTGGGTACTTTTCGTTTTTCTCTGTGAAGAAACTGGATTGTTGCAGGCATTAGCCTAAGGCACGTTCAAGTGGTGAGTATGTGGTGATGGCGGTTCAGCGCCGCAGCAGCAGCAGCAGCAGCAGTAGTTTGATCCGAGCTCAGCAGTGGCTAAATTTTGAAGTTTTGGACGAGCTATTGAATTGTGCATTCGGGATCAGTTAGACTCTGTTGCTGTAAACAAGCTCCACAGAACCACTTTACGACGGACAGGAAGGAGGGGAGGTTCAACGTGTCCCGCTGTGGATTGGGCATATTGGCGCATCGAATTGAACATTGCGAGTTTTGTGGCACTATAGATGTAATCGCCCAAGGGCTGGAGGGTCCTGGATGAGTACCGATATCTTGAGATGCGCAGGGTCCCTTCCCTTCCCTCGATATGCCGAAGCAATGGTGCTATGAAAAGAATTTTCGATTGGGCATGCGACACTGCCTGCTGCTTTCAGCTAATGAGGGTTGCATAGTTGGACTCCTTGTTGAGGACCATCTTGAAAGGTGTTCATCCTAAAGGGGAACCTCACGAAGTGACGAGGTCCATGATCTGTAGCCCCTCAAGGCAGCTAAGTCTTCACCGGTGCGGTCTTCCGATGTCTTCCTTCTGAATTGTGACGACTCTCCAGCATCCTGCGGCAGAAGAAGAGTCAGAGCGTCCATGCTGTTCTTCCGGTTTCTCTGCCTCCTCGCTGCCAAGCTTGCCACGGTGCGATGTGCATGGCTTTGCGCATCTCAGCCCTCTAGTCAATCTATGTCACTCCAGTCATGTTGGTTCTCGCTCCCCTCTGTGTCTCTTCTCTCTCGCTCTGAGACTCTGCCTGCGCCCCGCCCATCCTTCCCTCTGTGCGACATTGTGCGACTGGCATCAACCGGCCTCAGGTGGCGCTGCCTTTGAATCTGGCTACCGCCGAGGATGTGATGGCACTGCCGTCGCCTCAGGTATCAGCAAGGGCGTGAGAGTGGGACTCACTCTGCAACTCCTGCGAAGACCGCAATGTACTAGCACTATACAACAATGATCTATACAGCAACTCTTGGCAAGTCAGCGAGAATATGGGAGACCACTGCAAGTTCGCGAACACTGCCATGTTTCACCACAGCTCGTGCTCTCCGTTGGTTTAGCCTTATGTAGCATCTCCGCTGCCTCTTCTCCATGACCTCACCAATACTGTACGACACCACCCTCTTTTGCGGCGCAAGCCCCTTGAGGGTGCTCAGAGATTCGCGTATTGTGAGGACTACACGTCTGTCATCTGATGAATTTGGGAGGGGATTCAGCCAAGGTCAAGGTCCAGGCTCCTTTTGCGTACAGCCTGCTGTCACAGTGTAGGACTATGGCTATGGCCTGTTGAGTCTCAGGCTTCGCCTTCATCTGAGGCTGCCGGGGGCCCCTACTATGTGCAGAAGTTTGGGATGTTTGGGCAGTTGAGTAGTTTTTCCCCATTGCTTCATTTCATACCCCTTCTCGTGCCGTTATTATTTCACTTTATGTTTTGTTCTCAGGTCCTTCGACACCTGGATCTCCGTGTACTTCCTGGGTCCCCCCCGTGAGCAAGGCTCAGGAGCGGAGAAGATTTGGGAGAACATCTTGGACAACACATCTCTCGCTGATTCAAACCTTATACTCCTGGACAGCTCCCCTTCAGACTTAGACATGCTAAGACTACCATCGTCACATTTATTGCACCATATCGCACCACCACGCACTACCCATTCTGGTCAGGGCCTCGCACCGTAACCTTGCTGCGTGGAGAGCGGCCGGGGGAGGGTAACACCACCGCCCCTTGGACCCGCAGATCTGAAATGAAGTGTACAAGCGTACATTAAAAATTGCGAGAGCGGCTTCCGGCTCCACTGAGGCCATGCTTTCGTACCTGTCAAAGCCGAACGCAGAGCTCAAGCCATTGTCCCAAACTGCACCCTCACGTACGTTCACTCGCCCCAACCCAAAAAGCGCATCATCTTTGAAATGAAATGTCCGACGATGACCTAGGCTTTATGTCAAGAACCTCCGCAAGCGGCCGAGCAAGCTCGTCCGCCAGCCGCGAGCATTCTTGGAGGCTTGTTACTGCTCGTCTCCTTCACTGCTCGTCGCCTCTCTTCCAACGGTGTTCACATGCCAGGAGCGCGACGGCCTGTTTGCACAGCGCACAGGACCCTGCTGGGGCTGGGCGCCAGGAAACAGAACAGACAACTCAACTTCATTGCTTTCGTCGAGTCTCCGTTACGAATGTAAGGCCTGGACTGGGAGACGCAGCTTGTGGGCGAGGGCGAGAAACTGCCACCGCGTCCCATGGTGTTAGCCCAAGACAGCAAGGCATAGCAAGGCATAGCAAAGCTGTTTTGATGAGTGTATTCTCTGCAGGGCGTCGCCCTCCTTGCAGCTCATACCTGCTTCAGTTCACTCGAGCATTTGGCGTTAAAGGAAAGATGGCGTCAGAAAGGGTTCGAGCAGCCAGACACGCGTAATGATGCACACTGCATACTCATTTTCCTTGCAGCCCCTCCAGTTGGGCTACTGAATCCCCTGCAACATGCTGGGCGTGTGGAATATGGGCACATTCGGAGGTCGCATATGCACCATGCGAGTTTGAGTATCAGCATGAAGTCCGAGTCTGTTGTGACCGTCTGAGTGGCATCTTTTCCTGTCGCTTGTTCTGAAATACCCTCCTGTACATTGAGCGCTTCTGATGAGTATCTGAGAGGTGAGTATTTGTTTGGGCTGCCTTCGTGAGAATTTACTGGTTCGCTCAGTTTTCTCGTCGCTTGGGTGTTATTCTGTATCGCTGAGCAAATCTGAGCAGCAGCTGCGCATACTTGTGGATACTTGTGGTATCCGAGTGTTGTTCCTGCCCCGCACGCACGAAAGCAATGAAATTATGGTGAACTCGTGCTGCTTGCCATTCAAGTTTGGGTGAGCGTGCGTTCGCCTCCACGTGCGTGGTCTCAGCGCGCAGAGTCGGGACTGCCGGCCCTATAGCAAGATTGGTGTTCAGGGGCGGGACTTGAGCTTGTTGCCCTCATGCTTGCGGAGGGTGGGAATCTGTGACGTGCCCCGTTTGGAGCCACGGCCATATTGTCAGTGCCCTTGGCTTCAAGCCAAAGTCTTGAGGATCAAGGAAGCCAAGCTGGCCCAGCATCTCAGCTTTCTTCGGTTTCCTTACGAAAAGAGGTCCCATTGGCATCTCACCTCGCATTTCAAATTGGCATCCGCCACATCTATGCTTTGACAAAGGGAGGGCGCTGCACTTGCAGCAAGGGAAGCACAAGAACTGCCAAGGTAGGCAGGCCAGTGTTGTTCCCGACATCATTGCACAGGTCATGCAGGTTGGCGAGACACTGATTGTGGAGGCCACGGAGTGTTGGAGGGCGGAATCTGGCGGAGAGATGCGAGAGGTGCAGCAGACCATCACGTTGCAGAGGTGCCTCAGACAGACGAGAACGGCGAGTACAGGCCACCTGCCCCTTCTCTGTCCTGTAGAGAGCGTAGGAGCGCAGTATTTCTGCACCTCACGCCTTTGCAGTCCTCCTTACTGTACTCCACATGTCACGCGATGAACTTCGATGCGTTGGCACACATCCTCTCAGTAGTCTTGCCTGGGCACCCATGCAGGTACATGGCGAATGCCTACATGGACAAGACAGATGTGCTGAGCAAGCCTGTAAACGAGATCATCGAGGTGAAAAAGGGCAAGAGCAAGAAGAAGCACTGGGCCAAGAACAAAGAGAGGGCTCCCTTTCATAGCATCTGCGAAGCTCTCACTTCCGTGTCCGAGGGGAGGCCCGGAGCCGGACCCGCTGCTGCAGTCTGGGGCCCTGTCATGACTTGACTCGCAGGATCCCCGAATTCCCGACAGCTACTCGAAGCTACTGTTGAAAAGAAATGGCTCAACAAATCGGACACGGTTCAGCCCCAAAACTGAGCAACAGAGGGGTCGTGTTGAATGGGGGTGAAACTACTAGCACGAGCATTCTGGAGATCACCAGATTGCCATCCTCACCGCACCTCAGTGCACCACCCCTCACCCCTCCAAGGCTCACTTTCGTAGCGCTGCGGGAGGGCAAGCCGATCACTCAGACAACTTCATGTTACGCACATACACTTTGGTGTTTGACCTACTCTCCCAAGTCCTGTGGCTTTCGCTCATTCACTCCGCTTTCATCTTCGGAGGTGCGTGCTCTTCGTCGACGTCAGCTGGGAAGACCAGGAAGAGAAGCTCTGTCTTTCGCCCCTTGGACAGCTACTGTATTGGTTTCATCCCTCTTTCCAACCCAGACTCGCTCGCTCACTTTTGATCTCCGAACTGCCTTTGAGCTCGAGGCACAGTCTTCCAGCACCCGTGGCCAAGAACACCGTCGCGCGCATCGGGCCCGTAGAGGTGGAGGCCCATCATGAATGACGCAATGAATGAGAGAGTGAGATGATATGAGATCCAATTCTGCCACACACTGATCTGCACACTGAGCGTCACTGCAGCTGCATCTGTGCCAGTCGAGTCTAGGTGCAGAAGCCCAGTGGTAAGTCAGAGAAGGGCGCGCTCCAGTGGCATCGACCCTAGAGGATTGGCAGAGACCTTGAGATTCCTTGAAGTGGGGCTTTGATCGGCTCCGGCTTCGGTTCCCATCCTCAGCCTACCTTTTGCAGAATTTCAGAATTCCACCTCCACAATCTTGTACTCGAAGCAATGATACC
The DNA here is from genome assembly GCA_905221605.1 of Symbiodinium natans. Classification (NCBI taxonomy): domain Eukaryota; class Dinophyceae; order Suessiales; family Symbiodiniaceae; genus Symbiodinium; species Symbiodinium natans. The sequence goes on along the minus strand of CAJNDS010000581.1, from coordinate 100,749 downwards.
ACTGCCTAGCACTACCTGGAGTCCACGCCTGAATATACAGAATGAGTCTATTTGCAGACCTTGGCACTGTTTTGACGTGCATGTCAACTTTAGCCAACCCTGCATCAAAGCAGAATCAGAAGCGTGCTGTCTTGAAAAGCTTGAACTTGGAAATCCAAGTGACACGCTTAGCAAGTAGTGCGAGCAGAATCAGGCACAGCACAGGAGCTGGTACCATGATGTACCATGACAAGGACATGAGAGCAGAAACGCCCAACCGTGTATTTAACGTAGATGGTAAGCGCCTCCGAATGTGGTGCTACTCCTTGGTCGACGACGCCGCTGTCGCCGGTAAGCCCAAATCCACATCCTTGGACCCTTCACCGTATCACTGCATGTCCTGACGACATCATCCATTGTGATTGTTGCGGTGAATTCATGCCAAATGCCCCGGCGAAGCCCATTGATTGCACGAACAATATCTCGATTAACGATTTCTTTAAAGACCGGACTTGCACACGACTCAGTCTATGTTTTCAATGTCAAAGTCAACCAGCGCAGCTTTCAACAACCTTGCTAATGTTGACGCTACGCGAGCCGCCTCGGCCCGGCCCAGCGCATCCGCGTGAGCATGGTGCTCCGCAGCGCCCAAGTCGCCGGACCCCAAGCAATAGGGTTTTTGGGAAGGCTCAAGGTTCAAGGTTCAGGGTTTAGACGGTTCGGCTTGGACAGCATTCGCAACATAATGCTCACACCAGGCGAGCTGCGGGCCCCTCAAGCAAAAGGGGGGGGGGGGGGGGGGGGGGGGGGGGGGGGGGGGGGGGGGGAGGGAAGGTGGGGGGGGGGGGGGGGAAGGTGGAGGGGGGGGGAAGGTGGGGGGGGTGGGGCAGCTGCCCCTGGTCCTGGCGTCTGTCGCCATCAGCGACAGTCCTTTTTGACTGAGCTTGAGCTCTCCGTTCAAGAGCAGCAAACGTTCTTGCAGAGCTGTCTGAGGTGGAACGGCGAGAAGTGGAGCAACAAGAAGGGTCCGGCCAAGAAGAAGAAGGGCAAGTCCACACCCCAGCGGGACAAGATTGGGGGGAAGCCTCTGTGCGAGTCCTTAGCTTCCCAGCATCCAGCACATTCCGGCACCACACAAGGAAGTGAGAGCCGAATGGAGCTCTCATGCCATGCTCTCCAAGAGACTTGGCGATGTTGGCGTTTCACCAGAGAAAGAAATGGATGAGTCGCTCGACATGTCTAGGCCTCGATACAGCCAAGTCCTTTGCAACCATTTCGGCACTGAGTGGCCACAGGCTCAAGGTTGGATCCGGGAGTCACAATAAGCCTTCATGAAGTACCTTCAGCTGAGTTCAAGTGCACATCAGTTTGCATCCCCATCCAGGATGCATGTCCGCAGGGTAGGAAGATACAATAAGGAGACATTGCTTGAATGCGACGGTTGAACCACATACTGCTAGCTGCTAGCCGTAGCACAGTAGTAGATCAGGAATGGCAGGCTACTTGCTGCCGGCGCAACCGTTGAGCATAGGTCAAGCAGCCGTCATAGCAGAATATAGCATAATTGAAGTCGGGCGTGACATGCTGTGCCATGGCCGCTGAAGTACTCGAACCCGAGGAAGCCCCCGAGCCGAAGGCTAAGAGGCCAAAGCTCACTGAAGCGGGGCTTTCGGAGCTTTCAGCCCACGGCTCTGTGGAGCACCGCGCGGGGCTTTCTGCGGGCACTTCTTGCACTTCCCCGCCTGGGGAGCAAGCAAAGCCACTCGGGGCACCTCGCCGGGAGGCCTGGCTGTGGCTTTGCCAGATCTTGATGTGAAGGAATTTCGTTTACTAAAACATACTGTATGAAATATAAACTGTTCTGACTGATGAACGAAATCTTGCACGAGTTCCAGCTGCGGGTGGTGTGATAAATGAGTACTGAGTGATTACTGATTACTTGCAGCCATGCTGCAACAAGAAGGTGTCACAGCAGAACACGGCGAGCAACCGTGTATTCTAAAACATCGTATGGAGTCGGTGCTTGCTCTAATGCCGACCGTCCCCCTTTCTCTCGAGGCAGTGCTCCGTGAGCAGGTGGTGCGGCACTATGTGGACCTTCTGAAGGCTCCAAAATCTGTCGGAGAAGCACACTAAGCAAACCCAAAAGTGAGATGAGACAGGCAGGCAAGACGAGAGTCGAAGAGTATGAGGTATTTAATTTTAGCGTAGTAGAGGAGCAGGAAGGGAAATTTCAACTCTTGGCCTTCGGCAGGCCCAGCGCACCCAAGTAGCACGGAGCCCAAGCTCAGAATACGCGAAAGAGGAAGAGTGCGGCGATTGAAGTTGTTTTGAAGCTCCTGAAACGAGGTGAAGTTCCCGCGGCTGCTATCAGAGGATGACCTGGAGCAGGCGGAATCTCTTTCGAGCACCACGGAGAAGCGTTTCGACGTTTGTTGTTGAGTGTTTATTCTTTCTTTGCCGCACAATGTGCCAAAAACGCCACGCTCTGTTTCGGAGCCTTGCATTGCATGCTTGCCACTGTATGTTTCTTATCGAACACTTGCTGCTGCATCGCTCACACCAACAGTATACTGTCCATTGTGTAACCGCTTAGCTGGAGGTCCTGCGCTGCCACCGCGCGGTCCTGGACTCTGGCGACCCGGCGCAGTCCTTGAGGTTGCGCAATGCTGTTGGAGTTTTCTGACAACTAGTCTAGTTTGAATTAAAAGGACCGGCGCGTGTGCTCTGAGGCGGTGACCAATCCACAGAACCGACAGCACCAGAGGCCAAGAAGCAGGGTGAACATGTCTGAAAACCGCAAGGAATGGAGTCTTTTCAGTTTCGCTCTGTGCCAGGAAACGTTGTCTTTTCCTGCATGGCCCGAGGGCCCACAGACAGAGAGCGAGAGAAGATGCATTTTTCCCTGGCTGTCCTTGCGGGCAGGTGAGGTCATGGAGGTCTTAGGGCAAACAGCAAACGATTCGAAGCAAAGATGTGCCGAGCCCTCCACGAAGGCAGCATCTGCCCATGTCCCGAGGCCAGGATGTGCCTCGAACGGGCCAACTGCTCGGCCACCGCCTTGGGCCTTGAGATGTTGTGGCTGTAAGAAATCTCCAAACATCGTGACTCTGTCATTTGCAAGTTTTTGCAAAGCGACAGGCCCCTGTGTCCATACATGGCAGGGGAGTTTTCGAAGACTCTTCCCCGAGGCCAGGCCCCCCGTGTGCTGGCCAAGATGCTCAGGGCTGCAGTTGCGGCGCAGGAGACACGTCGAGTCGACTACTCTTCCTGGCAACGCGCACGCACGCTTTATGGATCACATGTTGGAGTCTAGAGATCAGAGGTTACAGCTTTCGGGGCTGAGGGTGCTTAGGGTTGACGAGTTTGGCTTGTAGGGTCTCGGGCTGAGAGGTTTGGGCCTGGGGTCGAAGAGTTTAAGTTGTAGGGTCAAGGGTTTCGAGTTCAATCAGTAGGCGAATCGTAGGGTAGGCCCCCACGTGATTCGGTTTCTGCGCTGCGCGGGAGATGAGATGAGAGAGATGCAATTATCGGCGCTCTCACGGCTCCCCCTCATCTCACCCTCGTTCTCATCTCTCACTCTCAACCGCATTGGTTGAATAAAAAAAGGTATTGTATGTTCAAACTCTGGTGTGCTCCTTAGAGCCTTAGAGATGGGCAAGACGATTTTAGGAGGTTTGTCATGGCTCAAGGACCAGGTTGCGGGTCCGCGGCGCCTTGTTTAGGGTCCGTTTGCCCATTAACGTCCATGTTTGCGTATGCTTAACATATGTATGTGTACATGCAGTTTATTACATATATGAATGTTTGAGGGCTTTGGGAGAATGTAGTGAATCGGACCTGCGTTCCTCCACAGACAACGCTCTCCATCGCAATATCAACGCAAACAGCGAATGACCAACTGGTGCTCCTACTTGATGGTGGCTCCTCCTGGAAAGTCTCCCCCAGATTGGGGCGTAAACGGCGTAACGCCTGACTTGTGTGTGTTTCCTACGCCCCCTTCCCATTCCCCAAGGGCTGAGACCCGGCCTGGCGGGCTTTAGGCCTCAGACCCCAGGCTTGAGACAGCAGCCTCCCAGCCCTACGCTCCCTACATCTCCATAGCTATGTTATAGGAGGCAATGCGTTTATGAGCCGGTGTCTCAGATAAAACCCTCCTGTCGTCTGCTGTCCACTGCAGGAAGCTCGTAAAGGATCACATCATGCGAGCATGTGTGCATGCGAGTTGCTGAAGATCGGGGTCCCATTGGCCGATGAGAGTTTGTGTTCCGTGTCCTGTGCTGCGCGTCTGGGCAAGCTGCACCAGGAGAAAGGGCAATGGGGCAGCAACGATCGCGCCGAGGCCGCCACGAAACCAGCAAGTAAATGAGCAGGTATGTTGCGGCGGAGTCAATGGGTGATGATAGGGATAGTGCTTCAAGCCGACGAGTATCCGTCTTTCACTCTTCACTCTTCACGCCGCGTGCAGTTTCTTCGCGGAAGGATGGCCCCCTATCGGGCATCGACGTCCGGCGCTGCTCGCCTGGGGCACAGCCTCAAACAGATGGGGAGGCGAAAGGGACGGGTCCTAACGAACTCGAATCGGAACAAGAAAAGTCAGAACAGGAGGAAGAAGAAGCTAGGCAAGATATACTTGGGCCACAGCTACCAGGGAGCCAGCCTAGGGCAAAACCAACAACAGTTCCGATTTCGGCTTCATTCCGTCCTTTTTGGTCCGTGGCGCAAACAAAGATGGCGCATCGCATCTTTGCAGTATTTCTTGGAACACGCCCACCTGCTGAATCTAATTGGCGCTTATCTTGGGGTGATTCTCTGCAGAGCTCTTTGGTGAGCACTGTTGGGATGTAGGGCACTCCACAGAAACACTCTGCGGAATCCTCAAGAAGTGGGTTCTCGGTAGCCAGTTCCTCTGCAGGATATTCTGTGGAGCAGGAGACTCGCGCCAGGTCGGGCTTAAACACAGGAAGCCCAGGCGAAGAGCATGGCTGACTTAAAGTCTAGCAACCCCACACCAAGTGTGGGAATAAACGCGAGTGATATTGGGGTTGCTTGCAGGTAGGGGAATCAAGAACTGGGTCTAGCTGTGAACTTGACAATCCCGAGGATCCGTGTGGCAGGGCCCCCAGCAGATTCGCGAGAACTTGGGACATGGATTTGAACCGGCATCTTGATTCTGGCCCGCCATGCTCAACATTTTATCGAAAATCCACACAGGTAGAGCTTTGGGAATACGAACCTGGAGGAGGTTCCTCATCCATCCTCATCCCTCCATCCCTCTCTTGTTCCATGCCAACCTTTGTCCCTAACTGTCAGGCCTTGTCGACGACTACCACTTCGACGCCGGGAGCATCGCCCTGGCACACAGTAGAGCGCCTCGGAACGCTGAGAAGAAGAAACCATCCGGCTCAGGTCACCATCGTGTGCTTGGTGAATGAGGATTTCACAGGCAACTTCATGCCAAACGTCAAGCATGAGCCATTTCGCAACTCCTGTTATGAGCTGTGGGTAGCCTGCGGATTGTCAAGGTGGCATGTTCCAAACGAAAGAAGCTGATGGGCGTTGCCAGACGCCAAAGCCTCAAAAACAGTGTCCGTTGTGCCCGGGCATGACGAAGCCAACAATGGAAGAGGGATTAGAGATGTGAAGTCTTGTTGCATGTCATTGTACAAGCAACGCATAAACCATCACGATCCCACAAGGGCAGGTGTTTTTCACTCCATTGCTTTCTGCAAAAGAAGTGCTCAATAGTGTTGAGTACACCGAAATCAGACGAAATGGCCATGTTAATGCCAAGCTGCACGAAATCCCACCTGCTTGACTGGGTTGCAGAAGTGAGTCAAGCCTGAGCAGTCAGAACGCAAGCATCTTGTCCAACCAAAGAAATCGACAGAATCAAGGGTCACATCATCATCTGGGGATCCTCTTTTGGCTCGGGCAAGAATAGGTTTCAGGGTTTGCCGTGGGGTTTATTTCGGGTTTGGTCGGGTGAGGTGGAGGGTACCCCTCACGGGACTCGGCACCATGTGCTGAGATGGCGCCGGCTATTCAAAACAAGAACATGATAGTTTGACATAGTTTGACCAGCATGAGTAGGACTATTCATTTTTGATGACCTGTCTGGGTGTTTCGGTTTTGTGGTCTGTGCGTGCATGTATTGGTGTGACCACTATATGTACTTGCAGTTCGTGTTAAAGCAGTGGAAGCCACATACGATATAAAACGCATTCGCGGACTGCGCAGTCGAAGGCTTAACTGTACGTTCAGATAGGATGATTAGGATGCGGAACAAAGACCTGATGGAAGCGGGGGTCCAAAAATTTGAGTCTGGCGATCACAGCTGAGAGGTACCAGTGACGGACCTGTCAAAAGGGTCAAAAGTCTCGGGGAGGGCCTCGGCAGTAATTCTTCACAAGCCTTCCTCCAGCCTTCTTACGATTCCGGAATTCCGCCCCGCAAGGGCGGATCGAAACTCAGTGGATCCATGTTTTTGTTTCGTGGCTTTCGTTAAGCTTGCAGCTTCGCGCTTGTTCTGAAATTATTTTGATCGATCCTCAGTTTCCATTCACCTGATGCATGGCGCAAGCTAGAATCACTAGCTGCGTCTCAACTTGATTCCCGATCCTGGGCACGGAGAGCCGTTTATCCGCATCGTGTGCCGTCAGATTTGTACTTTCAGGAATCAGTAGTGGCATTAGCAGTGAGCAGAATTCCAGACTGGAATGGGGGCCTTGAATATGGCGCACAAGCATAGTTCTACCAGCAGCAGGCTTAGGCTTCCAACGCATTCATTGCGAGACTAGCAAGATGCAGGGCTTGACCATCCAAGATCCGTGAGTTCATATCGGGCTTACAAAGCCCGGTCATTGAGTTGAGGAGCAGCTGCTCTTTTTGAAGTTCGTGCAGCATTAGGGACCCTTACGCTCGAGCGAGATATGCTGAATTGGCACAGTGATGTTTGGAAGTGGGTCATGGGACCTAATCGGACCGTTGCCGGCGTCACGTTAGGCATGTCGATGCCTGCCTTTGTCCGACACGATTCTAATTTGCAGCTTCAGCCTTGCTGATCCTGAGCGCACCAACGCGAAGTCTCCTGGCTATCGCACAATCGTACCTCGAGGCACGAGTTGTCCAAGGGAGACGTGCGCGATCCTCAGGCTTGCCTCATGCCTCCTTCCAGAACCCCCATGCCACGTCCCATCCAGGATTTGCTTTGTCTCGCACAAGTATCACAGCATCGCACCCGTGCCGGTCACCTGGGGTAGTGCTCGAATGCCTTCAATGTCTTGTGGGGCAGTAGCTTTTCCTGTGGGCTGCGCCGAGGACATCCGGAAGGCGGCTGGCGCTTGTGGTGGGACCGGCTTGAGATTGGTGCAGAGCAGAGAGACACTGTTATGCCAAGGCATGAACACAGGCAAAACGGAAGATCAAAAAAAGGAAGACAGATAAGGGCTCAATTGTGTCACAAGATCTGTGCATGTCAGGTGGAGCTTTGGGAGGGAGGTTTGTCCATGTGGTGCCGCTGATTCCGGCCAGGGCCTCGAGCTCTCCTAGACAGACCCTGCTAGTCTTAGGTCTTCGAGTGGTGTGTGATTGCTTGTGCATGCCACTCCTTGGGATTGGTCCAGTGCACACTGTTTGCAGTAGACTGTTCAACCTGTCAACTTTTCACAGGAAGCTTTAGCAGCTAAGGCCTGCGTGCCTGGCACTGTGTGGAGTACCAGAAGTTCAATCTGAGCATCCAGAAAATGTGAGACATGTAAGACACTTTGTCCATCCGAGACTCAGGCTATCTCAAGGTTATGACGTTGACAAAGCATTCATACAGTATGCCAAATTCCATGTACAGAAACCTGCTTAAGTCGTGCCCAGTTTGCTCAAGTCCTTGCAGTCATTGGGAATGCTTCTGAAGCCATTCACTGGTGCTTCACATTACTCACACACATACCCGAAACCCCGACAAAAATTGGTTAAATGGGTTTCCTGGACGTCCATTGACTGAAAATACAAAACTGCTGCTTCTCAATGGGGTTTCACAGCCTTCTAAGGACTGAGCAAGATGCTAAATTGTTTGTTCTGCTTGTGGCTATTTGGATGCCTCAGAGCCTGTGAGTGTAGCTAGATGGGTTTTGCCTGGCCAGGATGGCAACTGAGATTTGTATCACGAACAGGCTTCGGAATCACTTGGCCCTCTGGCTCATTTGGCAACCGCAGCCCGTCAGTGCGCGGAGAAAGGCTCGGATACATCCCTATAGATCTCAAAACCATAGACTCCATACACATGAAACGCATGTTCCGGAATCGAAGATCAATGGTCGGTGCAGTGACCCTCATTGGTCGCATCGGTTTTAGTTTTGTCACCGAGGGTGGAGAGTTCTCGCAAACTCCGACAAGACAATTGTTTACTAGGTTCCGCCGCCAACGAAGGCTCGCCCTACACGAAGGTTACGTGGAGCTTACGCGCATCCGCCATAACATCGGATTACAGTAATTGCAGCCTGCTTCAACCCTGACACTAACAGGAAGCATGCCGAGGATCTCGGGTTAGGAAATTGATTGGGCTTCGTGGCCCGTCATGGCCAGCAAGCGGGTGTCTTTTGGGTGTGGGCTGGTGTGGATGGCCGGACACAAGCTTCGAGAAGATCAGCACTCGGTTTGGTTTTTGTTTGCTATTGGTTCTCTTCTAGGTGTCTCCTCCCTTTTTCCAGCGGTCATTGGGGGAAAAGACTTGGGCATGACATAAGCATTTGCCGGCAGGTCCTATTTGTCTCAAACTCTGCACAAAGCAGTCGAACCCGAGCTCTTGCACGGTTCGGAAAAAGCTGGGTCAGGTCCGTCGGCTCAGAGTTTGGCTTCGTTCGAGAGCTGTCACTAGACTCGCTAGAGTTCGTACTTCAGCTGCTCTAGCTGCTGAGGTTCGAGACTTTTGCAAAGCTTAGGTGTTAAGCATGTTGCGCAACTCGTGGTTGGAGCATGCACACGGGCCTTTCACAGGACTTTCAGAATTTCAGACTGGGAGGAATGATACACGTTGCGATCAAGATGCTGGCTAGGCACGATCCATGTGGCAAACGAAAAGCAGGCTTCTGCCTTCCCGGTCCCTTTGGACATCTGGCGTCGATGCGGGCCTTCGGGTGGCTCAAGTGCAGGTAGAGTCAAAAGAGGCTCCCCGGGCAGCCTCCAAAAATGGTTCCATCCTGAGTTCGCCGGATCCACCTGGCGAATCAATACTTTTCTCAGCCCATAGCATTTTCTTTGCGTTCCTAAGAGTCCCTAACGGGTACCCCAAGAGTTCCTTAAGCATCCGAGCAATCCAAACAGAGGACCCTGACATTGCTTGGACATTCGTTAGGTTGAAGCGCAGAAGCACACTTATATCAGTGTAGCAGCACTTCCCAGCACTTCCCCTTTGCTGCAGTTGCGCGCCTGCGCCACTCACCGGAGCCAACACCTCCGAAAGAAACCCTTTGGACCCTGTGAGCACCGTCTGGCTCAGTTCTCTGGTTACAGTTTTCTTTCGCTGTTTCGATTTGCTTGAGTCTTGAGGCTACGGGCGACCCCGGCGGCCCCGGCGGCCCAGGCGAAGGCGCCGCTGCTCGGACCTCCGATGCGGTTTCGGCAGAGCTTTCGGCAGCGGCGCGGGACTTCTTCGGTGGCACAGCGGCTCGCCACAAACTTTCACAACATAATCGTCATAAACATCAACACCATACCAAAGTGAACAGGAAGATTGAGAAAGTTGAGTAGTTTTGCTAATATTTGCTATGCAGGCGTTCTCAGATCGAAGTCGAATCGAGGTCGGGGGGATGATGGCCATCCTGGCGGGCCATCCGCTGGACACAGTGTCTGCCTTAGGGTCGCAAAATGTCGCAAGTAAAAGTTGCAGAAAGCCCGACGATCACTGATATCATAATTCTTTAATGTCAGTGCTACACGGCCTGCCTCGCCGGAGGTTGCTTTTGCAACCGAAAGTTCCTGACAAGTTTTAGGGAGGTCGTGCGAGGAGAGGGGCGGTCCACAGTCCTTAAGGGTGCTAGAGTGCTAGATTAGTGCTAGATGTCGATCAGGAGTTCCGACCCCGGGGATCAAGAAAGCCCCAACCATCCTTACTCTTGGGCGCTTTGATGCGCTTTGCTTTGCAAGGCCAAAACCCGAATCCAAGCCATGGCCCGCTTCGACCAGTACAGCACCGCACGAGTGCCGCGCTCCTGGCAAAGGATGAGAGCTGGATCTGTGCAGTTCTGTGTGCCAAGCGTCCCTCCAATGTGCCTTCTTCATCCTCCCTGTACTGTCTCCCTTTGTAATGTGATATTTATTCTGTTTTGATCCATGCCTACGCTACACTTCACAGTTCTTCTGGCTGTGCGACACCAGTCCATTCAGTAGAGACTGAAAGGCGTCACTTGCCAAACTTTTGCACAAGGTTGACAGAGACGGCGCGGCTGGAAGGCTTCCGGGCTCTCTACCGGGGCATGTCTGTGCCTTTTTACAGCACGCCCGGGAACCCCAGAGACGGAAAGACAACGTGTACCAACTGACACATTGTCTCACAGTGATTCGGGTTCATTCTGCAATGTCTTTGTCTTTATACCACCTGGAAAGTACACAAACGATCTCTCCGAGGGCGCTGCTGAACGCCGTGGTCTTCTGTGCCCAGGGTGTCTCGGAGCGCCTGCTGCAGGAGCGACCGGAGCGAGACAGTCCCTCGATCAACTGCTTGCGGCATAGTGATAGACGTTTATCCACCGAGCAGAGGCACGGCGGGCCGTAGCTAAGTTCAGGATCGATCAGGCCCCACTCGAAGCCAATGACGGCTCTCAAGTTCTGACTACAACATACTGCCGTACGTACGACACGAGCTTTCTACTCAGAATCTCAGAACATCACGACTCATCGAACCATTGTACTTTCGGGGGTTGCGCAGAGTGAAGCGATAGGGGAGAGCCAGGCAGGCAGAGAACCAAAATTCACGATATTTCCCAATCCATGCCAGGATGCCCTGGGCAGGCCTGGCTGCTCCAGCTTCGGCAGTCGACTTATGCCAGTGACAAAACCGGAATGGGAGAGCCGGACCCTCCGGAAACCATTCGGACCATGTCAGGGCTCGTCTTTGCATCCTGGTTGTTGCATCTTCGCAGGGACCGGCCCCAGCTCACGGGCTTTCTGGCTGGCTGCCTGGCTGGGCTGGCACGCCGCCTGGAGTCCGAACTTCAAACGCTATCAAACACTCTGAGGCCGCAGGATCACGGTGATTGCAGGTAGTGCTGCAAGAGTCCTGTTCCACTCTCGTCGCTCGCGCTGCCCTCGTCTCCCTCTCCTACTCTGGATGTCCTGTGTTTAGGACCAGGAAGAAGCGATAATGTGTTGCGAAAGGAACTTTGGATGTCTGCTCTGCACGATCCCTCTCCCTCGTCCTCCTCCTCCTCCTGCTCTCGCTCTCGCTCTCTCTCTCTCTCTCTCTCTCTCTTTCTCTCTTTGGCCTTTTGCCTGTCTTTCCGGTCGTTCCCACTCTCGTACAACTTTCTCTCAAAGTGGATGCGAGTTTGTGCTGAGGCCCAGAGTCCCCTCGTGTGCCTAGTCTGATTCTCAGCAGGGCTGAGTCGTTTGCGCCAAAGGCAGCTTGGCTGTGGGGCGGGGGCAGTCGCCTGTGTGCCCGCCAAGTGTGGTCACTCGACCATCGAACACCGTCACCCGTGCCAGCTTTAAGCTCCAGGCACACGGCAAAGAAAGCTCGCCACATCTCGCCACTACGCCCATCCGTGTTGACAAACAAACACTACAAGTGTTGAAACCAGGCAGGGTTGAGGGATTGTGGGACACTGTGGCACTGGCGTAAGACTGTTTGCACCGACTGTCTCGGTGGATTGGATTTCTGAGGTGGATTTGGTGAAGACGCAGCGGCAGGTGCAGTTCACGCCTTCCACCTCCGGGCCACAGAACTGGAGCCCTGGCCCCGCGAGGGCCCCGAGTCACTTGAAGTTTGCATCCATTCAGTATGCTGCAACCTTGCGTAGTTACTGCGTAGTTCATGTCATTTGCATGTTTCAGCTTGTACAAACACATGTTGAAATATGCATAAAGGTGTAAATACAACTCAAACGGTACATGCGACATACATATGTACATATTGATACAGATACAGACATGACATGGCTGTACATGAAAGTGCAAGTACAGTACATACATAAAGTATGAATGCACATGTAAATGGAGACTTTAGTGCTGATTTGTATACATTAGATCATGCATGCATTCATATACATACAGATAATTGACATACAAGTACAACATACATTCATGTATATGATACGCATCTCTCTGTCCCTCTCGCTCGTTCTCGCTCTTTTTCTTTGCAACTCAGTACGTTGCGTGCGTGGTACGGTGTGGCATTGTGGGGCATTGCTTTGTTGCCCGAGTGGCGCATCCTGCGGGAGCGCGTCAAGATGCTGGGCCTACGCCATGGCTGCCTGCAAGGCTGTACTAACTGCAGTAGCCAACATTCTGGTGGTAAAGTGGGGCAGAGATGGAGGAACGTAGAGGCACCCGAAATTTGGAGGCCTGGGCGCCACGGCAGTGAAGGAGTGCCCATCGCACGCTGCTCGGCGACTTTTGGTGGCTCCCTTCTGGCCTTGCCACGTGATTCTGAGGTATGGCGTATACTTCTTAGTCTACGAGGAGTCCCGGCGCCATATGGACCTTAACCATGTCCCCGCCCTTGCCTCAAAGAGCCTCAAAGAAGGCATTTCCTTCGGGCACACCTCTCTCTTTGTACACATATGAAGAAATCAATGAATATATATATATACATATATATATGTATTGTATGTAAAAGAATGGTCACAGGTGGTGCTGTCCACGCTCGTGTCGGGTGGCTTCGCGGGCTGCTTCGCACTGGGTGCGCTGAAGCCAGTCGGGCTTTGTGAGTTTTCTTTTTCCCTTTGGGGACTTGCCCCCGTGCCAGGCATGATCCATCCTGTGGATGTTGTGAAGTCCCGCATCCAGAGCCTTCCGCTCGAGGCAGCGCCTCCATGAGCTGAGCTGTCTGAGCTGTCTTCATGCTGGCCAGCCGGATGTTGAAGCATAAGAGTCTCATGAGTTGCACATCTTATGTTCGCGCATGTTGTCACACTTTTTTTGCAAAGCCGTTGTGGAGTGCACAGTCGAGTGCACTTAAAACATCTTAACGGCTTCCATCACCTTCCGAAGAGAGACTCATTTTGCTCCAGCTCTTCAGCTGTTCGGTGAGGCCACAGCCTCAGAGCGGTCTGTGCGCCAGACCGTTGCACAAGGCTGAGCTGGCATCAGCCGGCACTTTTTCATTTGATGGTCATTGCTTGTGCGAGAAAACTGTGAGAATACCGACCAAATCTGCCAGAACAAGCCCATGCCTGAAGTTTGAGTCACTGGGACTCCACTGCGAAGCTGGCAAGGCCTCGCACGCGAGGGCCCTGCCTTTTTCCTGCGCGGCTTCGGCCGACGCCTCAGGGTCAGATGAGTCAGATGACAGCCGCCTGTGACTCCCCCGACTCCTTTTTATACTCCTTTTAAGCATCCTTTTAGAGCATCCTTTAAGCGATCTCAGAAGGCGCAGCAATGCAACGTGCCTTTGTCTTCAATGCCGCTACCTTCGGCGGTGTGGAGTTTGCTGCCGGGGCGCCTGGGTATCCCTGGGTCGTTCTTCCAACCGCTTCAGCCGAAGCCGCGTGAGCCCAACTTTAACCCACTGCTCAGGTGGCTCTGTGGGATCGCAGCCTTGGCTGAGGCACAGCTTTGGAATCTGTACTTTGCCGCTTCGGCATACGCAATCGCGCCCATCTTGGAGTCGGCCTTTTTCGGCGTATCTGTTGTATCAGGGTTCGAGAAACAATGATGACCTCACAGGACCTCACAGGTATCAAGTGAGGTGGACAACCTCTGCTGCGTGGTGGCTGCGCCGCACCCTGTACTGTAAGGATCGCTGCAAGCAGGATCTGTGGATCCCCTGGTCATGTCCTCAGGTCACCGTGTTTCCTTCACTCAGCTCAGAGAGAGCTCAAAGACAAGCGAAGGAAAACAAGCGACCGTGCGCTTGTGGCCGTGGGTCCAGCATAAGAGGGCGTGAGCATTAAATATGACTGCAAAACCTTCACGGAGCTACACCGAGCTACGACCCCGCTTTTGCCACGGGCTCCAGCTGTTTGGCCTGGCCCAAAAGGGAGAGAAGGCTAACAATTATCTCATGGCTCCCGGCACACCTAAGGAGCTGCAGCAAGTGTAATGCCGAAGGTCCTCAAGAAGAAGAAAGGTGCCAAGAAGGCAATCAAGCCACAAGAAAAGAAGAAGGCCAGCAAAGCAGCTGATGACGATGACGATGACGATGAGGTCGAAGATCAGCCGCCGACCAAAGGCAAGCCAAGGGCTAACACAAAGACTAAGACGGCGGTCGTTGCAGCCAAGTCAGCTGTTGATAGCGACGATGACGACGAGGACGACGACGAACCGCCTCCAAAAGCCGCCCCAAAAGCCGTGAAAGGCAAGGGAAAGGCCGCTGCGAAAAAGGCCCTGGAGGAGGACGATGACGACGATGACGACGATGACGATGACGACGAGGAGGAAGAGCCAGCGCCCAAGGCGATCGCCAAATCGACCAAAGGAGTTCAAAAAGCTACAACCACGCCTTCTAAGCAAGTCCCTGATGAAGATGATGAAGATGATGAAGATGACGGAGAGGAAGAAGAGGAAGAGGACGATGAGGAGGAACCACCGCTCAAAAAGAAGCGCGTCGACCAGGAAGGTGAAGGCCCGGTCATGTGTGCTGCATCAGCGGCAGCTGAACGAGTTTGCGCATGACTTTACAGACTTTACACATGCTTGCGCATCTCTGCTCAACAAAAAGGAGCTGTGACCAAAGTCTTTGTGGGCGGCATTCCGTGGAACGTCTCCGACAAGCAGCTGCGGAAAGATTTCGAAGAATGCGGCGAGATTGAGGTGGCCATTGGATGACATTGGGTTTGCACATGCTGAGTGACATATTATAGCGACGCAACGTTTGCATGGGGGGGGGGTTTGTAATGAGTGCTGCATTGGGTCCGCTAGGACATTGCACTGCCAGCAAAAGTGGCTTTCATTACCTTCAAGACGAAGGCTGGCGCCAACAAGGCGCAAAGCACCGTCGCAGGGTTTAGGGTTTGGGGTTTGGGCATTTGCGACTTCGTTGTGCGTTCAGTGTTCACAACTTAAGTTTGCTACCGTGCTCATTGAGAGGCCTTGGAGTTCGACGGCGACGAATATGGTGGAAATACTCTCAAGGCACGCTCAAAAGTCCACAGCGAAACAGCACGACTCATAGGGTGACATCAGGTCAACATTGCGACGGACAAGGGCAAAGGCAAGGAGAAGGGCCAGGGCAAAGGAAAGGATGGAGGATCGCTGTGCGCATAGCCGCTGATTTGTGGAGGATCATTGTGCGCATAGCCGCTGATTTGTCAGAGCACAATGTCAGACTGAAGGCAAAGGCAAGGGCAAAGGCAAGGGCAAAGACAAAGGAAAGGATGGAAAGGGAAAGAAGGGCAAGAAAGGCTTGCGTAAAGGAGAGATAAGGAGAGCGTTGGACATTCTGAGGCTTTGAAGCATTTGCCGAACCCCATGTGCCCTCAGGGAAAGATGGAAAGGATGGCAAGGGAAAGGGCAAGAGCAAGGATGGAAAGAATGGCAAAGGTGCGCAGCCACTTCAGGTGAATTACTTTGGAACTGCAGTCTTCACATTCGTTACATTCTTCGCGTCCTTCATAAGTAGTTCTCTGTGCTGAAATATCTGCTCCGTGCCTTGCCCGCTACGTCGCGAGGGCAGAGAATATTGCGTTTTGTTGTGCAGGGCTGGCTGGCTGAGTTGCTTCGAAAGCAAGCCATTGTGACATACTGTGACCCTACACTGGAGAACAGCCGTTCACGATGCGAAGAGCCAGCAATCTTGCAATTGTGACTCCATTTTTGTGAAGACTCCATTTCCACTTCCTTGCTGCTTGAGCGTCTCGAGAGAATTGGGCATGCCAGGAAAAGGCAGCAAAGGTAAGAGCAAGGCCCATTGTATTGCATTTCAGCATTCTATGGCCTTCCGGCCCTTCCCAAACCACGGTGCTGCCAGAAATTTGACGACGACGATGACGACGAGGACGAGGAGTAAGTCTCTGATGCGGCTCTCAGCCCAGTGCTTCCATATCCTACTAGATCCTAACGCAGCGGACAGTAGGGGAGTTCTACCTTTAGTGCTCTTCAGACTCTTGAGAGACTTCGTGTTTCTGCTTTGGGTATCTTGGGGTGATGATTCAGCGATGGCTAGAATGTAGAGGTGTGCTGTGACGAGGTAGTGCAGGCGCTCTGCAAAAAAGTGTGCAGTTCAGGCCCTTTGCAGCTTTCCCCCGTGTGCGTAATCAACAAGCAGGGTAGTGTAATCCTCTAAAAGTAGATCCTCAAGATTCCCCCCCCCCCCCCCCCCCCCCTGCTGAACATCCTTAACAAGCACCTTGCCAGCAAAACCTTCAGCATCCTTAAGCATTGTACCCGAAGATGTGCCGAGCAGCTTTTTTTTATGCGAGAATGTGGCACAAGGATCCACAATTCTCCACCAAGCCCAAAACCCAATTAAGTTGATACATGTGATACCTTATGGACCTATAGGCCTTCGAAACTTGAACGCAGGTCAAGCCCCACGTCGAACCTTCACCACGAGATCTCAGGGCTACACAAGGGCAGGTTGATACTGTACAAGCTCCCAGCCATGAACTTTCAGCTTTAAGCTTTAAACCCAAAGCCCGTTCAGATCCGTTCAGGTTTACAAGTTGAGGCTTGACCCACCCCTCCCCCCCCTCCACTCACCCCCTTCAATGTGTTGGGGCGCCGTCAAAAATAGCCATCACCGCCGCGAGACACTCTGTATGTGGCTTCACCCATGTACTCGGTACCTCTATGCGAAAAAGGTTATGCAGAGTAGTACCGGTAGAAGGTTCTAAGCACGACCGCCCCCGCATGCTGAGCACATAACTATGCCAGGGAGCGTTGTGTTGCCACACTGTGTCAGGGCTCAAGTCGTGGCCTCAAGTCGCAGGGCAGCTGAGGTTTAGGTACTTGGTGTGCTACGTAGGTTTAGGTGGCTCTGCTCTCTAAATCAAGTTCTGTGAGCCCAGACCCTAATCCAAATCACCGCCCTCGAGCCTTAAACCTTTGAGCTGTGCACCCTAAACGCCGACTCCAAGGCTGTCTGCAATTTTCTGCTTGCTTCGATTCCTCGTTCTAGATCGCCTTTGGGAAGTCGGAGGATCTAGGAGGGGCTCAGGAAATTTTGACTTTCTTTCCTGTCTCAGCCCCATGGCAAAGTCGGACGCTGCCGAAGATGGCAGAAAAAGCCCCTTGGAATTGGCTGGGCCACTGCGACGGCTTTGGTTCGGATGGGCGCTGCCATTTTTCCGAAGGGCTTGTCAGGACATCTCGCGGCAGGACTTCTCTGCGATGTCTTTGCCGCCATTCCCACAGGCCGAATCTTGTGAATCGGCTGCTGAGAGACTTTCTGGCCATTTGGCACAGGAGTTAGCCATGGGAGCCCGACAGGGCCGTAAACCTTCACTGCACAGAGCACTCTTCCAGTGCTGGAAGAAGGTATTCCTACTTGAGGCGTTGCGGGCTCTGCTCACTTCATGTTGTTTCTTGCTTGCTCCCTTCCTTCTACGCCAGACTGTGAACTCCCTGCGACTGGGGCTGTGGCTTGAGGCATTTGGGTACCTTTCGGCTATCGCGGCCACCGGCATGATGGGCGGGCTCTTTCAGCAACATAGCTTCCATGCGTTCTCTCACTGGGGCAGGCAGATGTGGGCTGCGTTGGTAGGCAATATATTCACGAAGATGGCAAGCATCGATGCCGGTGCCTTCACAGCTCAATTCAGCGAAGGACAGGTCATATCCATGATTGGGCAGGATGCGAGTCTCTTCCCGTACATGGGACCTTTCCTTTGCCTCTTCTTGGCAATGCCCTGCAACATCTTGGTGCCATCAGCCATTCTTCTGTATTACCTTCGCGAAGCTTTTGTCGTGGGGTTGACGTCCTGTGTAGTTGTATCAGTATTGAGTAGCTGGGCAGCGGTCGCCTACAAGCGGAAAGTCAAAGCCAAGCTGGCGGTGGCAGACTCCCGGCTCGTCCTCGTGAATGAGACTCTTCAAGGTGCCTTAGGTCTCCAATACGCAACCTTTAAACTCAAGAAGTTTCTTGGGTTCTTATCATCTGATGTGCTATTCTGAAACCCTAAGCCCATGCCTGATCCCTAAAACCGCCCCAAACCTCGAAACCTGAATCCAAACTCTATATTGAGATTGTTGGGAAGTGAGGTGCGCGATCGATCAAGTACTGCGCGTGGGAGGGTGCGCTGGAGGCCAAGATTAAACGAGTGCGAGATAAAGAGGCGCGACCCCTCCCGTGGCTTCTTTAGGCCTTTTGGGTTTGGTTAGTATGCGTTGGTCTACAGTCGGAAGAGCGTTAGGAACCCTGAACCCTCATCCCTGAGCTGCTCCAGGTGCGGCTTCTGTCGTGGATTCACTTGTGCTACGCCTTGCAGCAGGGTGCCATGCAGGCTTTGCCAGTGATTGGGATTACGGCATCCCTGCTGACCCACGTCGCTCTGGGCCGTTCCTTAGAGGCCACCCGACATGTGTGACACCCTAAAGACTCTGTCCCTTTCGGAACCCCAGACCCAAAGCCCCCTAAAGCCCTTTCAGCCCTAAACACAAAAGAAAGAAGACCCGAACTCTTCACATGACACATTGAGCAACCCATAGGCCGACATCGCTTCGATGACAGTGGCCTACTTCGACCCTCTTTCCTTTGGTTTCATGCTCTGGCCGGCCTGCCGTATGCAGTTGCAGACCATGAGTGCGGGCATTGTCCGGGTGGAGCGTTTGCTGCTGGTCAAGGAGATGGCCTCCACTGCGGTTGTTGCGGACGTCGCGGAGGGTGATAAAAAGGGAATCCACAGCATCCAACTGGATCGTGCCAGCTTCTCGTGGAATGGCGAGAGGTTACATCTTCAAGAGATCAGCCTCACAGTACGTGCCAAAGAGCTGGTGATGGCCGTTGGCCCAGTGGCTTCCGGGAAGTCGACACTGGTCTCCGGCATTTTCGGCTTGGTGCGGGTGGCAGCCGGTGAGGTCCGAATTCTGGGTCAGCCGGCATATGTACCTCAGAACCCGCAAGTTCTCAATGCCTCCGTGCGGGACAACATCCTCTTCGGCCTGCCCCTGGTGCAGGAGCGGTATGAAGAAGCAATCTCCGCATGTTGCCTGGAGCAGGACTTGGACCAGTTTGTGGAAGGGGATGCCACGGAGATTGGAGAGAAGGGCATCACGATCAGCGGCGGCCAGAGGGCTCGTATTGCCCTGGCACGGGCGTACTATGCTGACCCGGATGTAGTGGTCTTAGACGATCCACTGTCTGCAATGGATGCGCACATTGGCGCAAGCGTGTTCTCCCGCTGCATTCTGGCATTGCGTGCGCAGGGGAAGGCCATCTTAATGACCACGAACCAGCTTCCAGGTGGCAGTCTGGGATACCTTGCAAGCTTCCCTTGTTCTATCGGCAGGTGTACCTAGACCTCTTCACGAATCGTTTCTTGTGGCCTTAAGCTACAACCCAGGCTTCAAATTTGCTCCTCTGCAGACAGGATTCTGATTCTGCACGCAGGGCGTCAAGTTCGCCAAGGTAGCTTCCAAGAGACTGCCGTGGAGCTCGGCGCCGCGAGCAGCTCAGTTGCAGTGCCGCAACAAGGACGCTTCACTGTCGGAACGCCCCGCAACGATACGGGTAAGAATTGAGCAGCAGCAGAATAAGACAAAAAGAAGGAGAGGAAGCGTACGTAGCAACCGCTACTACAGCAACATCACAAAGACTAAGAATAGTGGTGTTCAGGATTGTTCAGGTGCAAAGGATCTCCGGTCTCTGGAAGCTTAGATAGCTTAGGATCGACAGTTCCAAGGCCTTCCAGAGTCTGGCCCCCGTGGTTGGGTGCAAAAAAAGGGCCACGGAATGTTTCGATCGAAAAGATAAATACCGCCCCTGACAACATAATCAACCCATAGAAAGCCTCAACAAACACCATATAAAGCCCCCCATAAAGATCATAAGACCCTGTGAAGCACTTGCCAAATGCTTGAATACTTGCATGGCTCCTCAAGGGAGGGCTCATGAGCCAGTACCGGCACGGAGCTGAGTAACAGAAATTGTGCAACAGCAGACTTTGTGAGCTAGCTGTGGAGAAGGCTATAATAGGGTCTCTCCATAAGACGACCTCAACACCCAGAAGCCCCGAACCCCCAAACCAAAACCTTCAAGCCTCAAGCCCCTTGACCCTACATAAACCCGACGCCCTGCCAGGACTGGAGAGTGAGCCAGCCTGTGAGCAGAAAGACCTGGGCGCCGGCACGAGTCGGCCGCAGGCGCAAACCCTGAACCCTAAAGTCCCTTAAGTTGTAAATGGGTTTGGGGTTTCAAAATTCTAGGGCAAGCACGAAGTTCTGAGAGCCCTAAACTCCTTAGTGAGCTAAACCCGCCAAACACTCTTGAGTTCCCAGAAGCTCAAAAAGGTAGATAACCTGGAGCCCGAAAACCCTAAACCATGACTGCTGTATTGGGCTTTCTTGAGTTACAGGTTCAGGGTTTCGACTGGGGGTGGGGTTCTATATCCAATAAAGATTCTAAACGGGTCCTAAGCGCCTCATCCAAAAAATATGGGGTCCAAGATTTAGGCACTGGGGGTCAGACTTTCGGGGAGCCTGAAGAGTTCTTCATACCATATACCCATATATATATATATATACACTATAAATATAAATATAAATATGAATATAAATATGAATATAAATAAAAATATATATATATATATATATACATATATTTGCTACCATATATTTGTATGTGTGCTTGGCAGCTTGCCCGTTTTGAGGTCTGGCTTCCCTTGTAACAAAAAGCAACCTGCACCAAAAACGGTGCCCAGAATGCAATATGGCCACTGGGCTACCAAGTGTGTATATATACATATGCCCACCCCCCCCCCCCCCCCCTTCGACAGACCCCGGAATCGCAAAAAAGGCAAAAAGGCGGAGGGTGCGACGGACAGCATAGCTGCACACAGTAGCCAGACACGCTAACAAGCAATATATTTATATGCATATATACTTTTGGTAAATATAATAGGAATCTTATTAAATGAAGAGGAAACCCTTTAAAATGAATGAGACCCTTAGTACTATTTGAATTCAACGGAAACCCTATTCAAATGACAGAACCCTATTTAAAGTTGATAGGAATCATATTGCATTTGTAGGAGCCTTATTA
The DNA here is from genome assembly GCA_905221605.1 of Symbiodinium natans. Taxonomy (NCBI): domain Eukaryota; class Dinophyceae; order Suessiales; family Symbiodiniaceae; genus Symbiodinium; species Symbiodinium natans. Next base: position 79,421 of record CAJNDS010000581.1, on the reverse strand, counting down.
AAAATAGGCAAACTATGAAAATTCATTGGAGTCTTACAAACACAAATAGGAATCCTCTACTTAAATCCATAGGAACCCTAGTAAAATTAATCGGAACTGTATAAAAAACAATAGGAAGCCTATGAGCATGAATAGGAACCCGATTAAAGTTAATGAGAGCCCTATTATAATTGATAGGAATCCTAATAAATTGAAAAGGACCCCTACTAAAATTAATAGGAATCATTGGGATTCCTATAAAAATGTGAACCCTTAACTAATAGGAATCCTACTAAAATCAATATGAGCCTAAACCAATAGGAATCCCTTTCAAATGAATGAGATCCCTTTTAAAATTGATACGAATCCAATGAACATGAGTAAGAGCTCTGAAATTGATATGAATCTTTCTGCATTAGTAGGAGCTTTATCAAAATAATTAGGAACCATAGGAAACTTTACTGGAATCCTATGAAATAAGCAGGAATGAATCTTTCGGAATCCTGCCGAAATTTATCGGATAAAAAAATAAGATTCGCAAAAAACAAGAATTAATAGGAACCGTACTAAATGAATATGAGCCTAAACCAATAGGAATTCCTGTCAAACGAATTCCTTTCAAACGAATGAGACCTCTATTAACATTTATGCGAATGCCATTAACATGAATAAGAACCCTAAAATTGATGGGAATCTTATTACATTAGTAGGAGCCTTATTAGAATAATTAGGAACCCCATGAAACTTTATTGGAATCCTATGAAATAATTCACAGGAATGCTATCAAAAAATTCGGAACCGATAAAAGTAAATAGGAAGCCTATGAAAATGAATAGGAACCCTTAACGAATTGAAAAGAACCGGTTATAATTCAGAGGAGTCCTGTTAACATGAGAAGGAATCTGAGTAAAATCCCTAAACCCTAAGCCCTAAACCCCAAACACTAACCCCTAAACCCTAAACCCTAAACCGTGTAGAACCCCAGAAAAAACCTTATCAAAACCCCAGTTTCCAAAAATCCAAAAAACCCAACCCAAGTTTCGGATTTTTGGAAACTTGAGCGGGAGCCTCAAAATCCAAAAACCCAAAATTCCTCGAGTTTCCAAAAATCCAAAATTCCAAAAATCCCAACCCAAGTTTCGGATTGTTGGAAACTCGAGCGGGAGCCTCAAAATCCAAAAATCCAAAATTCCTCGAGTTTCCAAAAATCCAAAAACCCAAAAAACCCAACCCATGTTTCGGATTTTTGGAAACTCGAGCGGGAGCCTCAAAATCCAAAAACCAAAAACTCCTCGAGTTTCCAAAAATCCAAAAGTCCAAAAAATCCACCCCAAGGTTTGGGTTTTTGGAAACTCGAGCGGGAGCACGAATTTTGGATTTTGAGGCTCCCGCTCGAGTTTCCAAGAATCCGAAACTTGGGTTGGAATTTTTGGATTTTTGGATTTTCGGAAACTCGAGGAATTTTGGATTCCAAAAAACCCACCCCAAGGTTTGGATTTTTGCGAACTCGAGCGGGAGCCTCAAAATCCAAGAATCGAGCTCCCGCTCGAGTTTCCGAAAATCCAAAAATCCAAAAAATCCACCCCAAGGTTTGGATTTTTGGAAACTCGAGCGGGAGCACGAATTTTGGATTTTGAGGCTCCCGCTCGAGTTTCCAAAAATCCGAAACTTGGGTTGGGATTTTTGGATTTTTGGATTTTTGGAAACTCGAGGAGTTTTGGGTTTTTGGACTTTGAGGCTCCCGCTCGAGTTTCCAAAAATCCGAAACTTGGGTTGGACTTTTTGGAATTTTGGATTTTTGGAAACTCGAGGAATTTTGGATTTTTGGATTTTGAGGCTCCCGCTCGAGTTTCCAAAAACCCGAAACTTGGGTTGGATTTTTTGGAATTTTGGATTTTTGGAAACTCGAGGAATTTTGGATTTTTGGATTTTGAGGCTTTTCCATTCCATTCCACACGCAGTCAGCTCCCGAACTCAAGTCAGCTAACAAGCGTACGCAGTTACATCAGCAAGAAGCTGACGGCTCCTTCAAGGGAGCATGATGAAACTACCCGTAGGATCGGAGTCATCAACACAGACCAGTACTTACCACGAATGGCCTAGTGGCACTAGAAAGTATAGGTATAAGAAAACACTGATGACTCAGCTACGAAGACTGGCGCTCAACTATACAATCCTTGAGGTTGTTCTAGACGGAAAAGTCTAAATAAAAGCGATGCTGCCCATCTCAGACCTGTACAAACACCGACAGAGGAATACCCAGACATGGCAGCCACATCTGGCGCATCCCGACCTGATGGCAAAGTGGAGTGCATCGAGCTAGCTACTGTCATCACGGACTTGGCATAGGTTGGCAGAGCTAGGAAAGCAAGTGCGGCAGCTCTCAATGCTCGCAACGCCCGATCTTTTGCCACTCAGCGAAAACGCGTGAGCCACTGTGCAAGACTAGAGTAGAGTGAGGCATGCAGAACCGGTCATTGCGTCCCTCGCAATGAAGCTAGAGAACACGGGTGCTGCAACAGGCAGTATGAAGCTGGACGCAGCTAGACAGCTAGACTTTATCATACAGAAGCACATACCCGTCTGGTCCAGCTAGGTGGTTCGCCTCCACATAGGTGCAGCTTTTAGCTGGGGAACCATCATCTGTGATGTGCCAGTGATCATGAGCATCCGCCAGGAGAACCTGGTAGTGGCCCGTGTGAACTGAGTTACCCCGGTGGAAGATGCAAGCCCTGAGCCTATAGTTGACTCCAACAACTCTAAGTCCGGGACCCGTGAACAAAGGCAAGTTAATCTCTGGTTGCAGAAGCTGCAGCATGACCCGATGCTTGCCAAAGCCACCTGCCGCGTTTCTAAATCTCGGAGCTGCAACACTAAGCAGCTGCGGGGCTCGGACCAACGCACAGCGATCGCTTTGCGAGGTCCACCTATGCAACATGGCATCTAGAGTGCATTTGCTGTGAGGATTCAGGGCCAGCGGTTGCGCCGTTGTACCCTTGTCAGTCACAAGCACGTAGTCACCACGCATGCGTCTACACTGCCACTGCCCTTGCGCCAGTGTGGGACACAGTTTAGGGCCAATGAAAGCTAAGAACTCGCAGACGTCATGTTGCCGGTACAAACACTCCCAGCCTTGCAGTGCCGCGCGCAGCAGGCGGTCTAAGCGCACAGGCGTGCCGCCCGCGTTTGCGACTGCAGAGAGCAAAGCGCTCATATGGGGGTTAGACGTTGGCGTGCAGGTCAACGAGGGGAGAACTGTCCATATCAAAGCCACTATGGTGGAGTTGAGATAGCACAGCACCGATGGGTTGAGAAAAGTAGAGGAAAGAAATTGGGAGGGGGTCAGTGGAGTACGTGAAGGGAGAGGCGGCATCGAAACAATTTCGCAGTCATCTTGTTCAGACTGGCCTGAAGCAAGGGATCGGTCCAAGCTCCCCAAAGCCGTGGCAGCCACAGCTTGTTCGGCCAGGCTCAGCCCTGCGCTTTGCCGTCGCCCTTCCCAGGAAAGACTAGTTGCTGCAGCTCGAGTTTCCAAAAAGCCGAAACTTGGGTTGGAATTTTTGGAATTTTGGATTTTTGGAAACTCGAGGAGTTTTGGGTTTTTGGAATTTTGAGGCTCCCGCTCGAGTTTCCAAAAATCCGAAACTTGGGTTGGATTTTTTAGATTTTGGGATTTTTGGCAACTCGAGGAAGTTTGGAGTGTTGGTCTTCCACCCACTTCCTGGACAGACTGGAAATACAATTCCGGGGTCTGTCGTATGGGGGGGGGTGACCATACATATATACACATGTGCTTTTACAGGTGTCTTTTCTGCAACATGCCTCGTAGCATCTGTAGCATACCCCACGGCCCACGACCCCGTAGTTAAGTTTCAATGTGAGAGCCTTAGAAGAGAAATTGGAACCCGAATATAGGCCCAAAGTAGTCAGATCCTTGTTACAAGAGGCACCCCTCCCCCCCCCCCCCCGGGCATTTTGAAGAAACCGGAACACACCCCTTATGAGACCCCTGTCACGGCTTCATAAAACGCCAAAAACCTGAGCTTAAGAAGCCCCTCCGACCATGCGCAGGTGCTCAGGCCAACTGACGCCTCGGGGACCCTTGCCTTTCCTTAACACGGGGGGCCTTCGTTGATTTTGCAGGTATTTGAAGGTTTGTAGGATTTGGTTTTCATCGGGTTCATACTGGTTATACAGTAGGGTTTTGGAGGGTGTTTGAAGTGTGTTAGGGTTTCTTCATTTAAGGGGTCCTTTGGCTTGAAAGGGTGGATTTCTTAAGTATGCGGGCGTCTTTTTGGAGTTTCCTGTTTTCGGTCATGTTGGGTTTAGGGTCTGAAAAAATCGGGTTGGGGTTTTCGGGTTTGGGGGTTGAGGAGTTCGGGTGTAAGGTGGGTGTAGGGCTTAGGGGTGGAAGCTTTGCGCCAGACACAAGCAACAGCCCCCAAGAAGCTTGCAGAAAGGCCTAGTGCACCACCTGCCCTGTAAACCCAATCTTTCGCCCTAGCAAAACTCTAAGGCCTTGGAATCCCGAACCCTCAGTCCGATACCTGAAAGCATCCATAACCCTGAACCTGAGCCTTATAAACCCTGAACCCTAATACCTACCCCCTGCAAACCCAGAACCCAGCCCAGGAAGAGTGGGATGAAGGCCGAGGGCATGCTCCAGGGCCGCTTGGGGATCCGCGAGTGGCTGAACGTGGCACAAGGAGGCAGCCCGGGAAAAGAGAGGAGGGCACTCAGGGGTCGGGGTTATGGTTCAGGGGTGTTTTGAGGGGAGGGGGGGGAGGGGGTGCAGGAGTTGTTCTAGCGGTTTAGGCAAGGCGTTTAGGACGGTTGGATTTTCGGGGGGGTTTTGGGGGGGTTTTGGGTATGGGATTGGGGGTCCGGGGTTTGGGGTGTTCGGGGCTTGGGATCTTGGACGTGCTTGGAGTTTGCAACTCAAGGGTAGAACAGCAGCGCTGGCCTCCGCAACAATGGGAACTACTATGCCCATGCGTATCATCATAAGACGAGCAATGACGATGCAACGAGATTATGGCATCAGTAGTGCTGACACTGTTGATCAAGCTGAATCGACCTCAGTTCCTGAAACCCGGATGTTGACATGATATCTAGATCCGTAGCGCACATCTTACCAAGGTCCACATCCTTGATTCTGTGTCAGTAGCATCTCTGTCCTTGAGCTTATGCGTATGAGAAGGCTCTGTCGCGATCCTGAAGATCCATAGGGCTTGAAGTTAGTCATATGGAGGTATACGTGCCCTAGCTACTAGGTTGGGCTGCACAAAGCATAGCTCCCTTGTACTTGGCGTATTTTCCGAGAGGTCCGCACCAGCCTACTGGTACAGTATCTCCCTCTCCCTCTCCCTCTCCCTCTCCCTCTCCCTCTCCCTCTCCCTCTCCCTCTCCCTCTCCCTCCGATATGCCTACCTCTCTACACATCTGCGTACGGACGCTCTTCAGATCGATCGGTCCGTCCATCCGTTCATCCGTTCATCCATCCATCCATCCAACTATGTTTCTTTCTCCCTGGCCTGGCTGCTTGCTTGTCTGCTGGCAATCCTGCCTTTCCGCATATCTGCCTAACAAAGGTCTTTCCGTTGTCTGCCTATGCATGAATGGGCCTGGCACGTCAACCGACTGACGCGAACGGATCGGTGCACAGCAAGATAGGTGAGAGGTTGAAGAAGGCAAGTGAGCGGCGCCAAAAACCTTCCATGAAAGAATTAGATAGGGTTCGCCTTTGATTGGCCCGCGTCAGCTAAAGTCCGAGGCGCGCCAGTGCGCGATAGTTTCTGCGAGAGAGCTCTAGTTACGAGAGCGCGCGATAGCGCGCGAGAGGGTAGGAGCTTCTTCCCGCGATAGTCCGCGTCAGTGCAACGCCCAAAAAACACGTGCGCGTCAGCGCGCGAAGAGATCTGCAAAAGGCCGCGCGAGAGCCCGCGAGACCACTTCCATAAAAGGTTCAAAGGGTTTTCGCCACTACTTAGTAGTCACAGACAACATCCGGAACCCCAAGCCTCTTTTCTCGTATACTTATAGACTCATGGTTGGCAAAGGCAAAAATAGTCACACGCAACAAACAAACCTCAAGCCCCTCTTCTCTTAGACTCATGCTGGACATTGAGGCCAGTCAACCTTTCTTGGGCTTTTCCTGGCGCTGTCCTCCTTGCTGGTACCGCTTGCGATGTTTCTCTCGAACGTCCTCCTGGCGGCTTGGATTCGGGAGGCTCGCCGGGGAAGTGCTGGAAGACTGCTGGAAGCAAAGCCTGAACTGGGTGTGTAAGGCTTGTAAGTTTTGTCAGGTTTGTAACGTTTGTAGGGTTTGTAGGCTATTGCTAGGGCTTATCGTTCCCGATCCCCCATCTCAAAGCTGGTGGTAAAAGGCAAAGGAGGGGCCAGCGTTCGACTACCAGAGAAACTATCTCATCGCTTCTCTGGCCTTTGCTTTGTGTTGTACCTTCAGGGTGCCTTGGCGCATTGTGGATTTTATTGACAGCGTTGCCTTCTCAATCCTGGAATCGAAGCTAGACCTAGGTGTCTTCTGCGGCTATGTACTTCACCAAGATTTCTCGCCACCTGCACCAGAAGATGTTGGCATCGGTGCTGCGCCAGCCGCTGAGCTGGTATGACACCACGCCGTTGGGACGAGTTCTGAACCGCTTCTCACAAGATATTTCTTTGATGGATCTTCAGATGCCGCGACTCTTTGAGTTCGCAATGCAGCACTTCACTGTGGTCTTTGTGGGCATCATCGGGGCCAGCGTGCTCGCTTGGCCAGCCCTGCTCGTCTTGCTGCTGATTGGCTGGCCTCTCCGGCGCCTACAGGATCGTTACGGCTCCGTTGCCTTGAACCTTCAGAGGCTGATGCTCATTGCGACGAGCCCTGTGATGTCCCAGGTCTCAGGTTTCCTCTTGGCCATGGACACCATCCGGGCTTTCCAGCGAGAGCGGCACTTCGTCAAGCGCTTCTTCCAGACGATGGATGGATATTACAAGACCTACTACTGGATCCACGCTGTCGATCGCTTAGCTATGGGGTTGCTGACTACAGTCTGCGTCCCTTTCATCACGCTCTGCTTGGGTGCCTCTGTGATGCTGCTCGTCTACGCCGACAGTTTAACTCCCGAACTGGGGGGATTGGGTTTGGCTCTGACTGTCGGCCTCGCCCAGCGCATTCCTATGTACATGTGGTGCTGGAGCACCTTCGAGACTTGCGGAATTTACTGGTATACAGATGCAGTAAGCTTCCCCTGTCTTGGCATCTGAAGCTGAGTTCCTCAACATGAGCCTAGGAGAAGTTCTTCGGGGGTGCGCAGCGCGTTGCCGAATATGCAGGCTTGGCATGGGAAGGCGGCAAACAGGACTGCCGACAGACCGAACACCTCTGCACCTTTGCGTTGTGGTCAAAGATTCTTATATCTGCAGGATTTGCATGGGTTTCAGCAGGGTTTCTATGGCTATGGGGCTTCCATTGGGTTTCTATGGGGCTTCTATGCACCTCTGCACCCAGGCAGGGTTTGGGGCTTAGAACCGTTTAGGATATTTGTGTTTGGGAGTCCAGACCCACGATCCCCTCTGCTGTGAGCAGTGAACCTGGTTCAAGCACAGATCCACTAGCTAGGGCCTCTTCTGACGCGCCGCTAAGCCAGAACCCTGTGACGAGCGAGGTCCGGTTCGGGGTCACCAAAGACCTTTTTGAAGCCTAAGCCTGAAGCGGCATGTGACCAAAAAGCATTAAATCCGAGTAGTTTCAGGGTTAAACCGTTAAACCTTTAGATGTGAAGCCTACCTCATCCCTCCTTTACATCCCCTGAACCCTAGACCTACCTTGAAACCCTGAACCCTACACCCAAAATGCCAACACCCACTTCGTGGTGAACCCTACATCTCCAAGCCAAGACTAAGAAGGACCACGACTACTGGAAGGAGGGCGTTCGCGTAAAGTCGGAAGGCGAGGCTGGCACTGAGTCGCCAGTCGCTTTGGAGCTACGGGAGGTGGGGGGGTGGGGGGGCCGGTTCGGAGGGCTTTAGGAACGTTAGGTTTCTCAACTTCGCAGAATGGAGTTTCCAGGGTTCAATCGCTTTTGGTTTGAGGTTGTAGGGCTTAGGTGCTGACGGTATTTTGCGTTCCACGTCATGCAAACAAACTAGACACCTTGCACTCTGTTCTGCATCCCAGCGGCAGTGGAGGGGAATCTTTGTTGAGGGCTTCAATCGTAATAATCTGCGCATGCCGACGCCTGCGCACTGAGACCCCTAAAGACAGCAAAGCAATAGCAAAAACCCAACAAAATCTGCGCCCTGCAAACTTCGAAGCCCGACAGGCCATGAAGCCATCAGCAACCCAGCTAAAAGCAGCTCAGGCGCAAAGGCCCAAACACTACAAGCCAAAGTGATGAAGAGTCCCATAAACCTCTTAGAGAGCTTTGATGGACTCCGCATTACCCAGGTAACCGTAAAACTCTCAAGGGCCACCCTAAACCCAATGAATCTCAAACCCTGATCAAAACATGCTAAGCCCCCAAAGCCCTAAAACCTCAAAAGCCCGAAGACCCCCAACATCCTAAAAACCTCAAACCCTTACAATCCAATAGTTTAACACCCTAAACCCTACACTATGTATGTATGTATGTATGTATGTATGTATGTATGTATGTATGTATGTATGTATGTGGGTGGTTGTCAAAATTATCGTCCCTTTTTGGATCCCTGTTCTAATACGGCGCCTAATATTTTGGGGTACCCCAAAAGGGATTATATTTTTTACAACCACCCATGTATGCATGTATGCATGTATGCAAGTACGTATTCTTTGGCATGCATCTCTTCCCGAAATCAGCTGAAGCCTGTGCTGCAGCGAGTCTGCAGCTGCTGAGTATCCCGCCTGATTTATCCATGTTTCGTGAAAACATGGAAATTGTGAGTACATTTCTCGCAGCGTTGGGGTGAACATGCATAAAGTATATCGGCATTGGGACAGAACAGATGTTCCTCCCTCAGACTGCTCTGACCTATTCCGACGAATGGAAGCCCCGCTGTGAAATCATGCGTTCTGTGGAGGATAGGGTTAGGGATTCTCAAAGAAAAGAAAGAAAATCCCACCCCCCCCCCCCCCCCCCCCCCGCCACCCCGCAAGAAAAAAAATGAAACTACAAAAAAGTTAAGAACAGCAACTGCAGGTGCACTTGCGTTATCAGGCGGGTCTTCCCTTGACTCTTCAAGGCCGGAGAAGATCGGAGGAGGGACGCGAGCTTCCTTTGGGCTTTGGGTTTTAGGGTTTGATGTGTCGGCTTTTGGGGCGAGGGTCCGAGGTGTTTTTTTCGGCGTTTGGGGGTTAAGACGTTCGGTTATAGTCATAGCCATAGTTGGGGTGGATCCGTAACTTCGACCTAATTAGGTTTTGGCTGGTGTGAGTTTTGTTGAGGTGTTGATGGTTTGCCATGTAATAGAGAGTAGATTTACCGACTGTTCCAATACAAGCAGAGGAGGTGAGCTCCATCATATCGCCACCGTGCAGGCGAGGTTCAGGGATTCTGCTGGCAAGGCTTGAAAAAAAACTTTTCTTGCGTCTGGAGAAGCTTCTGCAACAAATCGGGTAGGCGCGAGGTCTGCAGGGTCATACTCGTACGCCTCGGCTATCATGGCTTGCGGGGAAGAGGCACGACGACAAGAAGGACTGAGCCAGCTGCTTCGGGCAAACCAGGAATGTCTTCACTGAGTCTTAACCAAGAGTCACAATGAGCAGCCCGGGTCAACAGAGAAGCAAAAAAGTTCTTGTTTGGGCTTTCGTCGGAATAGCGGGCCGACGCTCGGCGCACACGAGGGCCCGACACGGGCGGACAAAGAATCCCTCGAAAAATCGCTGGGAAAACCATGGAGAGACGTTGGGGCCGATGCGGGCCGACACGCAGACCCATGCCCAGCCAGCATGGCGCCCGAAGCGGGCCGACAAAGGCCGACACCGCGCCGACACGGCCCCAAAGCTGAAAGGAGGAAGGAGTTTTCAGACCTCAAACGACGCAGCCGGCCATCGCCACTTGGGCATCGCAGCTTCCCAAGACTCAGCGTACGCATGGAGAGTCACGATGGCAACGCCCAAATCAACTTCCATGCCGATTTCACGTTACCGCTGCCGCCAAAAGTTGAGCCGCTCTGAGCCAACAGTCGCTTGAGCAGAAGGAAAAATATTTCGTATCTGGACCGTAACTTCGTTGTAATTCAACCCTAACTTATTGCCACTTATTGCTAACTCTTGTGGCGCACTTACATAGTACACCGCCTAACCCCCGTAACTATCGATAGAAGTAAGATAAAGGTTAGGGGTGAACATTGGGTATAGTTATCGGAGTTATATCATGGGTTATTTGTTTTTCCGAGTTGTGATTGGTTTGCGAGTTCACCGTCTTGGTGTTTGGGACCGGAGTCCGTACTGCTATGTACTACCACAATACTTGAGCAGCAGAGGCTGACTGTACAGGTAAAAGCTCTCCGCTACTGGTACCACACTGAGGGTGGGACCTCAAGCCTATGAGGTCTTTGCCTCAGCCTCTCACTAGAGGGTGGCACCTCTTGCTGCAAAGCTTCACCAACCACTCCTCTTCTTCCCTAGTCGGTCAGAGGGCAGCCCCAATCTGTGGGTCCCTCCTCCACCCTCATCCCTTTCGTGTCAGTAAGAGGGCAGCCCTCTGATGGTGTACAGCAAGACATTCTGCACTGAACCTGCGACCCCTCGGCCACAGGCACCAATTACCTGTACAAATTGGTTGCTTGGCCCATCTAACAGGGTTGTCCGCCTGCTCAGCTGAGAGGGAAAGTACTGCCATATCTGCTCAGCCTGCAGCCCTGTGGGCCCTGGGCAGTGAAGTCCGCCAATTCACAGCCCGAGGATGCCACCTCCACACTGCCAAGTGTCTGGCGCCCCAGGTCTCTGTGTGGAGGGTTCCAGAAGGCACCTCTAGAAAGCTACCCTGTGCGAGGGTGGATGGGGCCACCTGGACAAGGCTTATGTCGACAGGTTTGGGGACACTGCACCCCTCAACTCGGTATATTTGGCGCAGGGTCGACGCCTCCCCTCAACAAGGCGCGGGGACCACGCTTTCCCCTCAATTCCCCCATGCACAAAGTGCACTGGCGCGGGGAAACACGCCGAGCAGAAGCCAAACCCATAAACATAAACCTCAAGCAGCGCCTAAAGCGGAATCTTGCCTCTGGTAGCTATCCCACTCTCAAGCACTGCTGTCGGTGTGGATTTACTGTAGATGAGTCTCAGGCAAGGCCAAGGTGGACAAACTAAAAACTCCTGACACTAAGCTTGGTAGGACTGGGCATACCCCAGCATGACAAAGGTCAGGATGGCCTTATACCACTCATCTCAAAGAGGATAAAACCTCTGGCTGTGTGAGTCACGAAAGAGCCCGCCAGATCTATCTCACACTTCAAGCCAATTGTTGAACTGGTTAGCAGCCACCAGTGTAGGCGATAGCCCGTTACAAGTAGCAGGCTTCCAGAAGGGGCATGTGCTTTCAGCCAACTGGCCACTGCATCACGTTCCCTAATCGCCACTGCAGACTCCCAAACTCTCAGCTTTCCAGGGATTGCAAGTCTAGCAACAGGCTGTACAGACCAGTTGACTCGGCTCGTCCGCAGCTCCGGCTTTCACTCTCTTACTAACCGTGCCTTGCGGTCCCCCCGAAGCATACTGGGCTGATCCCTGTCCGCCGGCACTTGCCCCTATCTGTTCGGGTCAGAGGGTCTGCACCTCTGCTGCCTCGGTGCCACTTGGCCACGAGGCCCATGGAAGGCATCCCTGTTTGGCACGCTCGCTGAAACTCTGCTCCAGGGACTGGGCATCGCGGAAGTGCCCTGCCCTGGTAGTTCGCTCCAGTCGAAGGATGCACCTTCCCTCTCGGCTCACCTCTGAGGTTATGATAGCCAGGCTATCCCTCTTAGAGGGTGGGCTCCATGGCATCTAGGCAGCTACCCTACCTGAAAACTGCCTACCACTTGCCTTCTCACTCGAGCCGAGAGCCTTGAGCCATATCATGGGTTACTCAACTTTTAACTTATTACCAGGGTTATAATTTGGCTAACTTTAATCGGGAGTTGTGTGGGAGTTTTGGATTTTTGGTTTTTGGGAGTTTGCGGGCTTGGGACTTTGTGATTTTCTGGTTTGGGAGTTCAGCGTTTGGGGTCTAAGTCTAAGGATTAAAGCGTTTGTGAGATCAGAATTCAGGATTCGAGGTCCACGTCTATACAGGGTTTAGGCTTTGGGCTGCTTAGGTTGTATCTGGTTTCGTGTGGTCTGCCGGGCCTTTCCGGCGTTTTCTTTCAAAATTTTGGAGTTTGGGGCTGCTATTCTCTAAGACCTCAACAAGAAATCCCAAATCCAACGCCCTATAGACTAGCCATGTTGTGGACGTTGGAGTGCTGTTCCAGGCTTAGACTTAATGTTCAGGGCTCGAGCAACTTCAAAGCCCCAACTTTAGGCCCCCAACCGCTAAACCCTTAAACCCTGAATCCCTTGAGGGGCCCTTAGGCCCCAAGCCCCGATATCCCAACGCCCCCCCCCCCCCCCCCCCCCCCAAATAGCGCAACCTTTGTAACACCCTCATGAAGCCGTATGAAACCCCTTCTGAACCCTTGCCAAGCAAAACAAAGAAACAGCCAAAATGGCTTTTGCAAGCTCAACCTGTTCTTGCCAGGCCTCACCTTGGCTGTGCGTCCCGGCGAGCGCATGGGCATCTGTGGCCGCACGGGGAGCGGGAAATCCACGCTGTCCCCGGAGAAGGTGAATTTAGCACGGTGTTTCTTAAGGATTATCGGGTTGAGTTTTAGGGTTTGGGGTTTAGATTCTTAGGATTTTGGGATTTAGATTTTGTAAGGTTGTAAGTTTAAGGCTTTTAGGTCCAGTCCGGAGTTTAGGTTTTCATGGTTTGAGGCCGTACAAGGGGTTTTTAGGATCTGGGGAATTACTTTGCAGGCTTAGGGCGGCTTTAGGTCACACAAGAGACGGTGAGGTTCCTGGCGTGCTTCAGGATGGTAGAGTTAGAGTCGGGCGACATTCGTGTCTGGGGGCGGAGCGCCAAGTCTCTGCCGCTCCCACAGCTCCGGGCTTCCATGGCCATTGTTCCACAGGATCCGCTGATGTTCTCAGGGACTTTGAGATCAAATCTTGATTTGCGTGGGCGGTACAGCGACGCGGAGTTGCTGGCGGCCCTGCGCTTGGCACATCTGGAGGAGCAAGTACAGGGCATGCCGCAGAAGCTGGACGAGCCAGTGCAGGAGAAAGGATCGAACTTTTCGGCGGGGACAGTGCAGCTCATCTGCATTGCGAGGCTCCTTCTTGCCAGGCAAAGAATCGTTTTTCTGGATGAATGTACTGCCAGTGTAGACCTGAAGACAGATGCTCAAGTGCAGAGTGCAATCCGATCAGCTTGCAGTGACTGTGCGATTCTGTGTATAGCTCACCGGCTGGACACGATCATCGACTACGATCGCTTAGCTGTGCTCGATTCTGGCCGGGTGATTGAGACTGGCTCGCCTGCTGAGCTGCTGCAGCAGAACGGTGCTTTCACGAGCCTGGTGGCCAGCATGGGCGATGCCGGGGCAGATATACGACGAAGGCTGGCACCTGCACCCAGTTCGCGCGTCAAGCTCTAGCAACAAAGTGTCTGCTGCGTTCTCGGGCGCTATGCGATTCTGCATCAACATGTGGTGGTGTCCATGGTTCTGGCATCACTCCGGTCTGCTCCAGCCGACGTCGCTCCTGTCACCACTGCTATCCCCGCTGCCTGCTCGTGGTTGACGTAACACGGCAGTGGTTGTATCGCTGAGTTTTCGGAAGAAGCTACATGTCCGGATTCAAGATGCGTTTAGTTGACGAGTGCTCTTGTGCAGGGAGATGCTGCTTTCCCCCTCTGCCGTCCGAAGCACAAGCTGAAGCCTTTGAAAAGAGAAGCCAGAGACACGATGTCATTCTCACTTTTTTCACGGCTTCTCCAAGATGCCCGTCTTTGCTAAGTTGGGGTACCGCCTTCGCGGCCTTCCCCCTCCCCGGCCCTCGCCCCTTTCCCCTGACTGCTCTTCCGAAGCATCTGATGTCTTTCTTAAGTTGTCAACGCATGGTGCTGGCTTCGACTCGCGGCTCGGGTATGATGTGCTTGAATACGGTCAGAAACTTATGACAAATCGGCTTTCGGAAGCGAGTCAGGAAATTTCTTGTTCGGGCTCGCAGAAGTCGGAATGGGATCTTCAGATCTTCATGTCTCGTGCACTTGGCGTAGGCGTAGGCGGTGCCCGGCGGCCTCCAGGTCTTCGGATCGGTGGCCCAAACCTTGAGTTCGCGCAATTTCTCGGCCCAAACACGCGGGTCTAAAGCAGACAAAAGACCACGCCTGCTCCGGTGGGAGAAGCTACAGTGGTATAGCATAGTGGTATGGTCGCATAGTTGTAGAGTAGTTCAAAGCACAGACGTCCAGTAGTCCAACAGCTGCAAGAACCGGACCCTTCCTGCTAGATAGCGCCACGCTTGAGTTGTTTGTGGCACACATCATCGTCGGAACAAAAGATTCCTTGCTCGGCGGGACCCGCACGCACGTCGACGCCATGGCAGGGTCTGGTGCGTCAGACATACTTTTTGGCTCTTTTGGCAGCACCAGTCACGCACTTTGTTCTGATGATGATGATGATGTTGATGATGAAGACTACTATTTCACGTCAATGATCTGTCTATTCGTGGCCATTGGGGAGGGGAGGAACAAGCGTGATGTATTCTGGTCTTTTTCGGCAAGTACGATGTATATATATATATATATACATATATAAAATCCCCTCAGCTTGTGGGGGTCTGGAATGGTGACCCTTGAGGGTCAGGAAATCGGAGGTCTGAAATGGGGATAGGACCATTTTAGACCTTTCCCAGCTAGCTTACCCATTTCACCTCAACCCTTCACTGAAGGGTCTCACGATCTTTCCGTTGTGGTCTAGAGAGCCAAACAATAGCTAACACCGACAAGTCCATGACCAACAAGGGGTCTGAAATGGGTTTCTCAAATTATACCCAGCTCCCAGGAAAAGCCACAGTTGGGGGTCTATAATGGGGCCCCAACCCCCACAAACTGAGGGTGTTATATATATATATATATGTGGCCGAGACCTTTAGGGTCTATTTCACGGCTGGTTCTTCTTTCAGTAGTAGTGCAATAATAATAATAATTTTAATATTATTATGAGTATAATAATACTGACCGTAATTGTAATAGGAATAATAATAGTACTAGTAATAGTAATAGGAATAGGAATAGTAATAATTCTAGTAATAGTATTAGTAGTAGTAACAGTAATAGTGAAGGTTTGGTCTGTGTGTGCACCGGCGCCAGCAAGTGCAGCCATGTAGCTCTAGCACACTTTGAAGTAAGAGATAGACAAGTTGTTTCATAGCCTGAAGAGGGGCGAAGGGCTCTCTCATTTCCGATTACGAGGTAGAGGTGAGCTATCTCATTTCTTAGAAACATAGAGGAGATCTCATTTCCACGACAGAGACATCTTTCACTCAGGAGAGAACGCAAGCTGTTTCATTTCCAAGAAAATAGAGGAGCTCTATCATGTCGCATTAGAAGTGAGAAGCTCTGCACTAAAAGATAGAAGGCATCGATTCGTTTCCCTTTTTCTTTTGCTTATCAAAGGGTCTTTTCAGTTCGAACACAGGATTTCTTTCATGCCCTATAAGAAGGATCGAGGAGCTCTTTCATCTGAGAGATAGAAGAACGCATTCATGAAGTATACACGAGCTCATTTCTCGTCAAGAGGCAGAGGCGTGCCCAGCTCTACCATTACCTAACTCTTACCTGAAATTTCTCTATCTCGCAATAGGTCATGAGAGACCTCCTTTTTCACGCTGCAGGAAATGAGAGAGTTCTCTTCTATGTCGATTTTCAGAAATAGCTTCGCAGCTTCTCTATCAATGAAGAGTTTTGAAGGCCACTCTGGGCCATTCTCTGTCCATCAAATGGGACATGACATAACGCATCTCTCGCTATCGTTTACGTGATAGAGTTTCGCTATCTCTGAATAGGTCATCTGAAAGCTCCTCTGTATCTTTGCAGCAAGTGAAGGAGCTCCTTGCCTCTTCTGCAAGAGCCCTCCGCTTCCTATTTTGCAATGAGCAAGCTCTTTTATCTCCTCTGGTTCCTAATAGGTCATGAGCGGGCTTCCCTCTCTCCTTCTCTTTTAGGGGATAGAGGAGGTTTTTTCATGTTGCGTTAACAGCTAGAGGACATCATTTATATCCATTCTGTCATTTCGTATGAGAAGATACAGGAGCTCATTCATCTCCTAGTCAGAGATTGAAGAACTCGTTCACAAGAGATATAGATATAAGAAATCTCTCATACAATGTATAAGAGCTCTCTCATGTCCTACCTAGTTCATTTGCCGTCACCAGCGCTCAGCTCTACCATTTCGTATCTTTTATATGACATAGCTTCTCTATCTCGCAATAGGTCATGAGAGACCTCCTCTTTCTTTTGCAGGAAATGAGAGAGGTCTCTATCTACCTTTTGTGAAAGAGCTCCCTTTGTTCAATCACAAGAACTCATTCATAGAAGCTGTAAGAGCTCTCGAATGTACTTTCTTGTTAATTTCCCGTCGATAGGTAGAGGAGCTCACAGCTCTACCACATCCTACCCTTTACATGGAAGAGGCTCCTCTATCTCGTAGCGGGTCAAGAAAGATTGGCTCTATCTCTTTGCAGAACATTAGAGAGTCCTCTACCTACCTCTTGTGAAAGAGCTCCTTCACCTCAAAATCAAATGCCACAACTCGTCTATCTTTCACTGGGACATGAGACAGCTCCATTGTGAATTTCTATTCAGAAATAGCTGCTTCTCTATCGATGAAGAAATCATGCGAGTAGCCGTTTATCGATGCATAAGAAATGACATAGCTCTTCTACCTTTTTGCGACAGATCTCTTCTTTACCCGAAATGAAAGTTTGGAAGGCCATTCTCTATCCCTTGAATGGGGACACAACTCATCAGTCTCTATCGTTTACGTGAGAGAGTTTCGCTATCTCTGAACAGGTCATCTGAAAGCTCCTTTGTGTCTGCGCAGCAAGTGAAGGAGCTGCTTGCCTCTTCTGCAATAGCTCCTCCGCTTCCTATTTTGCAATGAGCAACCTCTTCTATCTCCTTTGGTTCCTATTTCTCGTTTGCCATCACTAGGCAGAGGAGCTCTCAGCTCTACCATGACCTATCTTTTACATGAAAGAGGCTTCTCTATCTCGTAACGGTTCATGGAGTCATGACAGATCTTCTCTATCTCTTTGCAAGAAAAGAGAGCGTGCTCTACCTACCTCGTGTGAAAGAGCTCCTCCACCTTGTGATCGAGAGTGACAGAACTCGTCTATCTTTCAATGGTGCATGAGCCAGGTTTTTTGTTTGTATTTGAGAAAAAGCTTGTCTACCCGTGATATAATAAGAAATGAATAGCTCTTCTACCTTTCTGTGACAGATCTCTCCTTTATTCGAAATGAAAGTCTGGAAGGCCATTCTCTATCCCTGAAATGGGGCATGACATAACTTTTCAATCTCTATCGTTTACGTGATCGAGTTTCGCTATCTCTGAATAGGTCATCTGAAAGCTCCTCTGTATCTTTGCAGCAAGTGAAGGAGCTCCTTGCCTCTTCTGCAAGAGCCCTCCGCTTCCTCTTTTGCAATGAGCAAGCTCTTTATCTCCTCTGTTTCCTAACAGGTCATGAGACAGCTCATTTCCACACTGTCATTTCGTATGCGAAGACACAGGAGCTCATTCATTTTCTATTCAGAGATTGAAGAACTCATTCATAAGAAATGTATGAGAGTTCTCTCATGTCCTATCTAACTGATTTCCCGTCACTAGGCAGAGGAGTCCTCAGCTCTACCATTTCTTATCTTTATATGACATAGCTTCTCTATCTCGCAATAATCAGGTCGTGAGAGACCTCCTCTTTCTTTTACAGGAAATGAGAGAGGTCTCTATCTACCCTTTGTGAAAGAGCTCCCTTTGTTCACTGGCAAGAACTCATTCATGAAAGCTATAAGAGTTCCCGTCGATAGGTAAAGGAGCTCACAGCTCTTCTATATCTTACCCTTTACATGAAAGAGGCTCTCTATCTCGTAGCGGGTCATGAAAGATCGTCTCTATCTCTTTGCCGGACATGAGAGAGTCCTCTACCTACCTCTTGTGAAAGAGCTCCCCCACCTCGTAACGTACAAAGACAGAACTCGTCTATCTTTCAATGGGACATGATCCGTCTCTTTGGTTTTGGTTGAGAAAAGCTTCTCTATCCATGAAGCAAACATGAGAGAAGCCGATTGTCTCTAGGCTGCTTATCGCTTCGTAGGAAATGACATAGCTCTTTTACCTTTTTGCGAGAGATCAACCCTAATTGAAGGTTTCGAAGGCCTATCCCTGAAATGGAGCGTCGCATAACTCATCAGTCTCTCTCGCTTACGTGAGACAGCATTTATTCTATTTCGTAACAGGTCATCTAAACGCTCTTCTATGCGTTTGTAGAAGTAGAAGAGCTCCTTGCCTCTTGTGCAAAAGCTCCTCCGCATCCTAAAGAGCAATGAGCAAGCTCTTCTATCTCCTCTCTCTTGAATAGGTCATGAGAGGGCTCCCCTCCCTCTGGTTGAGGGAATGACAGAGCTCCTCCGCCCCTTACGAAAGAGCCTTTCTCCTGCTTGAAAAGCTGCGGGCGGGTGCTCTGGCGCCTCGTAGGTTTGGGAGGGCTCCTTTTCACATCTTTATCTTTCCGACTCCGAGATATAGGAGCTCATTTTTTCGAAAGTGGTAGCAGAGATCTCTCATTTCCAAGAGATCTTTGTCACTCAGGGAGAAAGCAAGGTTTTGATTTCAAAGAAATGGAGGAGCTCTTTCATGTCCCATTAAGAGTGTGGAGCGCTCTCATTACGCATGAAAAGATTGATGACATGGATTCGTTACCATTCTTTAACTTTTCTCGAAGGGTCTTTTCTTTTCATATGCAGGATCTCTTTCATTTCCTATGAGAAGATAGAGGAGCTCTTTCATCTCAAAGATAGAAGAATGCATTCATAAACGGTATAAGAGCTCTCCCATGAACTATATCTCATCGTAGGGGGCATAGGAGTCTTAGGGGGCTCAGGATTCGCGTGCAGGGTGTAGGGTTTATAGGGCTACGGGAATTTAATGGAGGGTGTATTTGTGTAGTCTGCCTATTACCGTAACAAACCCGTGACATAACCCAGAGCCATTACTTGCAAGACTGCTTCTTGAAAGCAAGAGCGCTAGTGTCTAACCATTGTACATTCCTACATGAGATACCCCACCACATCTTGAAAACACCTCTTTCTCCAAGGGTTTACTGGGGCATTAAGGAACAAGAACGTGATGGTTTCAGCACCAAAGTAAGGGAATAGCAAAGGGTTTCCAGGGAAAACTTCCCTGATGCAACCGGTCTCTATCTCACAAGAGGTCATGAGAGACCTCCTGTATCACATTGCAGGAATGAGAGAGTTCTCCACCATGTTTGTTTTCCGAAATAGCTTCTCTATCAATGAAGAGTTTTGAAGGTCGCCCTGGGCCATTCTCTGTCCGATAAATGAGACATGACATAACTCATTAGTCTCTATTAAAAGAGTCTCTATCTCTACGTGATCGAGTTTCGCTATCTCTGAATATACGTCGTCTGAAAGCTCCTCTGTGTCTTTGTAGCAAGTGAAGGAGCTCCTTGCCTCTTCTGCAAGAGCTCCTCCGCTTCCCCTTTTGCAATGAGCAAGCTCTTCTATCTCCTCTGGTTCCTAACAGGTCATGACTTCTGCAAGAGCTCCTCCTCTTGATATTTTGCAATGAGCAAGCTCTTCTATCTCCTAATAGGTCAGAGAGGGCTTCCCTCTCTCCCACTCTTGTAGGGGATAGAGGAGCTTTTTCTTGATGTTAAAAGCTCGAGGGCATCGTTCATTTCCTGTCTGTCATTACGTATGAGAAGAGACAGGAGCTCATTCATCTCCTAATCAGAGATTGAAGAACTCCTTCAGGAGAGCTCTCTCATATCCTATCCTTTTGGTTCCCCGTCACTAGGTCCCTAGGTAGAGGAGCTCTCAGCGTCTCAGCTCTACCGTTTGCTACCTTCTACGTGGCAGAGCTTCTTTATCTCGCAATAGGTCATGAAAGACTTTCCAGCAAATGAGAGAGTTCTCTACTTTACCGCTTGCGAAAGAGCTCCCCTTTTTCAATGACAAGAATTCACTCATACAAGCTACAAGAGCACTCTAATGTCCTGTCTTGCTCATTTCCCGTCAATGGGTAGACGAGCTCGCAGCTCTACCGTTTCCTACCCTTTACATGAAAGAGGCTCCTCTATCTCGTAGCGGGTCATGAAAGATCGTCTCTATCTCTTTGCCGGACATGAGAGAGTCCTCTACCTACCTCTTGTGAAAGAGCTCCCCCACCTCGCAACGTACAAAGACACAACTCGTCTATCTTTCAATGGGACGTGATTCTCCTTTGCTTTTGGTAAGCCCGAACGACTACCGGAATTAACTTCTTGCATTTCTTGTTTTTCTCACAGACAGGAAGAAGTTACGGAAATTAATGAATTGTGAATTTCTTTAATTTGTTTTCATTAATCTCGCAAGCCCGAACAGCTGCCGGAATTAGTTTCATGAATTTCATTAATTTCTTTAATTTCTTTGATTTCTTTATTGTTTGAATTTCTGAAAACCTTTAATTTCTTTAACTCCCTCAATTTCTTGAATTTCTTTACTTTCTGTAATTTCGTTTAATTAGTCTCGCAAGCCCGAACGGCTGCCTGAATTAATTTCTTTAATTTCTTTTTTATTTCTTTAATTTCTTTAATTTCTCACAGAGAGACCCAGAAATTAAAGAAATTAAAGAAATTAATTGGGGGAGCCCACCCAACTCACGGGACTAATTTAAACTAGAAGACGATTGGCCCGAAAGCATCGATTTGCGGTGCGTTGAGTCTATGCACTTGACTCTGTGCGCTCGAACTGTATGCACTTGGACAAGTGTATGCACTTAAGTGTATGCACTTATATGGTTGCATACTCACTTGTATACTGCACTTGTATACTGGACGTGTATGCACTCGAACTGCATGGCACTCAAGTGTGTTGAGTTGAATGCCATGCACTTGTGGTCAACTCTATACACTTCATTGGCATTCAATAGATCTGAAGAAAACGGACTTGAACTGAATGAACTTCACTTGCATGCACCCGACTCGGCTGCGCACGTCCTGTCAACGCGATGCTATGAAAGAAAAGACAAAAACATCTAACGCGAGAGCCGTCAGCCATGAGCATCATCGGCAGTCGCTCTGAAGTCCAAGCTCACACTCCAGAGCGCCTTTCAAAGAAAAAAGGACAGAAGAGCGAGGTTGGCAAGAAGGCCTTGGAGCTTCAAAGAGCAGAGAAGCACAGTGAAATCTGACCGAAGTGAGTTTCGCACGCCGGGAATTAAATAACAATGAAATTTGCGATGTTTTCGCACGCTCGGCATTGGAGCACCATGTGATTTTGCGAAATCATTAACCATGGTATTTGCGATGGTTTTGGAACCAGCGAATTCGGGGACCATGGTATTTGCCATGGTTTGGAACCAGCGAATTCGGGGACCATGGTATTTGCGATGCTTTTGGAGCCAGCGAATTCGGGGACCATGGCATTTGCGATGCTTTTGGAAGCAGCGAATTCGGGGACCATGGTATCTGCGATGCTTTTGGAACCAGCGAATTCGGGGACCATGGTATTTGCGATGGTTTTGGAAACAGCGAATTCGGGGACCATGGTATTTGCGATTCTTTTGGAAACAGCGAATTCGGGGACCATGGTATTTGCCATGGTTTGGAACCAGCGAATTCGGGGACCATGGAATTTGCGATGCTTTTGGAACCAGCCACGGAAGCTCCTTGCGATGGTTTTGGAAAGAGCGAATTCGGGGACCATGGTATTTGCGATGCTTTTGGAAGCAGCGAATTCGGGGACCATGGTATGTGCCATGCGTTTGGAACCAGCGAATTCGGGGACCATGGTATTTGCGATGGTTTTGGAACCAGCCACGGAAGCTCCTTGCGATGGTTTTGGAAACAGCGAATTCGGGGCTAGTCTCGCAAGCCCGAAGGGCTACCGGAATTTATTTCTTTAATTTCTTTAATTTCGCACAGAGAGGCCCATAAACTAAAGAAATTAAAGAAATTAAAGAAATTAATTGGGGGAGCCCCCCCGGCTCACGGGACTAATTTAAATAAAATCAAAGAAATTAATGAAATTAAAGAAATTAATTAATTTCTTTAATTTCTTTAATTTCGCACAGAGAGGCCCAGAAATTAAAGAAATTAATGAAATTGATTAATTTATTTAATTTCTTTAATTTCTCACAGAGAGGCCCAGAAATTCAATAAATTCAAGAAATTAATTAATTTCATTAATTTCTTTAATTTCTTTAATTTCATTAATTTCTTTTAATTAGTCTCGCAAGCCCGAAGGGCTACCGGAATTAATTTCTTTAATTTCTTTAATTTCTCACAGAGAGGCACCAGAAATTAAAGAAATTAATTAATTTCTTTAATTTCTTTAATTTCTCACAGAGAGGCCCAGAAATTAAAGAAATTAAAGAAATTAATTGGGGCCCCCCCCCCCGGCTCACGGGACTAATTAAAATAAATTAAAGAAATTAATGAAATTAATGAAATTAAAGAAATTAATTAATTTCTTTAATTTCTTTAATTTCGCACAGAGAGGCCCAGAAATTAAAGAAATTAATGAAATTAATTAATTTCTTTAATTTCTTTAATTTCTCACAGAGAGGCCCAGAAATTAAAGAAATTAATGAAATTAATTAATTTCTTTAATTTCTTTAATTTCTCACAGAGAGGCCCAGAAATTAAAGAAATTAAAGAAATTAATTAATTTCATTAATTTCTTTAATTTCTTTAATTTCTTTAATTTCATTAATTTCTTTTAATTAGTCTCGCAAGCCCGAAGGGCTACCGGAATTAATTTCTTTAATTTCTTTAATTTCTCACAGAGAGGCACAGAAATTAAAGAAATTAAAGAAACTAATTGGGGTAGCCCCCCCGGCTCACGGGACTAATTAAAATAAATTAAAGAAATTAATGAAATTAATGAAATTAAAGAAATTAATTAATTTCTTTAATTTCTTTAATTTCGCACAGAGAGGCCCAGAAATTAAAGAAATTAATGAAATTATTTAATTTCTTTTATTTCTCACGGAGAGGCCCAGAAATTAAAGAAATTAATGAAATTAATTAATTTCTTTAATTTCTTTAATTTCTCACAGAGAGGCCCAGAAATTAAAGAAATTAAAGAAATTAATTGGGGGGCCCCCCCCGGCTCACGGGACTAATTACAATAAATTAAAGAAATTAATGAAATTAATGAAATTAAAGAAATTAATTGATTTCTTTAATTTCTTTAATTTCGCACAGAGAGGCCCAGAAATTACAGAAATTAACGAAATTAATTAATTTCTTTAATTTCTTTAATTTCTCACAGAGAGGCCCCGAAATTAAAGAAATTAATGAAATTAATTAATTTCTTTAATTTCTTTAATTTTTCACAGAGAGGCCCAGAAATTAAAGAAATTAAAGAAATTAATTGGGGGAGCCCCCCCGGCTCACGGGACTAATTAAATAAATTAAAGAAATTAATTTCTTTAATTTCGCACAGAGAGGCCCAGAAATTAAAGAAATTAATGAAATTGATTGATTTCTTTAATTTCTTTAATTTCGCACAGAGAGGCCCAGAAATTAAAGAAATTAATGAAATTAATTAATTTCTTTAATTTCTTTAATTTCTCATAGGGAGGCCCAGAAATTAAAGAAATTAAAGAAATTAATTAATTTCATTAATTTCTTTAATTTCTTTAATTTCTTTAATTTCTTTTAATTAGTCTCACAAGCCCGAAGGGCTACCTGAATTAATTTCTTTAATTTCTTTAATTTCTCACAGAGAGGCCCAGAAATTAAAGAAATTAAAGAAATTAATTGGGGGGGCCCCCCCGGCTCACGGGACTAATTAAAATAAAGTAAAGAAATTAATGAAATTAATGAAATTAAAGAAATTAATTAATTTCTTTAATTTCTTTAATTTCGCACAGAGAGGCCCAGAAATTAAAGAAATTAATGAAATTAATCAATTTCTTTAATTTCTTTAATTTCTCACAGAGAGGCCCAGAAATTAAAGAAATTAATGAAATTAATTAATTTCTTTAATTTCTTTAATTTCTCACAGAGAGGCCCAGAAATTAAAGAAATTAAAGAAATTAAAGAAATTAACTAATTTCATTAATTTCTTTAATTTCTTTAATTTCTTTAATTTCTTTAATTTCTTTAATTTCTTTTATTTAGTCTCGCAAACCCGAAGGGCTACCGGAATTAATTTCTTTAATTTCTTTAATTTCTCACAGAGAGGCCCAGAAATTAAAGAAATTAAAGAAATTAATTGGGGGAGCCCCCACGGCTCACGGGACTAATTAAAATAAATTAAAGAAATTAATGAAATTAAAGAAATTAATTAATTTCTTTAATTTCTTTAATTTCTCACAGAGAGGCCCAGAAATTAAGGAACTTAATGAAATTAATTAATTTCTTTAATTTCTTTAATTTCTCACAGGGAGGCCCAGAAATTAAAGAAATTAATGAAATTAATTAATTTCTTCAATTTCTTTATTTTCTCACAGAGAGGCCCAGAAATTAAAGAAATTAAAGAAATTAATTAATTTCATTAATTTCTTTAATTTCTTTAATTTCATTAATTTCTTTTAATTAGTCTCGCAAGCCCGAAGGGCTACCGGAATTAGTTTCTTTAATTTCTTTAATTTCTCACAGAGAGGCCCAGAAATTAAAGAAATTAATTGGGGTAGCCCCCCCGGCTCACGGGACTAATTAAAATAAATTAAAGAAATTAATGAAATTAAAGAAATTAATGAATTTCTTTAATTTCTTTAATTTCGCACAGAGAGGCCCAGAAATTAAAGAAATTAATGAAATTAATTAATTTCTTTAATTTCATTTATTTCCCTAAGAGAGCCCCAGAAATTAAAGAAATTAAAGAAATTAAAGAAATTAATAGGTAAATAAATTAAATTCCTCATACAAGTGATATACGTGAAATGGACCCAAAAGGTCCCTCTCACATATATATATATATATACGTGCTCAAACAACCCCCTTTTGATAAAGGTCGGAAAGCCTTTTGGGAGCGTCAAATTGGTTACAGCCTCAGAAATCCTCATCTGGGCTTTCTTCGAAATCATACTGAAAAACTGATTCTGTGTAAGAAGCCCACGCCGAAAGAAATTCTCATCTAGGCTTCGTTCGTGGGTAACTTTCGGACAGAAATGTGTAGAGGCCACACCCTAAGATCTCATCTTCTGAACCTTCATTTGTAATCAAGTTGACATAGAATTCCCTGCTTAAAGGCCGCACCCTATGAAATCCTCCTCTGGTGCCTCTTCATGAAATGTCAATAGACTTGTGTATGATGAAGCCACAGCTTCGTTCGTAACTAAACCCACGTAAATATTAAGAGGCCACGCCCAAGACGCTCCTCCTTTGGCCCGGTACTATAAACCCACGCCATAAGAAATCCTCATCTGGGCTTCGTTCGTAATGAAACCCAAGCAAAACAAGTGTATATTAAGAGGCCACGCCCCCAGACATCCTCTTCTAAGCATCATTCGTCATTAAGAATGCTATAATGCCGACCATACCCTATGAACTCCTCCTCTGGCCCCAACTCGCAATGAAATGTAATTAGAAGTTTGTATTTCAACACAACACCCTAAGAAATCCTCATCTGGACTTCGTTTGTATCTCCACTTGAAAGTAATTTTAGATTAGGAGGCCACACTCCAAAACATCCTCTTTCAGCCTCATTCATACTTACAATCTACTTAGACCTTTAAATTTCAAGGCCACAGCTGCAGAAACACACCCTAAGAAATCCTCATCTGGGCTTCGATAGTTATCAAACTTGAGTGTTTTAAGATGCCACACCCCAAGACATCCTCTTCTAAGCCTCATTCGCAATCACATCTAATTAGAACTTACCTGTTAAGGCCACACCTTAAACAACAAGTAGTTTGAATCGAAAGGAACCATTGCTAGAACAATACGAATTCAACTTCAGACAGCAAAAAGCATTATAGCGATGTTAATTTCTACTTATGAGATTGCATTCGCTATTACTGTATACACAGAACGCCCAATTTGCTCAGGAACGGTTTGGCGCAGCACAGTTTCAAAAAAGGCGCGAGCTGTGCCTAGAAAGCTACATTTGCCTAGGAGGAGCTTGTAAAAACTCAATTTTAAACAAAAAGTCGCTTTTTGCACATTTTGCCCAAAAATCCAAAAATCAAAAAGAATCTAAAACCATGAAGCCGGGACCCCATGTTTTTTATATTTGGTTTTCCAAATTTTTTGGTTTCTTTTGAAAAATTCCCAAAAGCATGACATTGTTTTTGATTTTGTTGTCCGTGGGCCTGAAAATCCAAAATGTTTTTTGTTGTGGAGAGCGAAAATCCAGAAACAACGCATGGTTGTTTTTGGAGTTCCCAAAAGGCACCAGGAAAACCTTGGTAAAACTAAAAAAAGTGGGGTCCCGTAACAAACTCATCACGCAGCGTTCACTAAATGGCACTTTTTCGGTGTTTGTTTAGGTGATATCACCTGCAACGACTCTCGGATGGTAACCCCATAGGGTCAGGGTTTAGGATTCAGGGTTCAGGGTTCAGGAGGGTGCAGGGTTTAGGGTTTAGGGTTTAGGGTTAAGAGTTCAGGGTTCAGGGCCTTATATAGTCCCTATATACCTAAGCAGCCCATAAATAACCCCTAGATAACCCCTAAGGTCCCTTCTAAGGGTCCCCTTAATGGAGGGCCATGTATATATATTATATATGTCTATATCTATATATATACATAGTTTTTTCCTTTTGCTCCGCTTTCCCCTCCCCACCCCTCGCCCATGTGGGAGCCCGTGTAGGGTCTAAAGAGAAGCCGCAAAACCCTAGTAGGGTTTCAGGCTTTAATCCCTAATCCTTATGGCCCACAGGGTTTAGGGTGAAACCTAGGAACCCTGGGGATCAAGCTCAAGCAATTAAACCTAAACCCTTAACCTTTGAATTCTAAACCCGACAGGGTTAAGGTTTAAAGGTTTAGGGTCTCAGATGTGAATTAGGCACATCTAAACCTAAGGCGGCACTTAAACCTAAACCCCTTAGACTTGAACCCTACGTTTAAAGGTTTAGGGTTTAAAATCCAGGCATCTAAATCTAAGCCCATAGAGTTTAAGCCTCAAGGGTTTAAGGCTTAGGCATTTAAACCTTCACCCTAACCCCTGTAAGGCCAGAACCCTAATTCGTACTTTGATTTGCACATACTTGCTATTGATTACCAATAATAATGTCAATATTGCCAATGAGACTATCATCCTACTAACAAATTCTAGTAATTGCACGAGGTTCGAAAACCCCAAAGCCCCAAATTCCAAAACACCCATATTTCCAAAGTTTCCCAAATCTCAGAGGCCAAGATTCCCAACTTCCAAAACTATTATTTGTGGAGTTTTGGAGACTTGGTCTGCAAACTTCTGATGTTTGGGTTTTTTGAGTTGGAACATAAATGCAATTATTTATGCAAAACTGTGGTGTCGGGGGTGGTGAGAATATTATATGTACAACTATATATATATATGTACATATATATATATATAGTCCCTTCCCCTTGTAATTCAACCCACCCGTTAACATGCAACCGTCGGCCAAAATCGGGTCTGGCCCAGGCTGGCCCCAAAAACCCGCTTACCTATCCTCCCCGAAGACTCCGGACATTTCCCCAACTGGACCCACAGAGCTTGCACAGCCCCCTTAACCCAGAATTGCACGCAGAGACCTTAAGTAGAGCTCTCTTGTGCCCACACTGCACGCACACAGACCTTGAGCAGAGCTCGACAGAGACTGCAAGTAAAGCTCTTTTGGCAGGAACAGACCTTGAGCAGAGCTTCCATTATGCAAAACTGCACGTGCTGAGACTTCAAGTAACGTTGCAGTAGTTGCAATGCCATAATTGCAGTTCCCCTGGCCCAGAACTGTATGCACAGAGACTTTGCACAGCCCTCTGCGACCCGGCACACTAAGACCGTAATCGAGTTTAAGCCTTTTCAGGTCAGAATCTCTTTCTAATCATATTTTGGGGATTCTTTTCGTAGGGTACGATCACACCCCCTAATACTAGAACCATAAATGCGTGTTGAATATTAGCGAGTTTCATCCGGGGATGAACTGAGGACCTGGCCGAGATCTTCGGCTCCTTGGGAGCCTGGCAGCGCACATGCTTGGATTTCTGGGGTGTGCGCCTCAGCTGTTTACTCATTTGCCTCCTACTTATTACAAGTTTAGCCCTCTTGGATCGCTCAGCACACTGGGCTTCGTGCTACATATGCAGAAGTTTGAATACTGGCGAACACGGGTTTGAACTTCACACCGTCCGGAGCTTCCCTCCTCCGCAGACGGCAAGGTGCGATATGCCCGATAAGCGGCTTGGCGCCAGCCAACAATCCCTTCAAACGGCATCGCGCCATGTGCTGAATGCATTCCTGACAGACTTTAAGCGAGCCTGGCAAGCCTGCCCTGATCGAAGTTTTCGATCCTGTCGGAAGTCCCCATATTTTGCCCTAACATGTCCGAGAAATAGAGGAAGGCATGATGACCCCCTTTGCTAGGCCACGGGTGGCAAGTTCCGGACAAGCACGCACTACATCGCACAATGTGCTGAATGCTCCTGAAGGGCTTTCAGCCTACCCTGTTGGCAGAGGTTTAGTGAAGCATCTGGTACATCCATAGGCACCAAACGCTGCTTCGCCTCTGATGTACTTGAGGGGTATAAGGGACCCCTTGAAGGGACCCGTAATCTTATTCCCAGCACCTATGTACCTCAGTAGCCCTTAAATAACCCCTGAGGTCCCTTATATTGATGTGCGAATTTGGCCGTTCGGCATATTGGGCTTCCCTCCTCCACAGATGGCAAGATCCGATAAGCTTGTCGCCAAGCAACAATCCCTCCAAATGGCATCGCGCCATGTGCTGAATGCATTCCTGACAGTCTTTTGAGCGAACCTGGCGAGCCTGCCCTGGTGGCGAAGGTTTCGATCCTGTCGGAAGTCCCTATATTTTGCCCTAACATGTCCGAGATATAGAGGAAGGCACGATGACCCGCTGTGCTAGGCCACGCGTGGCAAGTTCCGGACAAGCACAGCAGCGCACCACATCGCACAATGTGCTGAATGCAGTTCGAGTCACAGTTTGCACTCCTGAAGCGCTTTCAGCCTACTCTGATGGCAGCGGTTTAGTGAAGCATCTGGTACATCCTTAAGCACCAAACGCCAAACGCTGCTTCGCTCAGCATATTGGGTTTCATGCTCCCTCAACTTCCCTCCTCCACAGATGGCAAGATCCGATTAGCTTGGCATTCCCTTCAAACGGCATCGCGCCATGTGATCGAAATTTCCGATCCTGTCGGAAGTCCTCATATTTTGCCCTAACATGTCCGAGATATAGAGGAAGGCACGATGACCCGCTGTGCTAGGCCACGGGTGGCAAGTTCCGGACAAGCACAGCAGCGCACCACATCGCGCAATGTGCTGAATGCAGTTCGAGTCACAGTTTGCACTCCTGAAGCGCTTTCAGCCTACTCTGATGGCAGAGGTTTGCCGAAGCATCTGGTCCAGCCACAGGCACCAATCGCTTCATGCCAGATGCTGCATGGTCCAAGGCGTCCATGGGCACCCCAATTGCTCACCCAAAGGGGGTGACCATCGCCTTTAGGACTAGCGTGCGCCCAACCCTGTGGAGTTGCGACGTGGAACGGCAAACAAAACCCCGGCTTTTCGAGGAGGCCTGCGCTTGCATTGCTTCTGTGTCATGTGATGCAGCTTTGCTCCCTTTAGGTTCGGGAGATGTCGGATACGTAGTGACGTGTCATTGTCAGATGCCTTATAGACGGACATAGATCGACGCCGCTGCAGCTGCCTGATCCGCTGCCGTTGGCAAATCTGTCCATTCTGTTTCGCGTGATGTACCAAGGCCATGGACTTCTGTGGCCTCAGTGTCCATGTGACATGTTGGCTCTTTATCTGAAACCAGGGCTTCCGCCGAGCAATGCCCACGTGCCAAGATGTGAGGTGAGGCGAAGTGTTGCACGTGCATCACCACATGCATTGCCTCAGGCATTGCCTGCTGCCCATGCCCGCCTGGCTTCCTTCCTTGCAGGCCAGCGTGCATTGCAGAGGCTTTCTTGGGCAACCCATTCCTCATTGGCCTGTTCGGCCAGTGTTGACGCAGATGGTTCCGCTTGCGCAGTTCATCCAGTTTCCTGGAGAGAAAGATTTTGTGCAGGCATTTAATCGTGCACGCCGCCAAATTCGCTGCTGGTTTTGTCAAGGGTTGCATTCTGGAGCACCAGATGCAAGGAACTCTGGCTGACTGCGTCCCTACATGAAATCTCAATGGCCCGCAAGCACCTGAGACTGATATTGAGAGCGGCTTGCTTACTCTGTATTCGGTCCTGTGGTGCCCAAAATGCCACGGTCCCCAGCTCGAACTGGATTCCTGACTCAGACTGGTCCTTTTTCGCTTCTGATGAGGGCACAACCGTGTTGGTTCCTGGTTTCATGCCAGCCGCCAGCTGTCACGTGGGTTCTCCCACTGATCTCCTGCATTCCAACTCCTGCCAGCTTACATTTGGCAGCACGTCCTCTCGGTAAAAACGACAGCCAGTTTGAGAATTGGCAGCTCGAATATGAACGTAACAGTCTGTAGGCTGCAGCACAAGCCTGAATTAGAGTAGCTGGTGGTCTGTTTAACAGAGGGTGGCTGTCCTTGCGATTTCTGGTTTCCAGAACCATGACTCATGACGTTAGTCGCAAGACCCATTCGGTCAGTTGAGCTTTGAGTCCTAGCTGGGCACGTCAGAACGGTTCCCTGTTTGCAATAGGGCTTCCGAGAGCGCTGGTACAGTTCCTGAGAACACTCTAATGGTTCCAGAGCCCCTCTTAACACTCAATGGACTCAATGGCACTCAGACACGGACAAATGGCACTCAGACACGAACAAACCAAACAAACCAAACAAGCCAGCAGGCTGCATGGCGATGACTGCGGCCTCTGAGTCCTCGATCAGACCTGGCGACTACAAAAATCAATGAGACAGGGAGTTTTGTTGTCAGGGCTTCCCAATCAGATTTCCCTCTTCCGAGCAAATCGTATGCCAGATCTGCATCCTTAGTGTTTGGGGTGCAACCAATTTACCCAGTCCTGACACTCCCTTCATGCAGCTTTGCTCGGTGTTCGTTCCAATGCTCGCCCGGGGGGCGGCCGATGGGCCGATGTTTGCTGGGCTGCGATTGATGGCACTTGCTCGACAAGTAAGCGTGCAGAGTGTTCTGTAGTCGTGCGCCTGTCGCACGCACCACACGCACATCAGGGTTGTGTCCGCAGGTGTGCAGACAGGAGGCAGTGCATTGTAGAGCTCCTCGCGGCTTGCCTGCAATGCAACACCATACAGTGACCCGAGATGCACAGGCACTGCGATGTTTCGGCCCTTCCGATGCCCAAGTACTGGGATGCAGGTGCCCCACACTCGCGGCATCAAGGCCAATGGCATGTTGTAGATCACGCAATGCGCCGCGGCTACATCTTTTGTCACGGCGTTGTTGTTTGGAAGTGAGCGGCGGCATAAACCTTCCATGAAAGGGGTAAGATAGGGAGATGTAGAGGGTTAATGTATGATTGGGCCGCCTCAGCTACAGTCCGAGGTGCGCAAGAGCGCGATAGCTTCTGCGAGAGCGCTTTGGTCGCGAGAGCGCGCGAGAGCTCGCGATAGGGCTTGATCCCTTCCGCGAGAGTCCGCGCCAGTGCAACCCCTGTGCAACACTTGCGCGTGAACAGCGTCAGTTCGCGAAGAGGCCTGTAAAGGCCGTGCGAGAGCTCGCGTGAGAACTTTTCATAACATAAGAAAAGTTCAAAGTTTTTTGGCGGCTCAACTTCCTTCTGGCCCCTCATTGTGCCTCTTCGTTGGCTGACTCCCTGGCATGTCATGTGAGTACGCGTCGCGGAATCATTCAGCACGCTGCTACCAGACGGCCACTTTGATTGCACTGCCATGTCTCGGCCCCTCCGACATGCAGGTACTACAGGTGCTGCAAGGTTGCGGATTCCGCTGGCCTATGTTCGCCGCACAGCCTCTGCATTGCGAAGCGCTTCCGCCAAGCTGGCCTCGCGGGCCCAGCTGTCCTAATTAGTGCCTTTTCAGGCTGCCCGGGTGCTGAGGGCGTGTGCGAGCTAGCATTCATATCCCATTCCATATCCCTAGTCAGCAGAGGTGCCCCTGTGGGCCTGCCCATGCCAATTTCTTCTCACAGCATGGCACGGAAGTGCCTTCAAGTGTGTGGAAGCCTGTTCTCAATGCGCTGCTTGTGAGTGCCTTGCTGGTGGGAAGTTGTTGTTGACGTTCTCATCCCATCTCAGACCCTTGAGGCGCCCCAATTCCCATGATCTAGAATCTATATAGATAAGCGTTCAAGAGCAGCGTGCTGCATGCTGTCTTGCAGCTCAGACAATATGCGCAAGTTAGCTAAGGTTTAGACAGGTCGGGACGAGACACTAAGACCAACCACGCGCATTCTTCCAAACCCTGCCTCCTGGTTTCTTGCTGGCGCTTCTTTTCGGAATTGACGCCCGTCGAAGGGCTGATAATGTGCAGGGAGAGTTGATCGCTCACGTGCAGAAGCCGCAGAAGCGCAGGAATCGGGGGAACACATAGGAATGGAAGAGATGTCTCGAATCACACCGGGCGAGTGGCCCCTGGAGTGGCTCCTGTTTAGCCAACCGAGCTCTAGCCATGCCTCCGACGAGTGCATTGCAATGGCGGGTGCGTAGCCAGCATGCTACCATCACACAGCAAGAGCGACCCAGACCGAAGGTGTGGAACATGACTTCTGCACAGGCCTGCTAGCCTTTTCCTACATTACCTTCACAGGCACAGGCCAAGGGTTGCAGAGTCGTTGGCTCGGCGCGGTAAACGCCTGGTAAATCGTCGGCATCCAACATTGCTGGCATCCTGGGAGGAGCCCCTCCTCGAACATGTGGATCTCACCGCCCGGCTTAAGACTGAGTTTGAAAGTTGAAAGACCCAAGACTCGGCCCTGCGGCTGGCTCCAACGCCCTGCGGGCCATTTCGACCTTCCCGGCTCTGCTGACTTCCAAGCCCTGCGCCCTGCTGTGGCCGCATGGCATATCCACACCCAAGCCTTGAGCTCCTTCTTGTATTGAAGTTTTGTATCAGAACAAGAATCAAGTCTATTCTCGGCTTCCCAGCGCCTTGCAGTTTTCTACAGTCTGTCAGTCTGTCAGACTTCATGGTCCCAGCCCCGCGCGCAGTGTCCCGCTAGTGTCCCGCTTCAGCATCTTGACCTCATGCTGCGTGGCCTCAACGAGAGCCGCTTGGCGTTGATCCTGCCTTCCGATTCTTCCGATCGTGCCAGGGTGGACTAGCGCTCACTGCCTTCAGAGAGCCTGGCTGAATCTCCAGGGACCAAAGAGGTGCTGGGGCAACAGCTTCTGTCTTTGCCGACCTTTCTTGGCCTTGCTTTCCAGGCTCCGGCTTCCGAGCCTTGTCCTCCGTTGTGGCTTCAAAGCCGTTGCAGACACACAAAAGCCCATGGAGCATTTTCGCAGGTCAAGACTTGCGTGTGCTGGAAGTCTTGAGCCTTCCAGCAGAGCTTTGACTCAGCTTTGACTCAGGGTGTCGCCCGGCGGCCATTTTACGACATCGCGTGGCGCCTGCCTTGAGAGCTTGCCAGCGGCGGCGATGCAGAAGACGAATCCGCCGAAGCTTTGCCGATGAGGAGCTTGGGTTCAAAGGTGCAGCGAGGCGTTGCAGCAGTTTCTGAGAGAGGCTAGGTGTCGGTCCCTAGGGTCCCTCCCCCCCACCCCCGCCCCCAAAACAAGGCCAAGAAACCCCGAAGCACTTGAAGGTTCACGGGTAGGTATATGTAGGTATACTGCATGGGTACTAGTGCCTCAACAAAGGTTATCATACAGGTTACCTTTCTTCGTAGCCCTACTTATAGCTGCACATGAACCGTCGAGAATCCCTAAACCCTAAACTCTAAACCCTAGGACCTGGTCACCTTCAATGACGTGCTGCGGGCGGCCGCGCCTCATCAGCCTGGCGCGCGAGCCTGGATCTGCGCAAGGGGGGTTCAGGGCAGAAGGAGCCCCTGGGTTTCTTTTTGGGTTATTCAGGGTTCTCAAGTTTTGTTTCGGGGTTGTTGGGGTTTCTTTCTGGTTTTCTTTTTGGGCTTTACAGTAGGGGTTTGTGGTTTTATTTTTTTGGGCGGGGGGGGGGGGGGGGGGAGTGTTCTAGGTTGCTTTATGGGGTGAAGGGGGTTTTGGGTTTAGGGGCTTAGAAGCCCTATAAAAGGTAGGTACCCCACCAGAGTCCACATCTTTCTTAGGTTTAGAGTTTCTTGGGTATGGGCAATCATGGCACCATTGGCGCCTTTCTCGGGTGTACACCTTATAAGGGTATATGAGGGCACTCAGGGTCATAGAAGGGTTATCAAAAAGGGGGTATATGGGGAAAGCTACCCCTCTGAACATGGGCCTGGGTCTAAAGGCTCAAAGTTAGTAATAGTAGGTCAACCTGGCACAGGTCGGGGGTACGGCCGGGTAGGGGGCCGCACCAGACTACCTACTATATTTGCTTCAAGGATTCGCCGTGCTCTTCTTCAATTTCTTGAATACCTTTATTAATCCGTTCAACAGCATTCTTTGGTTTTGCAAGGTTTTGCATCTACATAGTTCGGTTACATAGCATGTCAATATGCTCCATTGAGGCTGCATATTATGTTTTGTTTATCTTCTTTGAATCTGACATTACAAACATCTTCATTATCAACAAGCACCTTCATAAGTGTTATTCAACTTTCTAAACTGTTGTTTAGGGAATCTATTTCACTAATTGTAATTTCGTATATCTTTTGGATGTACTTCATTTGGGTGTTATAAGTGTTGTACTTCATTTCCATTATACGACACTATGACTGGCTTCAACGAGTGTTCGGTTAACATTTCTTGCGAGCCTTTCATTGATTATCTTCTCTGTATGACATCTTGTTCGAAGTCAGGTTTAGCACCCATATACTAAAATCGCAATTCAGTTTTAACCAAAAAAGTTCATCATAAACTGTTTTATAAAACTTCAATTCTCGAAAGATGCCTGGGACATTCAGTTGCAGAGTCTGTCCCGGAGCATGCAACGTAGGTCCCTGAAAGCCCTGAAGAATCTTAAGACCTCGGCATCAATGTGCTACACTCACGGAGCCCCAAGAGATGACAGGCATCGAACGCCCAGAAAGGGGACTACTGCGAAGCGGCGTAGACGATTTTAGTACTTGGTAACAAAAAGCAGCCCCATGATTAGTGTTTATTGTACTTCTTAGTCATTGCTTATCATGCCTGTAAAGCAGCCCTGAAAGCCTCTGGGGCCTGCGCTTTACGCCCTGGGCTTAGGATGGAAATGATGCAAACCTGGCGCAGATCCACCCGAAGCCTTCCGCGGATTCGGTGGTGTTTCCAGGCGTGTCTCATTCTCCTGGGTTTCCTAGGTGCTAAGAAAACTATTGGATCTGGGGATGGAAACGAAGGTCCCTCATAGGTACAATGTACAACTGGGCCCCGAATGTAGACGAGCAACCCCCCCCCCCCCCCACACTCTGAAGTCTGACCACGTTTTCTCCAAGCACCCTTAAGTCTTACCCCAAACCCTAAATAAACCCTCGGAAAGACGTTGATGGCTGGTGTCCGGATTTTCCTTGTCGGCTTTGCAGCTTACGGACGTTGAAAGGCAAGTTCTCCTTTCTTGGATCTACACATCCCAATTGAGGGTTTAGGGTTTCTAAGGTTGTTTGGTGCCACAGGCCACTTTGAGACTCAGTGTTTGCTTGGGCCTGGTGGGTGGCCTTGATTTCAGCCTTCGCAGGTTCAGGGTTTAGGGTTTGACATCAGAAGTTTTCTGGCGCGGCTTAGGCTGGTTTCAGGTGCTTTGCTTTGCCCTGCGGCCAAGCATCTTGTCTTGAAGTCTGTAATACACCTTTCCTAGACACATCGTAATCTACCCCAATCCTGAAACCGAGAGTCTCCCGAATCCGAGAAGCCCTGGCAGGTCGAACAGTGGCCACAGAGAGCGAGTGAGTCTTTGTCAGCATTCGGGTTGGATGCTTGAGGTTGGCCGTGGGGCTGCCTTATCCCCCAAAACCTCAACCCCTAAACACGAAACCCGAAAGGGCCCCGAAACAGGGGCCTGGAGCCTCAAGTCCTCGCGGGAAAGCCGAATGCATGGCCGCAGACCTCAAGGGTTTAAGGGTTGAAGGGTTTGAGAGTTCGAGAGTTTGAGAGCGCTTATGTAAGGGTTTGGGGGTTTGGGGATGTGGGGAGGGGCTTTTAGCTTTGGGAGGGGTCAGGCCTTGGGGAGCCGCCGTGGCTTCTCCTCAAGAAGAGCTTTAAGTTTAGGTTGCTTAAATGAAGTCTTGGGGCTGCTCCAGGGTGTCTTAGAGGTTTAGGATGGTTTAGGGGTTTCAGGCTTTGAGGGTCTCGGGTTTGGGGTTAGGGTTTGAGAGGTTTGGGGGTTTCAGGCTTTGAGAGGTGCAGAGCTTTGTAGGGTTTAGGGCTAAGGGCTCCCGCATTCCAAAACCCCGAGCCCCGAAGCCGAAGGCCCTGGAGATCTTGAACCCCCACCCCAGATCTTTCACACTGAGCCCCTAATCCGTACTAGGCTCTAAACCCCAAACTCCAAGCCCGAGAAGAGCAGCGCCAGAATCCCGGCCCTCCAGGCGACTGTCCTGGGTTGGCCTGAAGGAAGCCTGATTCAAAGGTTGCAGGGGTGTTTTCGGGTCTAGGGTGCTTCGTCGACAACCAAGAGGAATCTAGGAATCAAAAGGGTGCCCTTTTGGGTTTCAAGGGGCTTCGAAGGGAACCTCTGCCCTACAAAAAGAGGGGAATAAGGGTCTACTCTGGGTCCGACTAGTGTTTTTAGGGCTTTGAACTGTAGGGGCAACCGAAACGCCTAAACCCTCTCGGATTCGGGGGAGGTTTCGGGCTTGTTGGGTATGACCCTGAGGATAGGGTTTCTTTGGGGGGGGGGGGGGGGGGGGATGGAGGGAGGGGTTGACTGCGTGGGATAGACGCCAAACCCTTTTGCATCTGGTGCATCCGGAGTGGCGCATTTCCTGTGAAATCGAACTCATTGCAGTCCCCTAATCTTTGTTCCTGCGAAGACACGAAGGCCATGCTTCTGAACTAACATGTACGTCCGGTGCCCTGCAGCAGCAAACGATTTCAAAAAGTAACACACTTGGCACGACATGTAGAAAATACCTCTGCGCGCAGAGTTCCACAAGAAAAACAAAGGACAATGGAAATCGGACTTCGTGTGTGTGGAAAGCATCGCTGTGCGCACTGTTTGCGAGTGCGCGAACGCGAAGGCCTGGTGGCAGCGGTGATTTTGATTAATAGAATTTATGGCGAATGCGTGCACGCTATATAATTACATGCCGAGCTGTCCACGTTTTCGCGCGCTGCACCAGAAACGCCGTGGCAGGCCGCTTTTTGTCAGGTGCCGAGGCGACGTTATGGTAGTCTTGTCGTTGTTTCGTTCGCGAGTATGCTGTTTTGTGTCTCTGAACGAGATAGTGGGTTGAGTCTTGTTCTGGGCGACTGAAGCAGGACTTGCACGATCTGGCTTCTTCCTTGCTGAAGCACATGTGCAGCGACTCTTGCTTCAAATATTCCGACTCCTCTGCGACGCGCTGGAAAATCTGTCGCCACGGTTACTATCACGTGGTTTTTCTTTGCGAAGGTTGCAGAGCACGTCGTAAAGGGAAGCCTTTGCGTCCTGTCGTTCACATTGGCAGCGCCGCAAAAATAGAGTGTCAAACCACTCCGCATCCGGCGTACGTCTGCCTCGGGGTCCTATAGGCTCGCGGCCGGAGTTTTCTGCTTAGCAACGGGTGGACCCCGTTCTCCACCTTGCTTGTTCGGCGCATGGGTGTGGCGCTCTCCATTTAGTCACGGTGGTGCTGTTGCCCAAGCGTTGCGCTCACAACCTGCTACTGTGTGTCAGCAGGCACGGAAGGAAACACTGGACGGCGCACCTTCCCTGAATCCGAATCCCTTGCAGGCACACACTAACGCGGAGCTTTTTCAAGCAAACTTAAACAAACAGCAGAGCGTGAAGTTTGTGCTACTTGGTAAGGCTTGGCACTTACTATGCGAAACTGGGCCTACAAGCAATAGGAAAACAGCAAGGTAAGCTTCGGTCAGGCGTGTACAGGTACGACACAAAACAGCTTAGGTTGTGAATGTTCGGTTCTGGTCAGGACGAGGCCAAACCCAAAACCCTTGAACCTGAAAATTTAGAACCCCAAACCCTGAAACCGAACCCCCCCGGGCCCGGTGCCGGCGTCTCCCGGTTCGTCTCCGCACTCTGTCCCACCTGCCTCGCACGCTTGGTGAGTGTAGAAAGGCTCTGTACATATTCGTGAGTGCATATCCGAGGTGTCTTTTGAGAAATAGGCGTCCTAGCGAACCTACTTTGTATCCCAAACCAGGACCATGCTAAAGGTCTAGCGTTGTAGACCCTAAGCCCTAACCCAAAACTCTAAAGATGCACCCTAAACCCTTAAAGCTTCAACCCTAACCCCAAACCCCGAACCCTCAAGGCAGATTGGGTCAGCTTCAACGCCGTGCTGGCGTGGCGATGCTGGTTGCGGCGCAGTGGTGTAGAAACCCGGACAGCTTCCTGGGGGCAAATTTTTGGTTGGTGTAGGGGTTTGGGGTGTAGGGTTTGGGGTGCCGTGTTTGAGGCTTCGGGTTTGCGGTTTAGGGTACAGGGTTGAGTTGGGGTTTTGGGGGGCAAGTCTGCTTAGGTTTTGGGGCTACGGGGGCCTGAAGATTTTTTGGGCTCAGGGTTGGTCACTCACATACTAATATACTATAATGCCGATATACTAATAACCCAAAAGGTTCATCATAAACTGTTTCATAAAACTTCAATTCTCGAAAGATGCCTGGGACATTCAGTTGCAGAGTCTGTCCCGGAGCATGCAACGTAGGTCCCTGAAAGCCCTGAAGAATCTTAAGACCTCGGCATCAATGTGCTACACTCACGGAGCCCCAAGAGATGACAGGCATCGAACGCCCAGAAAGGGGACTACTGCGAAGCGGCGTAGACGATTTTAGTACTTGGTAACAAAAAGCAGCCCCATGATTAGTGTTTATTGTACTTCTTAGTCATTGCTTATCATGCCTGTAAAGCAGCCCTGAAAGCCTCTGGGGCCTGCGCTTTACGCCCTGGGCTTAGGATGGAAATGATGCAAACCTGGCGCAGATCCACCCGAAGCCTTCCGCGGATTCGGTGGTGTTTCCAGGCGTGTCTCATTCTCCTGGGTTTCCTAGGTGCTAAGAAAACTATTGGATCTGGGGATGGAAACGAAGGTCCCTCATAGGTACAATGTACAACTGGGCCCCGAATGTAGACGAGCAACCCCCCCCCCCCCCCACACTCTGAAGTCTGACCACGTTTTCTCCAAGCACCCTTAAGTCTTACCCCAAACCCTAAATAAACCCTCGGAAATACGTTGATGGCTGGTGTCCGGATTTCCCTTGTCGGCTTTGCAGCTTACGGACGTTGAAAGGCAAGTTCTCCTTTCTTGGATCTACACATCCCAATTGAGGGTTTAGGGTTTCTAAGGTTGTTTGGTGCCACAGGCCACTTTGAGACTCAGTGTTTGCTTGGGCCTGGTGGGTGGCCTTGATTTCAGCCTTCGCAGGTTCAGGGTTTAGGGTTTGACATCAGAAGTTTTCTGGCGCGGCTTAGGCTGGTTTCAGGTGCTTTGCTTTGCCCTGCGGCCAAGCATCTTGTCTTGAAGTCTGTAATACACCTTTCCTAGACACATCGTAATCTACCCCAATCCTGAAACCGAGAGTCTCCCGAATCCGAGAAGCCCTGGCAGGTCGAACAGTGGCCACAGAGAGCGAGTGAGTCTTTGTCAGCATTCGGGTTGGATGCTTGAGGTTGGCCGTGGGGCTGCCTTATCCCCCAAAACCTCAACCCCTAAACACGAAACCCGAAAGGGCCCCGAAACAGGGGCCTGGAGCCTCAAGTCCTCGCGGGAAAGCCGAATGCATGGCCGCAGACCTCAAGGGTTTAAGGGTTGAAGGGTTTGAGAGTTCGAGAGTTTGAGAGCGCTTATGTAAGGGTTTGGGGGTTTGGGGATGTGGGGAGGGGCTTTTAGCTTTGGGAGGGGTCAGGCCTTGGGGAGCCGCCGTGGCTTCTCCTCAAGAAGAGCTTTAAGTTTAGGTTGCTTAAATGAAGTCTTGGGGCTGCTCCAGGGTGTCTTAGAGGTTTAGGATGGTTTAGGGGTTTCAGGCTTTGAGGGTCTCGGGTTTGGGGTTAGGGTTTGAGAGGTTTGGGGGTTTCAGGCTTTGAGAGGTGCAGAGCTTTGTAGGGTTTAGGGCTAAGGGCTCCCGCATTCCAAAACCCCGAGCCCCGAAGCCGAAGGCCCTGGAGATCTTGAACCCCCACCCCAGATCTTTCACACTGAGCCCCTAATCCGTACTAGGCTCTA
This sequence comes from Symbiodinium natans, assembly GCA_905221605.1. Classification (NCBI taxonomy): domain Eukaryota; class Dinophyceae; order Suessiales; family Symbiodiniaceae; genus Symbiodinium; species Symbiodinium natans. Next base: position 38,692 of record CAJNDS010000581.1, on the reverse strand, counting down.
AACCCCAAACTCCAAGCCCGAGAAGAGCAGCGCCAGAATCCCGGCCCTCCAGGCGACTGTCCTGGGTTGGCCTGAAGGAAGCCTGATTCAAAGGTTGCAGGGGTGTTTTCGGGTCTAGGGTGCTTCGTCGACAACCAAGAGGAATCTAGGAATCAAAAGGGTGCCCTTTTGGGTTTCAAGGGGCTTCGAAGGGAACCTCTGCCCTACAAAAAGAGGGGAATAAGGGTCTACTCTGGGTCCGACTAGTGTTTTTAGGGCTTTGAACTGTAGGGGCAACCGAAACCCCTAAACCCTAAACCTTAAAGCCCAAACCCTAAATGGACTTCTCGGGATTCTCGGATTCGGGGGCGGTTTCGGGCTTGGGGGACCTTGGGGCTCCCGGGCCTTCGGGTTTCCAGGGTTTAGGGCTTAGGGTTGGGCCTTTCCCTAAACCCTAGACTCTCGTTAGACATCCTAGACCCAACCCTGCTTTAGTTTAGGGTTCAGGGCCTAGGGTTCAGTGCTTAGGGTTAACCTTCAACTCAGCTTCCTTATCGCCTCTCCTGAAAGCCTGAAACCTAGAATGTAGGACTTGGAACAAAGTTTTGGGGAAAGACGTCGCTCAGAGAACCCAGAACCCCTTAATTCTGGAAATATACCTTGAAGTATATAGGGGATCCTTAATCTGTTTTACGGTATATGTGTTTTCCGTGGTTAAGGGGATACCCCATTCACCGACTGCAGAGTCCGAACCCCCACCGGAAGACGCAGTCTGAACATGGCGATCCTGCACGTGCCCATTCCTTCCGGAAGGAGGGTTATGGCTGGCCCGTGACACCTGTGCTGCATCATCATCCTCACATAGCCCCAAAAGTTACAGAGCACGCTGCCTCCTCTCTGCAGCGATGGCTTCATTTTGCCTGTCCATGTTGGGCTGGGGTGACTTGCACGGCACTAGCAGCGAGTCATCACGACTCGCTGCCCCAACAGTGGCATGTTGCGCAAGGCCATCCCTCCCGGGAAGCGATGCAGTCGGTAATTGAGCTTGCACCCCGCTGAACCTCTGGAGAAGCCTTGGTCACTGCACGCATGGTTCACTTCCATGCCTAACTTTGACAAAAGCAGATTGCGGCTGACACTCGGCGCCTCATCATCATCATCATCATCATCATCATCATCATCATCATCATCACGCCTTGCCGTCGACACTCTTGCAAAGCTCCTCCAGGTCTCTCTGGGCCATCCACTCCCAAACTCTGCGTCAAACCACTCCGCATCCGGTGTACGTCTGCCTCGGGGTCCTATAGGCTCGTGGCCGGAGTTTTCTGCTTAGCAACGGGTGGATCCCGTTCTCCACCTTGCTTGTTCGGCGCATGGGTGTGGCGCTCTCCATTTAGTCACGGTGGTGCTGTTGCCCAAGCGTTGCGCTCACAACCTGCTAATGTGTGTCAGCAGGCACGGAAGGAAACACTGGACTGCGCACATGCCATGGATCCGAATCCATTGCAGGCACACACGAACGCGGAGCTTTTTCAAGCAAACTTAAACAAACAGCAGAGCGTGAAGTTTGTGCTACTCGGTAAGGCTTGGCACTTACTATGCGAAACTGGGCCTACAAGCAATAGGAAAACAGCAAGGTAAGCTTCGGTCAGGCGTGTACAGGTACGACATGTTCGGTTCTGGTCAGGACGAGGCCCCAAACCCAAAACCCTTGAACCTGAAATTTAGAACCCCAAACCCTGAAACCGAACCCCCCCCGGCCCGGTGCCGGCATCTCCCGGTTCGTCTCCGCACTCTATCCTTCCTGCCTCGCACGCCTGGTGAGTGTATATAGGGCTCTGTAAATACTGGTGAGTGCATATCCGAGGTGTCTTTTGAGGGATAGGCGTCCTAACGAACCTACTTTGTATCCCAAACCAGGACCATGTTAAAGGTCTAGCGTTGTAGACCCTAAGCCCTAACCCAAAACTTTAAAGATGCACCCTACACCCTTAAAGCTTCAACCCTAACCCCAAACCCCGAACCCTCAAGGCAGATTGGGTCAGCTTCAACGCCGTGCTGGCGGGGCGATGCTGGTTGCGGCGCAGTGGCGTAGAAACCCGGACAGCTTCCTGGGGGCAAATTTTTGGTTGGTGTAGGGGTTTGGGGTTTAGGGTTTGGGGTGCCGTGTTTGAGGCTTCGGGTTTGCGGTTTAGGGTACAGGGTTGAGTTGGGGTTTTGGGGGGCAAGTCTGCTTAGGTTTTGGGGCTACGGGGGCCAGAAGAGTTTTTGGGCTCAGGGTTGGTCACTCACATACTAATATACTATAATGCCGATTATACTAATAACCCAAAAGGTTCATCATAAACTGTTTCATAAAACTTCAATTCTCGAAAGATGCCTGGGACATTCAGTTGCAGAGTCTGTCCCGGAGCATGCAACGTAGGTCCCTGAAAGCCCTGAAGAATCTTAAGACCTCGGCATCAATGTGCTACACTCACGGAGCCCCAAGAGATGACAGGCATCGAACGCCCAGAAAGGGGACTACTGCGAAGCGGCGTAGACGATTTTAGTACTTGGTAACAAAAAGCAGCCCCATGATTAGTGTTTATTGTACTTCTTAGTCATTGCTTATCATGCCTGTAAAGCAGCCCTGAAAGCCTCTGGGGCCTGCGCTTTACGCCCTGGGCTTAGGATGGAAATGATGCAAACCTGGCGCAGATCCACCCGAAGCCTTCCGCGGATTCGGTGGTGTTTCCAGGCGTGTCTCATTCTCCTGGGTTTCCTAGGTGCTAAGAAAACTATTGGATCTGGGGATGGAAACGAAGGTCCCTCATAGGTACAATGTACAACTGGGCCCCGAATGTAGACGAGCAACCCCCCCCCCCCCCCACACTCTGAAGTCTGACCACGTTTTCTCCAAGCACCCTTAAGTCTTACCCCAAACCCTAAATAAACCCTCGGAAATACGTTGATGGCTGGTGTCCGGATTTCCCTTGTCGGCTTTGCAGCTTACGGACGTTGAAAGGCAAGTTCTCCTTTCTTGGATCTACACATCCCAATTGAGGGTTTAGGGTTTCTAAGGTTGTTTGGTGCCACAGGCCACTTTGAGACTCAGTGTTTGCTTGGGCCTGGTGGGTGGCCTTGATTTCAGCCTTCGCAGGTTCAGGGTTTAGGGTTTGACATTAGAAGTTTTCTGGCGCGGCTTAGGCTGGTTTCAGGTGCTTTGCTTTGCCCTGCGGCCAAGCATCTTGTCTTGAAGTCTGTAATACACCTTTCCTAGACACATCGTAATCTACCCCAATCCTGAAACCGAGAGTCTCCCGAATCCGAGAAGCCCTGGCAGGTCGAACAGTGGCCACAGAGAGCGAGTGAGTCTTTGTCAGCATTCGGGTTGGATGCTTGAGGTTGGCCGTGGGGCTGCCTTATCCCCCAAAACCTCAACCCCTAAACACGAAACCCGAAAGGGCCCCGAAACAGGGGCCTGGAGCCTCAAGTCCTCGCGGGAAAGCCGAATGCATGGCCGCAGACCTCAAGGGTTTAAGGGTTGAAGGGTTTGAGAGTTCGAGAGTTTGAGAGCGCTTATGTAAGGGTTTGGGGGTTTGGGGATGTGGGGAGGGGCTTTTAGCTTTGGGAGGGGTCAGGCCTTGGGGAGCCGCCGTGGCTTCTCCTCAAGAAGAGCTTTAAGTTTAGGTTGCTTAAATGAAGTCTTGGGGCTGCTCCAGGGTGTCTTAGAGGTTTAGGATGGTTTAGGGGTTTCAGGCTTTGAGGGTCTCGGGTTTGGGGTTAGGGTTTGAGAGGTTTGGGGGTTTCAGGCTTTGAGAGGTGCAGAGCTTTGTAGGGTTTAGGGCTAAGGGCTCCCGCATTCCAAAACCCCGAGCCCCGAAGCCGAAGGCCCTGGAGATCTTGAACCCCCACCCCAGATCTTTCACACTGAGCCCCTAATCCGTACTAGGCTCTAAACCCCAAACTCCAAGCCCGAGAAGAGCAGCGCCAGAATCCCGGCCCTCCAGGCGACTGTCCTGGGTTGGCCTGAAGGAAGCCTGATTCAAAGGTTGCAGGGGTGTTTTCGGGTCTAGGGTGCTTCGTCGACAACCAAGAGGAATCTAGGAATCAAAAGGGTGCCCTTTTGGGTTTCAAGGGGCTTCGAAGGGAACCTCTGCCCTACAAAAAGAGGGGAATAAGGGTCTACTCTGGGTCCGACTAGTGTTTTTAGGGCTTTGAACTGTAGGGGCAACCGAAACCCCTAAACCCTAAACCTTAAAGCCCAAACCCTAAATGGACTTCTCGGGATTCTCGGATTCGGGGGCGGTTTCGGGCTTGGGGGACCTTGGGGCTCCCGGGCCTTCGGGTTTCCAGGGTTTAGGGCTTAGGGTTGGGCCTTTCCCTAAACCCTAGACTCTCGTTAGACATCCTAGACCCAACCCTGCTTTAGTTTAGGGTTCAGGGCCTAGGGTTCAGTGCTTAGGGTTAACCTTCAACTCAGCTTCCTTATCGCCTCTCCTGAAAGCCTGAAACCTAGAATGTAGGACTTGGAACAAAGTTTTGGGGAAAGACGTCGCTCAGAGAACCCAGAACCCCTTAATTCTGGAAATATACCTTGAAGTATATAGGGGATCCTTAATCTGTTTTACGGTATATGTGTTTTCCGTGGTTAAGGGGATACCCCATTCACCGACTGCAGAGTCCGAACCCCCACCGGAAGACGCAGTCTGAACATGGCGATCCTGCACGTGCCCATTCCTTCCGGAAGGAGGGTTATGGCTGGCCCGTGACACCTGTGCTGCATCATCATCCTCACATAGCCCCAAAAGTTACAGAGCACGCTGCCTCCTCTCTGCAGCGATGGCTTCATTTTGCCTGTCCATGTTGGGCTGGGGTGACTTGCACGGCACTAGCAGCGAGTCATCACGACTCGCTGCCCCAACAGTGGCATGTTGCGCAAGGCCATCCCTCCCGGGAAGCGATGCAGTCGGTAATTGAGCTTGCACCCCGCTGAACCTCTGGAGAAGCCTTGGTCACTGCACGCATGGTTCACTTCCATGCCTAACTTTGACAAAAGCAGATTGCGGCTGACACTCGGCGCCTCATCATCATCATCATCATCATCATCATCACGCCTTGCCGTCGACACTCTTGCAAAGCTCCTCCAGGTCTCTCTGGGCCATCCACTCCCAAACTCTGCGTCAAACCACTCCGCATCCGGTGTACGTCTGCCTCGGGGTCCTATAGGCTCGTGGCCGGAGTTTTCTGCTTAGCAACGGGTGGATCTCGTTCTCCAGCTTGCTTGTTCGGCGCATGGGTGTGGCGCTCTCCATTTAGTCACGGTGGTGCTGTTGCCCAAGCGTTGCGCTCACAACCTGCTAATGTGTGTCAGCAGGCACGGAAGGAAACACTGGACTGCGCACATGCCATGGATCCGAATCCATTGCAGGCACACACGAACGCGGAGCTTTTTCAAGCAAACTTAAACAAACAGCAGAGCGTGAAGTTTGTGCTACTCGGTAAGGCTTGGCACTTACTATGCGAAACTGGGCCTACAAGCAATAGGAAAACAGCAAGGTAAGCTTCGGTCAGGCGTGTACAGGTACGACATGTTCGGTTCTGGTCAGGACGAGGCCCCAAACCCAAAACCCTTGAACCTGAAATTTAGAACCCCAAACCCTGAAACCGAACCCCCCCCGGCCCGGTGCCGGCATCTCCCGGTTCGTCTCCGCACTCTATCCTTCTTGCCTCGCACGCCTGGTGAGTGTATATAGGGCTCTGTAAATACTGGTGAGTGCATATCCGAGGTGTCTTTTGAGGGATAGGCGTCCTAGCGAACCTACTTTGTATCCCAAACCAGGACCATGTTAAAGGTCTAGCGTTGTAGACCCTAAGCCCTAACCCAAAACTCTAAAGATGCACCCTAAACCCTTAAAGCTTCAACCCTAACCCCAAACCCCGAACCCTCAAGGCAGATTGGGTCAGCTTCAACGCCGTGCTGGCGTGGCGATGCTGGTTGCGGCGCAGTGGCGTAGAAACCCGGACAGCTTCCTGGGGGCAAATTTTTGGTTGGTGTAGGGGTTTGGGGTTTAGGGTTTGGGGTGCCGTGTTTGAGGCTTCGGGTTTGCGGTTTAGGGTACAGGGTTGAGTTGGGGTTTTGGGGGGCAAGTCTGCTTAGGTTTTGGGGCTACGGGGGCCTGAAGAGTTTTTGGGCTCAGGGTTGGTCACTCACATACTAATATACTATAATGCCAATATACTAATAACCCAAAAAGTTCATCATAAACTGTTTTATAAAACTTCAATTCTCGAAAGATGCCTGGGACATTCAGTTGCAGAGTCTGTCCCGGAGCATGCAACGTAGGTCCCTGAAAGCCCTGAAGAATCTTAAGACCTCGGCATCAATGTGCTACACTCACGGAGCCCCAAGAGATGACAGGCATCGAACGCCCAGAAAGGGGACTACTGCGAAGCGGCGTAGACGATTTTAGTACTTGGTAACAAAAAGCAGCCCCATGATTAGTGTTTATTGTACTTCTTAGTCATTGCTTATCATGCCTGTAAAGCAGCCCTGAAAGCCTCTGGGGCCTGCGCTTTACGCCCTGGGCTTAGGATGGAAATGATGCAAACCTGGCGCAGATCCACCCGAAGCCTTCCGCGGATTCGGTGGTGTTTCCAGGCGTGTCTCATTCTCCTGGGTTTCCTAGGTGCTAAGAAAACTATTGGATCTGGGGATGGAAACGAAGGTCCCTCATAGGTACAATGTACAACTGGGCCCCGAATGTAGACGAGCAACCCCCCCCCCCCCCCACACTCTGAAGTCTGACCACGTTTTCTCCAAGCACCCTTAAGTCTTACCCCAAACCCTAAATAAACCCTCGGAAATACGTGGATGGCTGGTGTCCGGATTTTCCTTGTCGGCTTTGCAGCTTACGGACGTTGAAAGGCAAGTTCTCCTTTATTGGATCTACACATCCCAATTGAGGGTTTAGGGTTTCTAAGGTTGTTTGGTGCCACAGGCCACTTTGAGACTCAGTGTTTGCTTGGGCCTGGTGGGTGGCCTTGATTTCAGCCTTCGCAGGTTCAGGGTTTAGGGTTTGACATTAGAAGTTTTCTGGCGCGGCTTAGGCTGGTTTCAGGTGCTTTGCTTTGCCCTGCGGCCAAGCATCTTGTCTTGAAGTCTGTAATACACCTTTCCTAGACACATCGTAATCTACCCCAATCCTGAAACCGAGAGTCTCCCGAATCCGAGAAGCCCTGGCAGGTCGAACAGTGGCCACAGAGAGCGAGTGAGTCTTTGTCAGCATTCGGGTTGGATGCTTGAGGTTGGCCGTGGGGCTGCCTTATCCCCCAAAACCTCAACCCCTAAACACGAAACCCGAAAGGGCCCCGAAACAGGGGCCTGGAGCCTCAAGTCCTCGCGGGAAAGCCGAATGCATGGCCGCAGACCTCAAGGGTTTAAGGGTTGAAGGGTTTGAGAGTTCGAGAGTTTGAGAGCGCTTATGTAAGGGTTTGGGGGTTTGGGGATGTGGGGAGGGGCTTTTAGCTTTGGGAGGGGTCAGGCCTTGGGGAGCCGCCGTGGCTTCTCCTCAAGAAGAGCTTTAAGTTTAGGTTGCTTAAATGAAGTCTTGGGGCTGCTCCAGGGTGTCTTAGAGGTTTAGGATGGTTTAGGGGTTTCAGGCTTTGAGGGTCTCGGGTTTGGGGTTAGGGTTTGAGAGGTTTGGGGGTTTCAGGCTTTGAGAGGTGCAGAGCTTTGTAGGGTTTAGGGCTAAGGGCTCCCGCATTCCAAAACCCCGAGCCCCGAAGCCGAAGGCCCTGGAGATCTTGAACCCCCACCCCAGATCTTTCACACTGAGCCCCTAATCCGTACTAGGCTCTAAACCCCAAACTCCAAGCCCGAGAAGAGCAGCGCCAGAATCCCGGCCCTCCAGGCGACTGTCCTGGGTTGGCCTGAAGGAAGCCTGATTCAAAGGTTGCAGGGGTGTTTTCGGGTCTAGGGTGCTTCGTCGACAACCAAGAGGAATCTAGGAATCAAAAGGGTGCCCTTTTGGGTTTCAAGGGGCTTCGAAGGGAACCTCTGCCCTACAAAAAGAGGGGAATAAGGGTCTACTCTGGGTCCGACTAGTGTTTTTAGGGCTTTGAACTGTAGGGGCAACCGAAACCCCTAAACCCTAAACCTTAAAGCCCAAACCCTAAATGGACTTCTCGGGATTCTCGGATTCGGGGGCGGTTTCGGGCTTGGGGGACCTTGGGGCTCCCGGGCCTTCGGGTTTCCAGGGTTTAGGGCTTAGGGTTGGGCCTTTCCCTAAACCCTAGACTCTCGTTAGACATCCTAGACCCAACCCTGCTTTAGTTTAGGGTTCAGGGCCTAGGGTTCAGTGCTTAGGGTTAACCTTCAACTCAGCTTCCTTATCGCCTCTCCTGAAAGCCTGAAACCTAGAATGTAGGACTTGGAACAAAGTTTTGGGGAAAGACGTCGCTCAGAGAACCCAGAACCCCTTAATTCTGGAAATATACCTTGAAGTATATAGGGGATCCTTAATCTGTTTTACGGTATATGTGTTTTCCGTGGTTAAGGGGATACCCCATTCACCGACTGCAGAGTCCGAACCCCCACCGGAAGACGCAGTCTGAACATGGCGATCCTGCACGTGCCCATTCCTTCCGGAAGGAGGGTTATGGCTGGCCCGTGACACCTGTGCTGCATCATCATCCTCACATAGCCCCAAAAGTTACAGAGCACGCTGCCTCCTCTCTGCAGCGATGGCTTCATTTTGCCTGTCCATGTTGGGCTGGGGTGACTTGCACGGCACTAGCAGCGAGTCATCACGACTCGCTGCCCCAACAGTGGCATGTTGCGCAAGGCCATCCCTCCCGGGAAGCGATGCAGTCGGTAATTGAGCTTGCACCCCGCTGAACCTCTGGAGAAGCCTTGGTCACTGCACGCATGGTTCACTTCCATGCCTAACTTTGACAAAAGCAGATTGCGGCTGACACTCGGCGCCTCATCATCATCATCATCATCATCATCATCATCATCATCATCATCACGCCTTGCCGTCGACACTCTTGCAAAGCTCCTCCAGGTCTCTCTGGGCCATCCACTCCCAAACTCTGCGTCAAACCACTCCGCATCCGGTGTACGTCTGCCTCGGGGTCCTATAGGCTCGTACCTTGCTTGTTCGGCGCATGGGTGTGGCGCTCTCCATTTAGTCACGGTGGTGCTGTTGCCCAAGCGTTGCGCTCACAACCTGCTAATGTGTGTCAGCAGGCACGGAAGGAAACACTGGACTGCGCACCTTCCCTGAATCCGAATCCATTGCAGGCACACACGAACGCGGAGCTTTTTTCAAGCAAACAAAGAGAAGAACGTGAAGTTTGTGTTATTTGATAAAGCTTGGCACCTTGCTATGCGAAACTGTGCATGCATAAAGATGTGCTCATGACCTCACTTTGGGCGCACAAGCAATAGGAAAACAGCAAGGTAAGCTTCGGCCAGGCGTGTACAGGTACTACACTTCAACAGTTTACGTCCGGTCGTGAATCTTCGGTTCTGATCAGGCGAGCAAAGACCCACCCATAAACCCTGAAATTTAGAACCCTAAACCCCGAACGCTGAACCAGCAACCGAACCCCCCGCCCGGTGCCGGCGCATCTCCCGGTTCGTCTCCGCACTCTATCCTTCCTGCCTCGCACGCCTGGTGAGTGTATATAGGGCTCTGTAAATACTGGTGAGTGCATATCCGAGGTGTCTTTTGAGGGATAGTAGCACTAACAAATCTACTTTGTATCCCAAACCAGGACCAAGCTAAAGGTCTAGCGGTGTAGACCCTAAGCCCGAACCCAAAACTCTAAACAGATGCACCCTAAACCCTTAAAGCTTCAACCCTAACCCCAAACCCCGAACCCTCAAGGCAGATTGGGTCAACTTCAACGCCGTGCGCGTTGCCGGCAACGGCGCAGTGGCGTAGGATCCCGGACAGCTTCCTGGGGGCAACGGGCAAATTTTTGGTTGGTGTAGGGGTTTGGGGTTTATATAGGGTTTTGGGGTGCAGTGTTTGAGGGTTCGGGTTTGCGGTTTAGGGTACAGGGTTGAGTTGGGGTTTTGGGGGGCAAGGCTGCTTCGGTTTTGGGGCTACGGGGGCTTGAAGAGTGTTTGGGGTTTTGATAGCTTGCTTGCCCTCAGGGTTTATCACTCATACACTTATATACCTATTCCGGTTTACATAACAACGTTTATGGTGAACTGTAATTTTTGCACAAGATCGATTCTCGAAAGACCCCTGGAACATTCAGTTGCAAGCGCCTGTCCCCGAGCATGCAACGAGGTACCCCAAAGCCGGTAAGAATATTAAGACCTCGGCAGCAACGTGTTGCACTCACGGAGCCCCAGAGATGACAGGCATCGAACGCCCAGAAGCTATTACTTGGCAAGCGAAAGCAGCCCCATGATTAATGTTTATTGTCATTAGTCATAGCTAACAACCCTCAAAGCCCTACGCTGTACGGCCTGGGCTTAGGATGCAAACCTGGCGCAGATGAACCTGAAGCCTTCCGCGGATTCGGTGGTGTTTCCAGGCGTGTCTCATTCCCCTGGGTTTTCTAGGCGTAAAGCTGTTGATTTGGGGAGTCAAACGAAGGTGCCTCGTAGGTAAAACGTACAACTGCGCCCTGAATGTAGAGCAACCCCCCCCCCCCCCCCACACACCCACTTTGGCTCCGGCAGCCGGAGGCAGTTTCCACTCTGAAGTCTGACCACGTTTTCTCCAAACACCGTTAAAATCTTACCCCAAACCCTAAATAAACTGTCGAAAATACGTTGATGCCTGGTGTCCAGATTTCCCTTGTCGGCTTTGTGGCTTACGGATGTTGAAAGGCAAGTTCTCCTTCTTGGATCTACACCTCCAAATGGTGGGTTCAGGGTTTAGGGTTTGTAAGGTTGTTTGGTGCCACAGGCCTTGATTTCAGCCTTCGCAGGTTCAGGGCTTAGGGTTTGACATTGGAAGTTTTCTGGCGGGGCTTAGGCTGGTTTCAGGTGCTTTGCATTGCCCTGTGGCCAAGCATCTTGTCTTGAAGTCTGTAAGCCCTACACCTTTCCTAAACACATCGTAATCTACCCCAATCCTGAAACCGAGAGTCTCCCGAATCCAAGAAGCCCTGGCAGGTCGAACAGTGGCCACAGAGAGCGAGTGAGTCTTTGTCAGCATTCGGGTTGGATGCTTAAGGTTGGCTGTAGGCGTGGAGCATTCAAACCCTTTAGGGCCCTACATACACGGTTAGTCTAAGCCAAATCAGGCTCAGGTTCAGGACCACGACGGAGGAACACATCGCATCGCCAGCCCAGTTCGTGACACAAACGCGAAGCCTCCAGATGACAATCCTAGAATTGGCACATACCTTGAGGTTTAGGGTTTAGGGTCATATTATGCTGCGATTAAAGACAGTAGTCCACGAGAGCCTGCAAGCTTGCAAGAAGAAGCCTGGCGGAGGGAGGCTCAGCAGGCGTTTACTGTTAGAGTATACCCCATATGTACCCACGGATACTTTCTAACTGCTATGACTATAGGCCAATAGGGTGCCCCTAATTCCTCGAAGCCCCCAAATGTCCGAGAATGAAGTGTTGGCGTGGAGATTTTTGGCAATACCTCCCGCGCAGAAGAGACACGAAACCCGGGGAAGTATCCTCCGGAACCCTATAAAGCCTAAGGTGAGGCCCTTAGACAAAGTTGTAGTGGCCAACCTTGCAAGTTGGGATTTGGGCCATAGGAAAGCAAGGGTTCGTTCTGACTACGCACTGAATGATGTGGAGGACCTTGGGGAAAGTCCTACGACGCGGGCTACAAGACCCCTTTCCATAAGGTAACAGGTACATACTGTTCTGGGGTACAAGGAAGCGCCGATAAAAGCTCCTAGACAATATCCGATATCCGACACCACTTAAACATTGAATCAGGGTTCATCGGCTATGAGCCCCAAGCGTCTGGGAACCCCTGGCAAGGCCCTCCGGACGGATGCCTCACAAGCAATGGCGTGAGAAAAGCTGAGCTCCCTGGGTTGAGGGAATTTGGCTGGCAACCTCAAACCCTAAAACCTACACTGAAACGTTTCAGGTTCAGGGTTTGGGCTCCTCACTTTTTGGGGGGCTTTCGGGGTGATGGCGGCGGTGGTGGGTGGCATGGACGGGTTCAAAGGGTGTTGGGGCTGCATGACAGTCACAGGAGGGCAGTTTGGTATTTTCTGTGTAGGATGTGGTGATATGTGGTGTATGTGTGTGTGTCGTTCCAATAGAATCTGCAGCCTTCAGCAAGCTGCGGAGTCAGGATCGCAGCAGCAGGAACCTGCCACCAGGGACAAGCAACGGCAAGTAGAGACGCACGGCTTCTCGACGTCAGTGGCTCCCATGCTGTTTGATTATGAATTTGGAACTTTCCGCTGACCGGCCATTGCTGCAGAACCGCTGCCAGAGCCGGTGGCTTCAGGGCTACCCTCTGCAAGAGTCGCTTCAGTTCCGAGCAAAGTGCAGAAGTACGGGCAGCCACTAGTAGTAGTCACTGCCCCCCCTCTCTTGTCTTGGGGAGGGGTTCCATGAAGTTCAATTGGCTTAATTCGTTGAATTCGGTAAACTACTTCAATTCGCTCAATTCGTGCGATTAGTTCGCTTATTTCCATGTGCTCCCGCCCAATGACTTGAACTAAATTGACGGGAATCAGTTCACTTTAGTTCGAAGGACAGACACCCCTTGATGCTGTAAACCACCCTTGCAGCAGCTCTTTAGCGCATGGGTTTAACTCGAATAGTAGGGGTTTGCAACCTCCCGCCCACCCCCTTCAAGTGCTTTTTGCACTCGGGCACTTTTTTTTGGATTGTGATGGCTGCTGGGAGCTGGGAAATTCTATGGCATCAGCCGCCTGACCATCTCCAATTTGTTTTTGCATTTTCGGCTCAGGCTCAGCTGAAGTGACCGAACCGTGAGGATGAGGGTAGCCTCATTTCCCATGCGGATCCTCGTGCTTTTGTCATCTCTGCCCTTGGTGACCTCTAGCAACAGCTCATGCAGCTACGAGCCTGCAAAGGAAGATCATGTGGGGCAAGTATGGTTTGAAATTTTCGGCAATGGCAGTTTCATTCACTCGCAAGGTGATCCGGACATGAATGAAGTCAACTTCTTGCAGATGGGTGTGGCCTCATTTGCGCAACCTGGCAACAATCCCTTCATCCTCGCACGCACACTCGCGCGGGGAACTTGCGTGCTCCCTCCCCACTCGCCTCTCATTTCATCCACCCACAGACGCCACGCCCCAGATGCTTCAAGCATCATCTTCATCGTCAGGTCACGCTAAGTGGTGCTGCCGACAGCTTAGACTCTTCAAAAAGGCTGGAGCGCACACATGTTGGGCATGATGCCCACCTGTCCTTGGCTAACTCCCTCTTTCAAAATGGATGAACGTGGAGTGCGGTTGCACAGTCGTGTATGGCCTTGGCACGTTCAATCGCGACTAATATTGCGCTATGGAGAATGCTTGCCGCGAGAGTGCCAGTGCCCGAAATCCAATCCTTTACCTTTGCTGGTGGTTCTACACCCACTAAGACCTGGACTTGTTGCGTAACTTTAGCTTGCTGTAGGCACATTGCCCAGGTCACCTCCGGCGGAAGCTTGCCTACGCTTCATGCACATACCCAAGCAACCAGACCGAAGTTTTGTATACATTTCAGATAGGATGATTCCATGTTATGCAGTCGGTGGAGGGTGGCGCAGACTGCGAGAATAGTTCCATGCTCGTACATGTTTCAGCTCGCAATATTGCGAGTGCAAGTGCCTGCTTTCTGGGAGCTAGTGAAGGACAACAGCCCAAGGCAGCCCTGCAGGTTCAGAGGAGCTTCCAAATGAATTTCCGTCACTATCAGTTACATAGATCTTGGCACCTCCAGTCCCAAATTTTATCTAGCCCATAACTGAGGACTGGGGGCACCAGCATCGATTCCGCTGCAGGGCTGGGATTTAGGTCTGGGTCGGGGCTTTGGGCTCAAGTAGTCTAAGTTCATTACGTTTTTGTCGTTTCGGGATTGCGGGGTCAAGATGGAATGTTTTGCAGTGTTGCCCGAGCTGACGAAAGCAACCCCTCAAAGGTCCTAAACTTTAGACCCCACACAATGTCCGTTAAGGCTAACCTGCACCTCCCGCCGCGGCAGCGTGCCTTCGACTCCTACATGCTGCGCACATATCAGCGAATTGCCAAAGTGGACCAGATAGATGAAAAGGAGCCGGGAACTGGAAGTTTAGCGTGAACCTATTTTATTTTAACTTCGGTTGACATGCATTTCGACTCGCTTGACCCGAAATCCTCATAGATCATTGGCCCTCAGTCCCAAGCATCAGGACTTGGGAAATCTCTTTGACTACTCCCATTCAAGCGACCTGGTGTATATGCCCTTCAAGAAGATGCACCGAAGTTTATACCATTGGCTGCCACCTGGAGGGACAGATCAATGCGAGGATGTACACACACCACCCTCCCGGAGTGCCACAGCAGCTTTAACCCCCTGCAAGTTTAATCCCTTACCCGTGATATGCCGATTTGTAATCGTGGCAGTAGTACTAGTACTAGTACTAGTAGTACTAGTACTAGTAGTACTAGTACTAGTACTAGTACTAGTACTAATATGCCGATTTCTAATCGTAGCAGTAGAACTAGTAGTAGTAGTAGTAGTAGTAGTAGTAGTAGTAGTAGTAGTAGTAGTAGTAGTAGTAGTAGTAGTAGTAGTAGTAGTAGTAGTAGTAGTAGTAGTAGTGGTACTAGTAGTAGTAGTAGTAGTAGTAGTAGTAGTAGTAGTAGTAGTAGTAGTAGTAGTAGTAGTAGTAGTAGTAGTAGTAGTAGTAGTAGTAGTAGTAGTAGAAGTTGTTGTTGTTGTTGTCGTAGTAGGAGGAGGAGGAGTAGGAGGAGCAGGAGTAGGAGGAGGAGAAGTGGAGTCGGAGTAGGAGTAGAAGTCGAAGTCGCAGTAGTAGGAGTAGGAGAAGGAGTAGGAGTAGGGGGAGGAGGAGGAGTAGGAGTAGGAGTAAGAGTAGGAGTAGGAGTAGGAGTAGTAGTAGTAGTAGTAGTAGTAGTAGTAGTAGTAGCAGTAGTAGTAGTAGTAGTAGTAGTAGTAGTAGTAGTAGGAGTAGTAGCAGCAGTAGTAGTAGTAGTAGGAGTAGCAGTAGCAGTAGCAGTAGCAGCAGCAGTAGCAGCAGTAGAAGTGGACACGCAAGCTATCGCAAGCTTGTGGGCCGAGTTGTTGCTTATGTTTGACCCCAGACGACCAAATATCAAAAGAGTGAACTGCGCGGGAATGAGATTGACTGAGATTCGTTTTCCAGGTTCTGACGTGGCTCTTTACTACCAAGCGGATCGCTGCACAACTTTTTGTGTCGTGCGTGAGCCTTTGGCCCGATTCTGGAGCGCATTCCAAATGATGTTTTACGATACTTGGCACGACACTTGCAGTGTTTGCGCTGAACGTGCCATTGTTCAGTGTAGATGTATCTTGATGTCTTTTTGGCAGCTGGCACTCAGGCGTGTGATCCTGAGTCCGTAGACAAGAGGGCACGGGAGCTTCTGTCCGACTTGCCTACCCGACGCTGTGCAAGCAGTTAAACTCCATATAAAGAGGTGCGAGGAGGTATGTGTGAGAAAACTAAGACTATACATACTTGCAACTTCAGCATGCTCATCATACAACATCACCATGCCAAAAAGCTTGCGCATGTCCTTCGCTGCTGCGCAAGGGATATCCACAAATTGTTGCATGCATCATATGCGAAAAATGTATAAACATGAAGCGTGTATGTATGTATATACATATATATATATGTATATAGAGTGAGAGAGTCTATTTCGTATTGGAATATACGAGAGCTCGTAAAAAAGAGCGGTTAGAGCATCAAGAAATGTGGCCATGACGTTTTTGTGGGCAGGTTTTCAGACTTCGTTTTAAGGTGGGTCTTCATGCCATGTGAATGACCAAGAACACCATGGTGGCGCTAGATTAGCGATAGTTATAAGCGCTAGTGAAAGTCACAAAAACTGAACCTTGAACATTTACACTTATGAAAATTATAATGATTCCCTCCCAAGATCACTTCCATATCTCGTCATATTCCGTAATGGTCCCATACAGCGTGGATGGATGGATGGGGATGGATGGGTGGATGGATGGACTTCAAACAGAATCTTATTGTGCCAAACACTGTTTGGGATGAGGTCGGGTATGGTATGGGGCTCCAAGCCTGGAGGTCTTGCGAAAGTAGAACACCCAAAAGGGCACGATGTGCAACGTGCTCATGGAGCAGGGTGACGAGCGCGCTGCTGGACTGTAGAAAACTTAGACATTGCCGGCGCAGAAACTTTGAAGACATGTGACGATCCAAGCCCTACCCTAACCTTAAAGCTTGCACCTTTGGAGCTCAAGATTTTTGCAAAGCCGTGTCATGGAATTTCAGGCAGTTTCGCGCTAGCTCCGCAGCGGTCAATTGACAACTTTGTGTTTTCCCGCCAGATATCCATGAAGAGCGCAAGCCAGTGCAAGCCAGCAGATGTTGCCACACCCTGAACCCTTGAAACCCCAAGCCCTAACCGCTAATGAAGCCCAAACCCCAAACACCAAAGCCCCATAATTGCCCTAAACATTTGCAAAAAACGACACCAGAGCAACAATGCCAGCAAATAGTTGTATCTAGAGCAGTAGCAGAAGCAGTAGTTATCGCAGCAGCAGCAGCAGCAGCAGCAGCAGCAGCAGCAGCAGCAGCAGCAGCAGCAGCAGCAGCACCAGCGCGGGTGCTAGTAGTATGTACTCCCTGGTTTCCTTGTTGCGCACAATTCCTTTTTTCCCTGCATGCTGAAAAGTTGCAAAGCTTTGTGCTAGTGACGTGTCCTGGTGCTCCATCAAATGTCATGTTGTAAACTAGCTAGAGTTTTGACGTGCCTCCTTGTTTATGCTTGCTGAGAAGGCGGGGCCTCACGGCACAACGTATTAACGAACACCATCGGGGAAAGACTTGTAGACAAGCCCGAATATATACACAGTAGATACTCTACATACGTATATACAGTATATATATATATATACATGCTATAAGATGCAGACTTGGCCCGTGTGTCCGTTGGGAGTGTGGAGACTTTGCTATCCTGTGCCAGTGCTATAGGGCCGTACGAGCACGAGTGCTTCTTCATGCTGCAAGTGGAGCAGCTCAGATAGACTTTGGAGGATTTGTCCATCACTTCTTCACATTGTTATCCTTTCGGGTTCTTTACTACAGGTCCCGCTGTATACCATGCCCCGCTGTTCAAAATTGAGTGAGCAGCTTTTGCTAGACGAAAAGCTCATCTTCGCTTCAGAGCGGTCGTTCAAATTGAGGAGCATATATGGCGTGACCAATAAGTCTGCCGCGACTCACCAGTATTGCGATCGGATCTTGCATGAGGAGAACCTCGATCAGGAGACTCTTGGCTTCGTCTTCTGGTGCCAGCTTGTCCACCCGAAAATGAAACTGTCCTGTCTACTAGGGCCCATGATGGCCCCACATGGAAAGACAGGCAGCGTGCAAAATGTGCAGAGAGTGCCAAGGTGAAACATCACCGCCACCAGGTTTGCCAAAATGCGAAAATTCACCAAAACTCTGTTGAGAGTTTGAAACCACTCTCGAAACTGTCTCTGCATTCAGCAAGAACAAAGCAAGGTGTAAACGACAACAAGCAGCTTGTTTTCCAAGTATTGGTTTGTCGGGACATTTGTTCGAAGACAGAGCAGCACACCTTACACCGTTACACAAGCCCTCGAACTTTTGCCAGGTTTGATGCACTTATGGCAGAATATGGTCGCCATGCGGAACTGCCTGAAGAACACCTGATGTCCAGCTGGACAGACATCTGCAACATGTCAGTGGCTGACCTGAGACCGGAAACCAAAGCAGCCGTGTATGAGCGGCCAGGCCGCAGGCATGCGCTTACTTGGGTGCCTGGATTTTGTTATGCGTGGGGAAAAATTTCACCTGGAGATATAGCGCAAGCCTTGAAATGGTAACCCCCTTCCTGGTGCTCTCGGCGGTGTCAGGTGTTGATCTCATACGGGGCCTGAGCAGCCTGGTACAAGACACCATACCATACGACATACTCCACATGACCTCAGGGTCGAGGGTTTACCATGACATACCCATGACCTCAGGGTGAGAAGAAGATTTGTTGTTGAATTACTGCTTCCTGACTGGCATTGCGACGCTCCCACAGCGGCATTTCATGATTTGTTGCACTAAGGTACTTCAAGGCAGACTACGAAGCTTTTGGCTACCCAAAGCCAGACTTTTGAGCTTTGGCGCAGGCACAGTGAGATGCATGCAGCGTGCATGTGTGCCAGACGTTCTTACTCAGTCGGCATGAAATTAGACCAGGTGCGGTGGCAAGAGATTGCCGACGGCCTGAAGTTTTGAACGTAATATGGTTCCAGCGACAAAGTCTGGCGACCTTCCTCCATCAAAAAGGAGTCTGTGTGAGTCGCGCAAGTCAGGTGATGGCAGGTGAGACGCACCCTGGCACCGCCTTTGCTCCAATTGTCTACGTCCGGCAAGGCTGTGAATGTTTTTTGAACTGTCGGAATTCCACAGGCATTGCGCGTCATTAGCGTCATTGGGTTCGTGGCGGGTCTGTGAATGCAGCCAGCTGGGGAGGAACTCCACCCGAGGCGTGTCGTGGCAGGCCAGTGGATGCAGCAAGCTTTTTCGTGTCTTGTGTCGTGCTTCGGGTCTGGTGTGTGTCGAGTGTCGCGCCTTGTGTCGAGTGTGGTGTTGAGGTGTCTCGTGTGCTCGGGACTCGTGCCGTCATGTCTCGTGTCGCTTTGTCGGCTTGCCGCGCCTTCCGCCTTGCAGACGGTCAGGTTCCTGGCGTGCTTCAGAATGGTAGAGGTAGAGTCGCGCGACATTCGCATCTGGGGGCGGAGTGCCAAGTCTCTGCCGCTCCCACAGCTGCGGCTTCCATGGCCATTGTTCCACAGCATCCGCTGATGTCCTCAGGGAAATTGAGATCAAATCTTGATTTACCATTGCATGACTTGCTTGGTTGTTGCTAGTCTCGTTAGGGGCATCGTAGAACACTTCAATGAACTTTCTGTCTTGGCAGCAATTCCCAACTTTGTGGCAACTTCGAGGGGGAGACGCCGGTGTGGGCTTTTCGGTTTTCGGGTGGTGACCTGTGGAATACTTTGTCTGCGCAACGTGGAGTCATTCTCAGCTGACCAAGGCTTGTCTACGTCCACGTCTTTTGCACAAGCATTGATTTTAATATCGGCGACGTTGGCTTGTCAACCATGAGAAATTTCAAGGCATTCGAGATTCCCGCTATCGGCCCTGAGAATCATGGATGTCTGACATTCAGTCACAACATATTCAGCAGGCTAGCAGGTACGTAGCCCACTTTTAACTTGTGTATTTTCATCATAGGTATGCAAAACACACATGTATATGTGTATATATATATATATACATATAATTTGTGCTGGTACATGTATGTATGTACGTACGTATGGGTGTATCGGCACAGCGCATGGCATTAGTATGGCATTCTATGTCATCGCAGAGAAACTGTAAACTTTATAGGCGGTCAGCAGACCTTGTCCCCAGCGATTGCATGGTCAAGGTGCATCAGGGTTCTTTGGAAGGGTGTGCTGTTCCAAATGTTGTACGTAGCTCTCCCAGGCCAAGGGAAGTGTCGATCTTGGTCGTATCATCGAGGAAACCGGCAGTTCTGGTGTTGAAGGACTCCTCTCCCTTGCCCTGTTTAGAATCTTCAACAGACTCGGACAACATGTGGGAGGTTTTCGAGCTTCCTTTCAAGTTGTAGAAAGAAACGTGCCAGTTCATGGTTCAATCTTCAAAGACCAGAATCCACTTGGGAAGGCCGTCCGACACGGTGCTTTGTGCGCTTTGTGGTTGGTGATTCTCGCGCTTCTGCTCGCTCATGCCGAGTCAACCTGCTTGATCGACGCAATCCCCGAAAACGAGCGACACTACATCAACATCAATGCCACCGCTCAAGGTCCGATCCGCTTTGTGGTCTTCCTGTGGGAGTCTGCGATTGTGCTGAGCTCGGTGGTGGAGACATTGGTGTCCGAAGTTCTCGGCTACCATGTCGAAAGGGATCCACAAATGATCTTTTGGGCCAATGAAGGTATCTTCAAATTAGCTGGTTGCCGGGATATGGAGTGCCAAGTGCCTCAACAAAGCGCTCACATCATGTTGGACACCTGGCTGTCTCCGGTGCAGCTCTTCTTCGAAGAGTTCCGAGTGAAGAACAGGCTTGTGGCGCCTGAAGACTTGGGTTCGATGGGGTACGAAGGCAAGGATGGACTCTATGTGACCCGAGCTGTACGGGAAGCAGCGTTTCAGGAGGTTGGCCTTCCTCTTGAGTACTACACCAGCTACAACTTGAGCTTCCACGAACCTCAGAAGTACTTCCACAAGATCTGGGAGGTGCCTGTAAGCAACTTGTCCAATTGTGACGAGCCTTTCTTGAGTCAACCACTGGAATTCTTCATCTCCAGTACAATGCAGAATTATTTGCATTGGACAGGGGATTCAGACGGAGTCTTGCAGCAGAATGGTCAGTTCATAGGGCGCTGTTCTGCTGAGCATCCTGCCTTCTGGATTGCGCCTGCGTGCCGGCAAAACTACTCTGAATGTATCCCCGTGATCATGGCAGGGCAAGGGGCCACAGCATTTTCGAGACAATTCCTGTAAAGTTTTCCTTTTTGTTTTTGAGAACTGTTTGTGTGAGGAATGCACAAAAACCAGTCCCCTTGGTCGACACCACCGAGTCAGGCATTCGCTATGCAATGGGCCACAGCCTATGGAATTCCGATGGCCATTAGTCACGCCACCAGCCCTGCAGAGCAACACTGGTTGGCAAACAACTTGCGGATTCTTTTCTACCATTACGAGCCAGATGCCTCTGGGGTGATACCGGAGTCAGTGAGGGTGATTTTTCCAGAGCACAGCCGAGTGGCTTGGCAGGCTGGAGACTACCGTACAGCCTCGACATCCATCTACATTGCCAAATTGGCCAGCGCAACTCTTCGCCTTTCAGCCCCCGGGGTGGGGAAGCTTCTTCAAAAGATGTCGATTGAAACCTCCCAACTGATCCCGCTGATGACAATGCAAAATCGTCCCGGAGACGTACAAGACACAGTGACAGCACTGCAGGAAAACGCTTGTGAGTGGATCAAGGCAAACCCTCAAGTGTGGAAGGAGTGGATACCGAGTGCAACCGAGTGTGTCAGTGGCTTTGGGATCATGGATGCTCAAGGTTTGCCGGTGGCATCTCGTGCTGAGGCCACGCAGTGCCTCGTTTGCCCAGCCGGAAGAATTTCCAAGGGCATGTCTGATGAGCTTGGGCCAACCTACTACTGCGAGGCATGTGATCGAGGCTTCCATCAAAGCACCGCTGGCCAAACTGCTTGCTTCCCTTGCGATCCAGGCACCTTCGCTCCTGAACCAGGTGAAGCAGTTTGCTCGCTATGCAGAAGGGGCAGTTATAGTAATATCAGTGGCGCGGTCGAGTGCTCCTCCTGCGGCGGCCTGACCTGGACAACCAGCAAGGCAGTTCTCAGCGGTGCTTCGATGCGTTGGATCGAACTTGAGGGAGCTGCCTCAGCAGAGTTCTGTCACTGTGTTCCGGGCCGATACTTTTGGCATGGAAAGTGTGAACTTTGCAGTGAGGGTGCTTCCTGCGAGGGATCTGGCATGTTGGAGCTTCTTCCAGGTTATCATTCCACTGAGCGCGACTGTGCGACAAGCAATGACGTTTGAGTTTCTGGCATGTGGTTCTTTGGTTACCTATACATGATGACATGCAACTTAAGAGAGGGAAGGCTTCTGTGTTCGGCCCAACTTTGCCTTCAGTTTTTCCTGGTGAAAAATGGTGAGGCTGCAGTCAACCCAAGCGCGACCGAACCACAGTTTTTCAAAAGCACGCATTGTTCACTAAAAGCATCCCAGCCAAGAGGCCTTCAACAAGCACGTCAGGTGATCCAGGAGCGGTGATGAAGTGCTTCGGAGATTCGGCGCGCTGCCCGGGCGGAACTCCAGGAAGCTGCGCTCCTGGACGAGATCCCACGTCCATTTCGTGTAGCGAGTGCTTGGAGAACTTGCAGCCCAAGGGCAGCTCGAATCGGTCTAGCCAATTTAAGGTTGTGCTTTCTGCTGACAGATGCCGAAAGACTTAGACATGTTGAGAAGATGTTGTGGGTTTGGGCGGTTTTGGGACAAAAGGGTGTCTCGAAAAGCCCTTGATTCGCACAAACATTGGGCATCGTTCAGATTGTATATACATATGTTGTATATATATATATATATATATCTTGAATCTTTATATACACATTAAATAGGTTTTGCATGTTTAGCACTCTCAGGTGTCGAGTGTGTTGAATGCAGTGGTGGAGACTACGTCTCTTGCTGGCAAGTACCATCCAATCTGTTTTGCTGTGGGGTTTTTTTCCAGTCCATGTTCCGTTCACTGTTGGAGAAATGGAGCTCTGGATCTCAGGTGCAGCTGGTCTTTGTTGGTTTGTTTGTTCTGGTTGGAACAGCCGCTTTGCACCTCTTGCTATCGCTTGTGTATCAGAGCAGGGGTGCGACGCAGGGCCGGCTCCTTGCTGCTGCCTTGTGCTTGAATCAGCTCGTCACTTGCGCTCAGCTCTTTTCCGTCATGGAACAAGTGCAAGGTATCAACTGGACCGATCCCTTTGCGACCAGTCCTGCGAAAGAAAGCGGTTGTATATCTGAATGCAGGGCATCCCCCATCCGTGATGTTTGTTGAAGAGAGGTTAGCACACATTCAGCATAGTATGGTAACTTGGTGCTAGCCTGTGTCGTTCTTAAGCAGCTAAGGCGAGCTTTCTCCAGATCTTCCACTTCTTATCCTTGGACACCATCCTCGACTCCTTGAAGAGTCTCAGCTGTGTCACTCGCTTGAGTGCCGAGGTGAATCTACTCCTGCGGACTCTCTTGGTGCCGCTCGCTTTCGTGGTGGGGCCTGTAGGTGCTTCTGGGGTGATGAGTATGCTTCCTTTGCTGAGAAACCTGGGTAGCCGAATGGCTTTGATGAAGACTTGTGGATTCCTTGCTTTGCTCTTCTACATCACCCTGTGCTCAACATTTCTGGAGCCCTTCCGGTGCAATATGCACCCGAGTGGCGTGCAGACTTTGCAGACCAACCACGCAGTTTTCTGTAGCTTTTCTGGGACTCACCTCAACATGTGTGTGATTAGTGGAGTGGTGTGCCTCCTTCCACTAAGCTTCCTGGCGATTTGCTCCTATGTTTTGCTGGTGATGCTTCCTCGTCGAGTTCATCAAGCGGATGCTGAGTTTATCAGGGCCTTCTCCTTTTTGATCATGCGATTCAAACCAGGCTTCGAGCATTTCACCGTGATCTTCTTGGTGAGAAATCTCATCTTCGTCTTGACGCCCATTGCACCTACAGCAGCTTCCTTGTTCATCATGGGGAACCTGCTGATCTTCAGTTTGGTCATGAGCGCTTACTTCAAACCATGGCGCTCATTGGTAGCTTCACAACTTGACACAATGACTACTTCCATTTTGGTGATCATTTTGCTGTTGAGTGCTTTTGCAGCAGACTTGGAGGGCTCGAACGAAGGGATCATGATTCTTTGTAGTTTTTGTGCCGCACTCCTGATCACTGGAGTGCTTGTGGCAGCAGCCTACTTGGCGTTACAGCACGTCGCTTCCAAGCTCCGCAAGAAGTACGCCTTCTTTCTTTGCCACCAAAGGGGGTCACCTGGACCAGATATGTATCGCCTATATACTCGGTCACAGACCCTCTATAATAGTAAAACTCATCCTTGTCCAACTACTTGAGACAACAACGAGGTCCCAACGGCAATTTCCAGCTTGCTTTGCACTGCCCCTAATTTTTATCATCTTTTGTTGCTACGTGACACGCCTCGGCCCGGGCTCGTGGCCACGGCGAGGCAAGGTCGCCACTTCCCGATATACCCGGCTAAGCTCTGAACCTGCACTTTGCCTTCAGGCAGAAGTGAGTCTTAAAAAAAAGTATATATATATATATGTATTTCTACATGTAAATATGCATAGGTCCTCGCATACCGTGCCAAGACAAGTCATTCAGCTACCACCGTGACACGAGAACTATTCGAGAACTCCCCGTTCTTTTGCGAGGTCCTCGTCTGGGTTTGTGCGACTGATGAAGATGGAGCTGACGTCTCGCGGCTTCAGTGCCTTCATCGATGCCGACAATCTCACAGATCTTTCTAGGCTCTTTTCCTTTGCCACTCGGAGCTTTACGAGCTTCAACGAAACAGAGACTAGTTGGGGAGGCAGAGCAAACTGTGGATTGCCGTCTTTGACTGTTTTTTTTCAGGGCGAAACTTCAAAAGCATTTCTTGGCCTGCCAGACAGTCCGAAAGCGCTTCTTGTAATCAACTAAATGAATGCCGAGGTGAGGAGCGACACTCAGACCTTCGTTGTAGTGGCCACACCAGGGGTTCTCCAGCGCATGTGGTGCATGGGAGAGCTGGCCGCAGCTCACCTGGCGTGCGTAGAAACGCTAGTGTTGCGCTTCCCTTCCTTCGAAATGCCGGACGATGCCTTTATCAACAGCTACGACAGCATTGTGCCGGAGATCGTCGAATTGGCCGTTTATGGCCTGGGATTGAGAGAAGTGCAAGATGCTTTGAAATGGTTAAGAAGCGTGAGACAAGTGACAGTGGATGAAAGGTTCTCAATGCCGCACGTGGTTGAGTTGGCCGACGCACTGAGCAACAGTTGCGCACGTCCGCCGGATTCAGCGCGCATGAACTCGATGGATTATGCAGACTACATTATTCTGGCAGACCCTGGAAACTTGGATGCCATGGCATCTGCCGTCGTCCTGGCCCGCTACATGGTCAAGGTTATGCCGGAGAGGGGCTTGTCTCCATGTGTCTTTTCAGAGAAAGACGATGTGTCCAAGGAGCATCTCAACATCGTGCTGCTGCTCACCGAGAACTGTTTCCGATCTGAAGAATTTGCTCGTTGGCTTCTCCAAGCGAGGATTCCTGATGCCAAAGTCTTGCCTGTGATTGGAGACTCCCGTTTCCAATTTCCCAGTGGAGCTGAGATGATAAGCGCTTCTAGATCTACACAGGTGGACCAGGTGACCTTTACTCAGGTGATAAAGGCCATTCTGCTGGAGGTCGCTTTGCCCTTTGTTTGTGCAGATAGCTCCCAGGTAGATTTGATGGTGAGGGCACGGCAGATTTGCCGTCGACTCTATGGAGATTTGAGACCGTTGAGTATCAAGATGCTCCTTGCTGGGCCAGTACTTCGAGAATCCGATGCTAACCTGGACGCTGAGCTGCAGTTGGCTTCTGAAACAGTGGCCGTGGCCTTTTGAGAAGAGCTTAAAAAAGCTTTAGCCTTGCCGACTGTGCGTTTCGTCGCCGGAGGCGTCGTGTTTGGCGAGTCGCGGGTCTCTGTCGGCTCAAGGCCCAGAGATTCAAGCTTCGGGATATAATATTCCGTCAAAAACAATGACAAGCATCATCGGCGTCTTTCATAACCTCTCGAATATGTTCATGAGCCCTTCCTAAATATGTCATGCACTAGATTGAATAGTAGACAATATGTAAACAATGCTCCGAATAAAGGGAGAAACGGAAGTTCTATATGATTCTTTCACTAAACTCGAGAGGACCCGCCAATGACTACTGTACATCGGCTGGGACATCCGACATGTTCGCGACTCTTCAGTGTGGGCTCTCGAATAAAGTCAAGCTAGCTCTTGTGGTCAAACCTTAGTGTTGGCGATTCGATTCACTGGCTCAGGTATGATGTTTCAAAACTTAGGGTAGCTGATGTAGGGGTCTGTCCTTAGAACAAGGATCCTACCATGTAGGGTCTATTGTCTATGATCCAGGGGTCCGTCATGCTCTGAAACTCTCGTGTGCAAGTTTCGTCGAATTTGGAACTCATGGCATTCATGATTGCATCACATCAGCGTGGACGCACTCCGGACTCTGCGAAACCCATGTGATGCCACACTATTCTTACCACGGCTGCATAGGCATAGAACCATTTTCTTACACCAGCAGACGCGCAGCAAGCACCGCAGCTGGACTGGCAAACGCACCAGCACCACCAGCACCAGCACAAGAAGCTCCCAGCCCTGGCACGAGCACCAGCATTGGCACTGCACCACTGACATCCCACTGCTCCTTAGTTAGGGAAGCTGTCGCTCCTACAGCAACTCCTAGGCTACAGTGACTGCTCAGCTAAGCCACTCAGCATTCTCCCGCGCCGACCGACGGCTGTGCAATGGGCCGCAAGGCACTGCTCATCTGTGCTCTGGCATTCTGCTAAAGTCTGTTCGCAGCTCACTATCATTCGACGGGTTTGAAGGCTTTAGGGCGTGAGCTGCAGAAACGCGAAGGGAGCGGGAAGCCCGGACGATGCAACACAGTTGGGGTAAAACGTGGCTTCAGAGTCTGCGGTGCTGCGACAGCCATCTCGGCTCTTTTGCCGCCCGCTCACTGTGGCAAAATTGCAATGCGGCGCTCAGGATTTGCGTGCCTTATCTTGCTAAGCCAACTTTCCAAGGTTGCGTGGAATCTGTTGTGGCCAGCTTTTCTCTCGCAACGGAACTTATTTGCGACAAGACTTGGAAGTGGTGAGACCTTTCGGATGGTAATGAGGCAGGCCAACTCTATGCCTGTTACCCCAAGCAATCACGAATCAACTGCCAGGGCTGTTGGCAGCCTGGTATCTGCCCTAGTCGGGAATGACTTTTACCAGCCCATAAACTCTGCGCCATTGCTCACATTGCAGGAAGAGCTCGCGGCTTTCTTTGAAGTTTTCAACGACATGCGAAGGAATCCGAGTTGTGTGGCGGCCCGATTGGACACAGCTGCAACTCAGCTTGCGCAAGAATTTGCCCACGAATTTGCGCAAGAGTCAGACTTCGAGAAGTCGCTCATGGTTCAAATTGCCCAGCTCACTGGCTTGCAGTACGACCACGGCGCAAAGAGAATTCTAGTTGTGGAAGATTGTGGTTTCAAGGTTGAAATTCGTCAGCAAATCACAGCTTGCACGGCGTGTTTCGAAAGCCTGCCTGTAGCATTGGCAACTGTGCCAATGGCCAGATCTGATATTGGCATACTTCTAACTCACAACAAGTTTGGACAAGAGTCATCAGCGTGTCTGGGCGTGGTCGAGTTGAAGGTGGGCAAAGAAGTAATCGACGAACCAGTGAAAATGGCAAAGGGGCCACTTGCGCAGACCGTTGCATACCTTTTCGGATGGCAGGTGCCTTGCATGGAAAGTCTGCAATTGCCAGTTGACCATTCTTTAGCTGCCCTTATAACAGGCCGCAAAATAGGGTGTTCCGCTGATGCAGCCGGCTTGTTGGTGGAAGGTACAAAACCTGTCATGTTTGATCGTTGGACATACTGCTGCCCAGCAGTTGTGCAAAGCAACCAAGAGATCGCTGCAACTGTCGTTCGCGTGCTGGCCACTGGTCTTCGTGCAGCACATTGCTTCAAGACAAATCCTCATGGTAGCATCGCGCAGTCCGTCACCAACAGTACCCAGATTGGTTTGGTGCCGCAAGGTTGGAAGCTGAAACTGCTGGGGAGCCCAATCCTGCACCACTTTGGCTTCGGAGTGCCGATCAACCAAGGGGTGCTGTTTGAGGCACTCAAACATGCTTTCCCAAACCCTCAAGACAATGCTTACTTGTTTTGAATGCTTGCGAATTGCCGTGTTTCGCTTAGCCCTATTCAGGCAGCGTTTCGGGACATCAATGCCGTCATCAAGTACATAGATTTGCTCGGCGCGCGTGCCAGCCTGGTCAACCGTGTCAACGCGCAGAACCAAGCCAAGCCTGACACGGTGGTATTGAAGTTGCAAGGCCCGCTTTACCGCCGATTGGTTTCTGCAAAGGATTTTCGAATCGCGCAAATGACCATGCACCTGCAATTCTCTGGGAAGGACTGGGCGACTTTTCCTTATTATTGGTATAGCGCAGAGTTCAGTGGCGTCACCCTCACCATCACAGAGAAAATGGTTTGCAATGAGCTCACACAGGAAGATGTACGTGCCAACCCGCACATCCTGGAGGGCATCGTTCGGCAACTTAGTCAGCTATTGAAGACCGGCCTTACCCATTGCGACGTGCGTTTCCCCAACATTTGCTTGCATGAAGGCTTCACACGTTTGCTGGACTTGGAGAGCATTGTTGAACAGCCACCCTCACGATTAGACTTTCCAAACGTCATTGAGTTTACATACCCCAGAGGCCGGGCTGACCCTAGAGGCACTGCTCTTTGGCAGCTGGCCCTAATTCTGTATCGGTCCTCACAGCTTGTGAATACCAAGCCGCTGAAGCTGGACGAATTCCAAAGCTGGCTCGACAGCAATCAGCACATACCGATTTGTCCAGGGCTCAGTTCAAAGTGCCGTAGCCAGGCTATTCGCCTTGATTCAAGAGTCTATTGCAATTGCGCGGTGCAGTTCGCAAAGAGACCTAGGCTGAAACGTCAGAGAAGCGTCGGAGTGAGGAGTAGCGACTGAGTAGTGGTCTACGGTCAGTGCCAGGGCTCTCAACTCTTGTTTTGGTTCAATGTGCGCGAGGTCAAGCCGCATTGCGCGCGGATGAGAATGAAAAGTTCGATGGCGATTTTGCAGAGGTGGTGCTGCAATCCTTCACAATCTGGCAAGGATGTCAATAGATCCTTTTGAACTGGCAAAAGTCCGATCTGTGCGCCTCTTTGGGATTCCTCAACAGTGCTCCTAAAGCCAAGCTTTTGCTTTTTAAAGCCCCCTAAAGCTCCCCCCCCTTCGGGATGCAGACTCATGCAGACTGATGCATGAACAGGGAGATAGAAGTACTGAAGTACTACGAAGTTTCTCATCGTTGAGGGTTCTGTAGCTTTGGCTGTTGATGTTTGACGGGCTTTGTCTTTGTATCTGATACAGGATTCACAGTTCTAGGAACATCGAAGGTGTCGGATGGTCAATTCTTGGGAGGCATCACTCAAGTTTACTCGAGTACTTGCAAGTAGGACGTACCAGATGAAATAAGAAATATTTCGTCAGTTTTGGAGCCAGTGAGCACAGGTTTGAAAATGCCCTAAACCCTAAACCCTGAGGTCTGAAGGTGTAAGGTCTGTAAGGTCTGGGCGCAAGCATCGACAGCTTGAGATTGAGAGGCCGGCTCGTTCTTGCCTCTGTTTCTTCTTTTGAATCCAGGGATTCGAGGATGGGGTACCAGTCGATGCTGTTGGCTTCGTTTATTTCGTCCACGCGTGTGTGGATGCACGCGCAGCTGAAGCAGATGAGGGCTTCGATTCGGTTCTCGGTCGTGGCATTCGTGAAGCTTTTGAGTGCCGAGCGGTCTCGGGAGCAGCCGGGGGGGCTTGCTTGCGGCAGACGGTGGCGACAGCCTCGTTATAGATGCTCTAGGTGATATCTTTGGGCTTTGGTTTTGGCATGTGCTCCATTGCCGGCTTCAACTTCTCGTAGTGTGCTTCCTGTGCAGGGATCCCTTATGCGTGTGATCTAGCATCTATATATATATATATATATTATCTTCTCTTGATACTTGTATGTGTGTGTGTGTGTGTGCGGGTGCGTGTGCGTATTGTTTTGATCACGTGACGATGGAGATCTTCTGTGTACTTCAGTAGGAATCCCAGTTGCTCTGTTCCTTGCACATAGAGTAAAGCTTGCTTCAAACAGGTTAAAGCTTGTTTCGTTGGTTTAGACATCTTGCTTGCCAAACACTTTGTCACATGCTGCAAAGCCCATCGGTCTTGGGATATATACAACAGTGTTCCCAATGCTGAACGAAATTTCTTGCACTCGCTCTCCTCTAGCTCTTTGGAATCATCCACTGTTCCAATCAGCTGGTGCTCTGGGGTTTGTCTCGGCTTTCTGTTTCCCAGCTTGTAGAGTCCTCTGAGCTTCTCGTAATGCTTCTTCGATACTGTCACCAAAATTCCTTCCTCAAGGAACTCATAGGTCCTCTTCAAGTAATGAAGCTGTTCTCCCGATCCCCGGTGGGATGGGAATGGTCCCTCAACTGTGAGCTTGAAGAACTTCTCTAGCTCGCGTATCAGCCATTTTCCTTCTCCTTTCGCCCCTGCGACTAGCTCATCGTCGACATGAATCGACACTGCATGCAATCTTCTTCACTTTGTGCTTCAAGATTGAGGGTATTCCAACAAATTGCTCAAATCCCAAACGCTTCAATATCTGTGAATATCACCTCGATTCTTGCATGTGTAGCTTGAGTGCGTGCCTTTTCATGTGTAGGTTTAGGAGCAGCAGCAGCTTGCATGTTGTACACTTTATGTGCTGTTGCTGTTACCTCTCGAAGGGCCCTTGAGCTGTGGCAGAAAAGGTAGAGTCCGAAGCGCGAGTGAATGCTAACTGGTAGCGGAGCTGCTCCCCTCATTGTGCAGGGGGTAGTTCCAGCTGGCCTTTGGACTGGTTGTATTTGAGAGGAGTGTGAGAAGAGAAGTCCCCGAATCGTAAGATCGAGGCAACGTTTTTTCGCAGAACAGTAAAACAGTTGGTTTGTTCAGTGACTGGATCTGACGAAGGAGTTTGGGCATGACAGTTGCAGGCCTCAGATTCCGAAACAAAGCGTATTCTTCTACGCCCAGTGTTGCAAAGAATGGAGTGTTCATTTTCGATGGGAACCCTGCAGATTACCATGAGTGGGAGTTCAGAACCGAATTGCGTATTGTGGCAAATGAGCAACAGGAGAAGCGCCGAAAGAAGAGGGAGAAGAGAGAGAAGAAAGACACTTCGTTCTCGTCAGGTGGTCCTGAGCAAGGAAGAGAGGAAAGAACACCTCAGGCGGAAGCGAGCGCTCCAGCCGAAGGGGGTGATGCCGGGAGACCGGCGACTGCGTCAGGGAGACCCACCATTCCTGTTCCTGACTCACCGGCGGCCAGTGTGGTTGCACATGAAAGCAGCTCAGATGGGGATGATGGGGCTGTGGAAACTGTTCTTCGCGTCATGGAGGGTCTTAGAGGAGATGCCTTTCAGAAGGCTAAGGACATTGGAATCGCAACCCTGTCAGGACCCGGTGGGCTGAGGACTTTGATCTCCGAGATCAAAGCAATGGTCTTTCCGCTAGGTACTTTGGAGGCCCAGGCCTTGTTTCGCAGTGGGCAGGCCATTAGAGGTCCTTTGAGTCGTCAGGACGGGGAATCAGTTGTTTCCTACATAGGAAGGAGGCGCAGATGGTGGACCTTGATGACGCAGCTAGATCCGAGGATATCTCTGTCGGATAGTTTGAGGGCAGAGTTGTTGCTCGAGTTAAGCGGGTTGTCACGTGATCAGCAGCTGATGGTGAAGGCTTGTGCAGGAGGTGCCCATGATTTTGAGACATATGCAAAGATCATGACTGAGCATCATGGGTTGATTCACTTGCGAGGGAACAAACTACTTGATTCAACACCCCTTCGAAGTCCCAGATTCGATAGAGATACCCGCAGATGGCAGCCGAAGGTATCAGGTAAGTTTGGAAGCCGTTCATCAGGGTCAGCGACAACCGCTTATGTGAGTGATGTCTTCGATTCAGCCTATGTATCGCAAGAACATAGGGCAGATGATCATTACGATGATGAGTGGTACCAAGATGAGGTACAGGAAGATGCCGCAGATGTGGGGTGGAACGCTTGGACTGATCAGCCAGGTGGTTCACCAGGATATGTTGCTTCCGAAGAAGACATGGTCGTTTCCGACAGCGAGGTTGCCGTCGCTTTGAACGCGATGGAAGATTGCGACTACGAGAACTTTCCCGAGGCCACAGGCGAGGCGATTCAGTTGCAATGTGCCGCTTATGTTGCATTGGGCAAGGCAGTAAAGGCCAAAGGATCATCCGGTGGCAAGGGGAAAGGATTTCCGGTAGCGCGCAGTCGTTTGCAATTGTCGGTTGAAGAGAGGAAAGAGAAACTCAAGGAACTCAAAGCTAAGAGCCGTTGCCTCCGATGTGGACAGACAGGACATTGGAGTGGAGACCCTCAGTGTCCCAATCGCAGTCTGGTTCGGAGAGCAAGGGCAAGTCCAAGGGAGATTCCAAGGGATCGAAGTCGGGATCCCAGTGTCTAGTGAGAGCGAAGATGACATGGAGTGTGTGTACATTGATAGCGGCCCTTCAGACGGTAGCCCCAAAGCGTACATGGCCTATCGCAGGGAAGGCGTCCGAGCTCCAAGGACAGCCAGGAATGCCGCTCGAGACGCAGTGCCTCCTGGAGGGGATCGTGTCTTCACTGTCGGTCAGCACCGCGGGCTTAGTTTTGAGGAGGTTCTTCACCGCTACACTGCATATGTCATCTGGGGACGGTCATTGAAGCCGGCAGGATCTCGGGATTTGGCGGAATTTCTGAATTGGGTTCAGAATTACTACATCGTGAATGAGGAAAACATGGAGGTAATGAGGCGAGATGTTCCCCTAGATGAGATGCCGCAAATGCCTGGAGCGTCAGCCCAGCAAAGTGTTGCGGTGCCAGCAGCATCTTCCCATGTGACAGCCAAGAGCAGGCCCCCGAATCCTCCCATGCCTGTGAGTTGTCAGACATGCACTAACTTTTCGTACTTAGGGACGAACGCCTATGTCACGGTGAAGACCTGCAGGGTGTGTGGGAAGGTGTCAAAGGAGAAGAAGACATTCGAGAAGAAGGACCCCACATTGTGCAGGCATGCAAACACCAGCAGACTGGGCTCGAACAAGGCTATCATGAAGACTTTCTGCAAGGATTGTGGTCATGTGATAGATGAGATGCCTCAGGAAGAAGCCCGAATCAGGCGACAGGCTGCGCAGGAACTTGAAACTGCGACTTCGGCTTCGTTTGATCTCATCTCGAACATTTCTAGGAATGTGCTCGATGAAGCAAGTCTGGATGCAACACAGATCATGACATTGTTGGATGAGTTCAGGTCCCAAGTCGAAGATTGTTCAGTGGCCCAGAATGTCGAGGGTATCGACGACCCAAGGATTTCCCCGAAGGACCTACACGAGATTCTCAATGATGTAGTGGAAGCAGCGGTGGTATCCC
Source organism: Symbiodinium natans (assembly GCA_905221605.1). Lineage (NCBI taxonomy): Eukaryota > Dinophyceae > Suessiales > Symbiodiniaceae > Symbiodinium > Symbiodinium natans. The sequence continues at coordinate 5,646 of CAJNDS010000581.1, read as the reverse complement.
AGGAATCTCCGTCATCCGTCAGAGCGTCGCCTGGCGAGATGTCGAGAGCTGCACCGCAACGGGCAGCTGACTTCGGATCGCAAGACCGGAGAAGGACCAATGGGGGAAGTGCAGCATACATGTCAATGAAAGCCGGCCCCCTACCCTCAGTGGTTCCATTGACCCTTGCGGAAGTGGATATTTACGATCACGAAGATATTTGGGGTGTTTTGGACGATGGTGCGAATAGCTCAGTTTGCGGGAAGAGATGGAGTGACAACGCCCAGATGAAACTGGCCAAACTGGGTTTTGAGTTCCCCTGGTTGAGTCAAGAAGGCATTCAGTTCAGAGGACTTGGTGGCATGACGAAGACCTTGGGTGATCGACGTTTGTCGTTCTGCATCCGGTGTGAGTATCATGGTGAGAAGGGAGATGGTAAGGACCCACTACTCCCCGGTATCCTTGACTGCCACGTGACATCTGGGAGCGAAACGCCCCTACTCCTATCCTTATTCGCGCAAAGCACCCTGGGTTTGTTGAAGGACATGAAGACGTTTACCTGCTTGATACAGAGGAACAACGGAGAATTGTGGAGGTTGCCCCTGTTCAGGGTTCAAGGGAGCAATTTGCTTGCAGTGAACCTCACCTTCGGTCTCCGCCTTCTGGATCGAATACCTCGTCCGCTTCGACCGTACAGGGCGCCATTACAGAGGAAGATATGCAAGGTCGAAGATCATGAGGGTTCGATGTTCAAGGGCTTAGATCCCCAGAAGCAGGACACAGATCCCCAGAAGCAGGACACGGATTCCCAGAAGCAGAACACAGATCTCCCGACGCGACCCGAAGACCTTAAGGAGAACCCCGAAGGGAGTAAGGACGGAGGCGCATACACCTCAACTACAGCAGATTTGGGTGGAACCTACAAGGGTAATGTTCAGGCCTACGTGGTAAGCGGTGAGACTCGGTCAAGCAGCCAGATGCCGACCGTACATGTTGTCTCAACGGGGTCCCGATGGCGCCGCGAGGCCTCGGCGTACATCTATGACCCTGGGCAGAAGTCTGCGACGGCATTGGCCGAGGCCCCGCGGGCCCTTGACGGGACGCACCATGATCCTGATCTGCGATTGTCTGGGTTTTGCCAACCCCGAGATACAGTCGGGTTCGTTGTCCTGGTTGAAGGGGCATACAGGCTCGCATCCGGGAAATCTGACCAGTCAATGGGAGAATCCTGAGTTCAGAGACATGGTCTTCTATGTGAACCAGGCTATAAGCGAGGCGCCCGCGACGGTGGAGCAGGTAATCTGCATTTGCATTTGTACCCAAGGCCGGCACCGATCTGTGGCAAGCTGCGTAACCCTGGCGCAAGTGCTCTCTGGAAGGTTTCGAACAACCGTCAGCCACGACGGAAGGTCTAACGGTTCCTGGAGCCAGATGACGGGCAGATGCCGTGGATTCTGTGAGACATGCCAGCACAGCACGCACGAGGCTGAAATGGCGGTGGTCGCACAGATGGAGAAGGTAGATGAGTACCTCTCCTGAAAAGGCCGTATTACCTCTCCGTCCTTCATCAGGTGTTTTGAGATTTCCCCTGTGGTCGATCTGGTGGAGATCGAGGTCGAGGCCGAGGCCGAAGTGCCCAGCTCGAGCCGAAGGCCTGCGCCTAAGCCTAAGCTCGCCGTGAGCCATGCCAGCAGATTGGAGGCGCAGAATCGGGAGCTTTTGCGAAGGGTCGAGACTTTGGAGGGCGAGCTCCGACGCCGGCGTTCCAGATCGAGGTCCCGAGGCAGAGACAGGAGAGCTAGGTCCCCACGTGCCGCTGAACCGGCTGAGCGACGGCCATCGCGCGAGACCTATGCCATTCGCAGGATGCCTGGGTCATTGGACCATGCGAGCGACTGCTGGGTACGGACTCGTGCCGTATCAGGATCTTCTTATGAGCCGGCGGCCAGAGCCCGGCGTTGATTGGAGGTCTGCTGCACCGTACCATGCCTGGACGCCTGGTATTCTGAGCCACCTTCGCCGTTTGGCTATCTCTGAGATGGAGCCTCGAGGCGGTCGGAGTTTGAAGCGTGCCAAGGCGGCCACTCCCGGAGTCAGCGATGACTTCCATACGAATCTTCGCTCTGGGTTTAAGTTGATCGCCTACCACGAGTACGACCAGCGTCCGGCACACTCAGCTCGAGATCCGAGACTCCCAGAGGGTTGGATGGAAGGAGCGTGGGCCCTCTATGAGGGGTCCAGATGGCGCTGGCTTGGCTATGTGAATGCCGGTGCGACAAGGCTGACGTCCGGAGCGGCCCAGCATGCGGAGTTCATCCTCCTCGCACAATTCCCACGTGATTCACAAGCACTCACAAGGCTGCCCAAGTGATTCACAAGGCTTCCCAAGTGATTCACAAGCACTCACAAGGCTTCCCAAGTGACTCACAAGCACTCACAAGGCTTCCCTTGTGACTCACAAGCACTCGCAAGGCTTCACTTGGGAAGCCTGGTGAGTGCTTGTCAATCACTTGGGAAGCCTTGTGAGTGCTTGTGAATCACTTGGGAAGCCTTGTGAGTGCTTGTGAGTCACTTGGGAAGCCCTGTGAGTGCTTGTGAATCACTTGGGAAGCCTTGTGAGTGCTTGTGAGTCACTTGGGAAGCCTTGTGAGTGCTTGTGAGTCACTTGGGAAGCCTTGTGAGTGCTTGCGAATCACTTGGGAAGCCTTGTGAGTGCTTGTGAATCACTTGGGAAGCCTTGTGAGTGCTTGTGAATCACTTGGGAAGCCTTGTGAGTCACTTGGGAAGCCTTATTGTGAGTACTTGTGAGTCACTTGGGAAGCCTTATTGTGAGCGCTTGTGAGTCACTTGGGAAGCCTTGTGAGTGCTTGTGAATCACTTGGGAAGCCTTATTGTGAGTGCTTGTGAATCACTTGGGAAGCCTTCTTGTGAGTGCTTGTGAGTCACTTGGGAAGCCTTGTGAGTGCTTGTGAGTCATTTGGGAAGCCTTGTGAGTGCTTGGAGTTGCTGCGAGTCACTTGGGAAGCCTTTGAGTGCTTGCGAGTCACTTGGGAAGCTTGTGAGTCACTTGCTTGTGTGAAGTCACTTGGGAAGAAGCCATTGGGAAGTGAGTGCTTGTGAATCACTTGGGAAGCCTTGTGAGTGCAGTCACTTGGGAAGCCTTGTGAGTGCTTGTGAGTCACTTGGGAAGCCTTGTGAATGCTTGTGAATCACTTGGGAAGCCTTGTGAGTGCTTGTGAGTCACTTGGGAAGCCTTGTGAGTGCTTGTGAGTCACTTGGGAAGCCTTGTGAGTGCTTGTGAGTCACTTGGGAAGCCTTATTGTGAGTGCTTGTGAGTCACTTGGCCTTGTGAGTGCTTGTGAGTCACTTGGGAAGCCTTATTGTGAGTCCTTGTGAATCACTTGGGAAGCCTTGTGAGTGCTTGTGAGTCACTTGGGAAGCCTTGTGAGTCCTTGTGAATCACTTGGGAAGCCTTGTGAATGCTTGTGAATCACTTGCGAAGCCTTGTGAGTGCTTGTGAGTCACTTGAGAAGCCTTGTGAGTGCTTGTGAGTCACTTGGGAAGCCTTGTGAATGCTTGTGAGTCACTTGGGAAGCCTTGTGAGTGCTTGTGAGTCACTTGGGAAGCCTTGTGAGTGCTTGTGAATCACTTGGGAAGCCTTGTGAGTGCTTGTGAGTCACTTGGGAAGCCCTGTGAGTGCTTGTGAATCACTTGGGAAGCCTTGTGAGTGCTTGTGAGTCACTTGGGAAGCCTTGTGAGTGCTTGTGAGTCACTTGGGAAGCCTTGTGAGTGCTTGTGAGTCACAAGGGAAGCCTTGTGAGTGCTTGCGAGTCACTTGGGAAGCCTTGTGAGTGCTTGTGAATCACTTGCGAAGCCTTGTGAGTGCTCGCGGGTCACTTGGGAAGCCTTGTGAGTGCTCGTGAATCACTTGGGAAGCCTTGTGAGTGCTTGTGAGTCACTTGGGAAGCCTTTGAGTGCTTGCGAGTCACTTGGGAAGTCTTATTGTGAGTGCTTGTGAGTCACTTGGGAAGCCTTGTGAGTGCTTGTGAATCACTTGGGAAGCCTTGTGAGTGCTTGTGAATCACTTGGGAAGCCTTGTGAGTGCTTGCGAGTCACGCTTGGGAAGCCTCATTGTGAGTGCTTGTGAATCACTTGGGAAGCCTTCTTGTGAGTGCTTGTGAGTCACTTGGGAAGCCTTGTGTTACGGCCAGGCAAAGGTTCTTTTCAATGCCAGCAGGGTGTTTGAGACGAGGAGGGCATTTTATGAGTTACCACTTGTTGATTGCCATGGCCGCCGGGTTCAATTCGGAACTATGGGGAAATAGCGCGTGGGCTACGAGCACCAGGGACTTGATGGTGCAGATAGCGAATGGGTGTATGGAAATGATGGAGAGGATAGCAGCAGAGATGAAGCGGGATCCGTCGATGCCAATGGCAAAACACATGAGGTTCGACACTGAGGGAGTGCCCATCAACGCAACTTGGGCGGAGATAAAGGCGAGGAAGAACAAGCTTCATGGTTTTAGTCATGCCGCGGGATCTGCGATTCGGAATTTGGGACTAGGGAGAGAGCGACGACAGGTCAAGTGAGCGATGTGTACTGGTGTTCGGTTCCGATGGGCGGAATGATGATGAACTGGGCATCAATGGCGACTACTGGCTACTCTCGTGACGAGGCACAACCTGAGTCCCGCGCCGCAGGTGCCGGAACAGTGTATCCGATAGCTGGAACTAGCCTCGTGAAGACGAACAACAAGGGATGGCCAATAGGGATAGAATCGAGGACTACAAGAACGATCAACGTAGAGTTAAGGGATGAGACAGGGAAGGCTCAGGAAACCCCAGAAAGGGCTGAGAGCGCCGCCCCTATTAGATTGAAAGAGAGAGCCTGGACGAGGAGTGAAGCTCCTGAACCCAAGGCGAGGACACGGTCGCCAGCGGAGAGGGATAGGAGAGAGCCGATCAGATGGCCCAGGTACTCGGCAAGCGATGATAGCTCGGCGAGAAGTACGTCAAACAGGCGGGGCAAGGGGCGAGACTGGGATAGAGGTGATGACCGTGAGGATAGATATTCATGGATGCCAGCGGTACCAAAGTTCCGAGAGGGTATGAGACAAGTAGAGAAAGGACGAGGAAAAGGGTCGCTGCTGGAGCGAACCAGGGCTCAGAGAGCCGGACATGCCCTCGGACCGGAAACGGAGGATGATTCTGCGATGAGCGAGGCACTCAATCCGGAGTTCAAGGGCACAGATGCCATGGCGTCGACTGCAAGGGATCCGGGCACAGAGACGGAAGAAGAGACGAGTGAAACGTCCACCGGAGAAGCTGTACGACCCAAAGGGAAGGGCGGAAGACCATTAGTCTGGTAGGGGTTTAGGGGTTTAGGGGTTTAGGGGTTTAGGGGTTTAGGGGTTTAGGGGTTTAGGGGTTTAGGGGTTTAGGGGTTTAGGGGTTTAGGGGGGTAGGGGTTTAGGGGTTTAGGGGTTTAGGGGTTTAGGGGTTTAGGGGTTTAGGGGTTTAGGGGTTTAGGGGTTTAGGGGTTTAGGGGGGTTAGGGGTTTAGGGGGGTTAGGGGTTTAGGGGTTTAGGGGTTTAGGGGTTTAGGGGTTTAGGGGTTTAGGGGTTTAGGGGTTTAGGGGTTTAGGGGTTTAGGGGTTTAGGGGTTTAG